>VDFB02179234.1:54668517-54981171 GCA_007258455.2 Sequoia sempervirens
AACTCAAATTACCAGAATCACATCATCTTCTTTTAGGTTCACCAACTAGAATGACTAAAACAATTGTTAGAACACAGACATTCATAACTCGATCAAATCTTCATGTAGACCTCTGAAACTTAACATGGAAACACTAGATATGCTCAACAACAAACCATTTAATCCACAACCTTTGATCATCAATGTACTGAGCTAGCAATCAAATGCATTAATCTAGTACTCTCTAACTTCAATGTCAACTACCTCAATTTTTTGAATGCTTCTAGATGTCCCTGCATCAAGAAAGCAAGTGTTAGGAAGAAGTAATCAATAGTGCAGAGGTTGTGCAAGGAAAGTGGGTAGAAGATTCTTGACCAGATTTTTTGCAGACAGATATTGTGCTTTAAACCAGAATTGACTTCATGCATATATAGATGCAACTTCATCAGCTCATTTTTTTTAGTAAGACTATTTTGTAATCATTTTTTTTTGGTATTAATTAGGCAGTGAACCCACTGACAGTGAGCCTTACCTATAGTGAGCATATTGGTAGTGATCCTTTGTAAAAATAACCTTAACCAGTGTTTTATAATTGAGAATTAGCATTCTCCATTATTTTTCCATTCTTGGGTTTCCACGTAAATTCTAGTGTTCATTGTGCATGGTGTTGTTATGTGGCCTTTCATGTTCATTATTATCTGGTGCAGAGGCACCTAGTCAAAATTAGTCAGCATCATGTAAATAGGGTCTAGTGTTGGGTTTTATGTTTGCATTCATGTATTTGGATGTAATAAGGTCTAGTGAAACCATTTCTAATGATTTTAGTTGATTAGAGTTATATAGGGTTGGTTAGAGTAAAAAAAATCAAGTTTTGTGTCAATGTTGCAAATGTTGCATTAGCAACTTTGCACTTTGTGTTGTTCTTGGAAGTTGAATAGTCTTTGGATTCAAAAGGTTGTTGGAACCATTGTTTTTTTATGGTTGATTTTTAGATATTCCTTGAACAACTCGAGGCAAGGTTCTAGAGTGGTTCTTGATGTTCAAGCAATAAGAAACTTTCATTTTTTGCAATTTCTTGTGTAGATTTGTTGCTACAGGAATTGGTACAGTTTCGTATTAAGTGATATTTATTTGAAGTGCATTGAATTTGGTGGATACATGAACTAACTTCATTTTGGTTTTTATTTGGATTGATTTCATCAAGTTTGAAGCTTGTTAGAGACTTTTTCCTGAATACGGGTTGAAAACCCTGATTTTGAGGGTTTGAGAGTGAAAATATGGAATAAAAGACCATTCCACTAGTAGAAATCTTTGAAAATCAATGGAATAGAATTAGATAGGTTTCTTTTCATATTTTTTGATTCGGTAGGAGCAAGGGAGGCAGATTTATAAAGTTTTGTTGATGTCCTAGATATAAATCGCCATGTTTTAGGCATAAAAAGATGGCTAGAGGTTAGGGCTTGATAAAGAAGCAAGGAAAAAGTGTGGGAATTGGATTGGTGATCATAGGAAGACCCTAGTAATTTTCTTTGAGGTGTTGGTGAAGATAACTAAGGCCTAGAGTTTATAGAATCAATAAACCCCTATGTGAACAAGCCTAAATAGGCCTAGGCAGGGTTTTGAAGTTTGGTGAATTTGTGGGTGCCTCAATTGACAAAAGTTGTTGTTTTTTACTCCTTGTGACCTGGTTAAGGTCTTAGAATAGGAGTTTGTTGTTGGGAGAAGGAGAATCATATACTTTTTTTGGAAAAGATGCCTAATTGGGCTTAAAGGCGGCATAGTAGTCCATTTTTGAAGGAGACATTTTGAAACAAGTCTATGCACAATTTGGATATGTTAAAGAAGGGAATAAAGGGTATTATGAATGGTAACCAATTCATGGGTTTGAGGCCTTCTATAAAAGATATGTTCAATTTTCACTGTTTGATGTGCTACAAGCAAGATTGATGGAATGGTAAGGAAACACCAAGTTAGGGTTTGCAAAGTGGAAAGACTATTCAAGATTGATTGAATTGTGATTGATTAGACAACCTCCACCCTTGCTCTACATCAAATTTGTATTAGAGCATAGGTTTTGATCATTTGAAGGAAAAAGCTAGGTTGAAGTTTGAAGAGGGAAAAGTTACAATTTGAAAGGAAAGATGTCTTTGAAGGGTAGTGCAGTCATTACTAGAGAAATAAGGATGATGAAGGAGTCTTAATAATTTGTTTTAGCTAGATTTGTAGCATTAGAAATTAACCAAAGAATAGGTAAGGCCACTGAAGAGGAGAGTGGTCGAGAGGAAGAGGAAGAGGGTGGGAATGAAAACCATCAAAGAGGAGTCCAAGGTGATGATGAGTTGGACCCTAATGAAAGAAGGATGGTTAAGATACTGAAGGCTATAAAAGGAGATACTACTGAAGTGAAAATGGAATTTCCCATGTATAGTGGGAAGATGGATAGTGAAGAAGTGTTGGACTAGATTGATGCACTAGATAATTATTTTGAAGACAAGGAGGTAGTAGATGAACAAAAGGTGACGTTTGCTAAAAATAAGTTGAAAGGCCTTGCCCTAACTTGGTGGAACTATGTACAAGAAGAGAGAGTGAAAAAGGGAAAGGAAAAAATAAATTCATGGGATAGGATGATGTCTAAAGTGAAGAGTCAATTCTTGCTCGATGACTATGCAATTTATACTTTTAGAAAATTGCAAAATCTCAAGAAAAAAGAGATGGATGTCATGGCTTACATCGAGGATTTTCAAAATTTGAGCATTAAATCAGGTCATGTTGAAGATAAAGTTGAGAAGATAGCAAGGTATATGAATGGGTTAAGGTTCAACATCCAAGATGAATTGAGTCTTGCCACCCCTAGAACGGTTGAAGAATGTTTCCAATTGGTTGTTAGAGTTGAAGAAATGTTGAAGAGAAGGAAAGAGAGACAAGTTAGAGGTAGAGGCATAACCTCTAGAGGTAGAGGTTCACTTTCCAACTCAAGGTAGTCTTATGAGGACCAAGAAGATGCAAGTAAAGGTCAAGAACAAGTTTTTCATGCAAGAAGTGGATTTAGAGGCAATGGATCAAGTTTTAGAGGTAGATTTGGTGGAAAAGGTAGAGATTCAAATACCTTGTTTGGAAGATGTTATCAGTGCAATCAATTTGGCCATCAAGCATGGAATTGACTGGAGAAACAACCTTCTACAACACATGGTGGTGAAAGAAGGAATCAATTGGTGCGAGAAGAAGATAGTGAAAGTGTGAACTCAACACAACATGTTGCTCTAGAGGTTGGTGAAGCACTAATGGTAAGGAGAACATGCATCAAAAAATTATAAGAGAAGGAGACATCACAAAGAAGAGCACTTTTCAAGACAACTTGCAAGTGCATGGGTAAGGTATGTAAGGTTGTAGTTGATTCAGGCTATACTGATAATATGGTGTCCATTGAAATGGTTCAAAAATTAAAATTGCCTAGAATACCACATGATACTCCTTATAAAGTGTCTTGGTTGAATGAGGGTCAATCTATTTTGGTAAATGATCAAGCTTGGGTTGAGTTCAATATATATGGCTACAAATATAAGATTCTATGTGATGTGTTTCCTATGGATGTGTGCCACTTGCTGCTAGGGATACCATGACAATTTGATAGGCATGCAGTGTATGATGGTAGGAACAATACTTATGAGATAAACAAAGATGGAATCTCTTTTACTTTGACTCCATTGAAAGAAGATGATAAGAGACAAACTAAGGCAGCCAATGTGATAATGTTAGGTAGAAAGGAATTCATCAAAGTAGAGAAAGGAGAGAACATGAAACTTGTAGCCACTACCAAACATGGAGATACTAAAACAATAGATTTCAAGCATGATTCAATTTTGGAAGGAAATGATATTGAGAAGGTCAAGGATGAATTGATTTTGGGAATGAAAAATTGGTTTGAGAAGCATGTTGAAGTGATGATGGAAAGAGTTTTTTGTTCATTTTTTTCAAAAGAGGTTAGTGGTCATTCAAATTTTGTCAACTCAGAGGTTTTTAAACCTGATAGAGCAACAGACATAGGGGCAGATCGGTAGATGGGAAAGATGAAAGGTAAGAGTGAGGAGTATGTTGCTAATAAGGTAAAAGAGGTGTTCCACTCCTTGTTTTAAAAAGGATATGTTGGTCAATTCATTCCTTTTATATTAGAGGCTAATAGGTCTTATGAAGTAGCAGTTAAAGTTACACCACAACAGATGGAAAAGGTGAGTAGCAAAGGTAAGGAGATTAAGGGTAAGTTGCAAGAAAATATGGACAAATCTAAGCACACAATGAGAGTGAAGCAAAAAGTAGTGCCTTACAAAGAAAAAAGAGGTGAGGTTGTAGGAGAAGAAGCAGCTTTGATAGTATTTTCAGATGTACCACAAGTGGAAGATCATCCAACAAGTGAAGAACAATAGTCTTAAGGGAAGAATCGATCAAAGGAAAGAAACAATGCATGTTTTCCATTCTTAACTCATTGAAATGGATTACCTGATGGAAATGAAATTGGAGATCAATGAATGATGAGAACCGACATGGTTTTGTTGTAGCACAGTCCTCAAGGGGACTTGAGTTCCTCTTTTGTTTGGGTGTATGGTGCAGGGGCACCTAGTCAACAATAGTCAACATCATGTCAATAGAGTCTAGTGTTGGGTTTTGTGTTTGTCGTCATGTATTTAGATGTAATAAGGTCTAGTGAGACCATTTATAATGATTTTAGTTGATTAGAGTTATATAGGGTCGGTTAGAGTAAAAGTTGTCAAGTTTTGTGTCAATGTTGCAAATGTTGCATTAGCAACTTTGCATTTTTTGTTGTTCTTGGAAGTTGAACAGTCTTTGGATTCAAAAGGTTGTTAGAACCATTGTGTTTTTATGTTTTATGTTTAAATATTCCTTGAACAACTTGAGGCAAGGTTCTGGAGTGGTTGTCGATGTTCAAGCAATAAGAAACTTTCATTTTTTTGCAATTTCTTATGTAAATTTTCTGCTACAGGTGTTGGTACAGTTCTGTTTGAGTGATTATGATTTGAAGTGCATTGAATTTGGTGGATAAATGAACTGAATTCAATTTGGTTTTTATTTGGATTCATTTCATCAAGTTTGAAGCTTCTTAGACTTTTTCCTGAATACGGGTTGAAAACCCTAATTTTGAGGGTTTGAGAGTGAAAATATGGAATAAAAGACCATTCCACCAATAGAAATCTCTACAAATCAATGGAATGGTGTTAGATAGGTTTATTTTCATGTTTTTTGAGTTGGTAGGAGCAGAGGAGGTAGATTTATAAATTTTGGTTGATGCACTAGATATAAATCACCATGTTTTAGGCATGGAAAGATGGCTAGAGGTTAGGGTTTGATAACGAAGAAAGGAAAAAGTATGGGAATTGAATTGGTGAGCATAGACATACCCTATTATGTGTTTCTGAGGTGTTGGTGAATATAACTGAGGCTTGGAGTATATAGAATCAATAAACCCCTATGTGAACAAGCCTAAATAGGCCTAGGCAGGGTTTTGAAGTTTGGTGAATTTGTGGGTGTCTCAATTGATTATAAAAGTTATTATTTTTTACTCCCTATGACTTGGTTGAGGTCTTGGAATAGGATTTTGTGGTTGGGATAAGGAGGATCATATACTTGCTTTAGAAAAGAGGCCTAATTAGGCTTAAGAGTAGTGTAGCAGTCCATTTTTTAAGGAGACGTTTTGAAACAAGTCTATGCACAATTTGGATATGTTAAAGAAGGGAATAAAGGGTATTCTGAATAGTAACCAATTCATAGGTTTGAGGCCTTCTCTAAAAGATATGTTCAATTTTCATTGTTCGATGTGCTATAAGCAAGATTGAAGGAATGGTAAGGAAACACCAAGTTAGGGTTTGTAAAGTGGAAAGATTGTTCAAGACTAATTGAATTGTGTTTGATTAAACAACCTCCACCCCTACTCTACATCATTATCTGATTGATTTAAGATTTCTCTGGATTAATTTAAGTCAAGAAAATTGTTTTATGATAACTGATTCACCTCCCCTCTTAGTTATCTAGACCGTTCAACATATTATACAAATTTTCTTAACATAGAACTGGGCATGACATCCAACCATGAACTTTAGCAACACTATTAGCTCAATTTTATTTTGACATCCAACCATAAATTTCAACAACTCTTCTTTGATAATCATCGAAAAAGGCATGACATCCAACCATGAACTTCAACAAGTCTTCTTTGATAATCATCGGTCAAGGCATGACATCCAACCATGAATTTTAGCAACTAGTCCATACATCAATGTTAGCCCAAATAGAATATTGTCAACAATGACAACCAATTCCAAGCAATAGATATTATAGTAATCTCTCACCAAGTATATATTGACACTAGAGACAACAAGTGACAACAATATTCCTTACATATCAAATGATGAAAATAATAATAGCCACACATAATTCACCAAGTGTTGTCATCAACCACTTCTAGCAATATCACAAGCATATGTAACAATCATACCAAGTGTCGACATCAATGACAACCAACAATCAGTGTTGACATGAATGAAAACAACTGCCAACAATGACCAGTTCAATGATAAATATAAATACATGCTCAAAATTTCTAATGGAAATATCAATGAACAAGTAGGTTATGGCAGCATGTTCAAATTCAAACCTAGGACACTTAGTAGAGAATAGAGTGTTTTATAGAGGTAAGTATTGGTTCTTCATTTTTGGGGACCGAGGGCCACCAAATGTAGTTTGAAATTTAAGAGAAAATTGTATATTGGATAGTTACATAGAATTCAATCAATTTTTCACATGGTCTATTTCCCAGAAAACAT
This sequence comes from Sequoia sempervirens, assembly GCA_007258455.2. Taxonomy (NCBI): domain Eukaryota; kingdom Viridiplantae; phylum Streptophyta; class Pinopsida; order Cupressales; family Cupressaceae; genus Sequoia; species Sequoia sempervirens. The sequence continues at coordinate 54,675,330 of VDFB02179234.1, forward strand.
TTGGAATCTTGCTATGCTTCACTGAAGCATACATTCTTGAACAAGAGCCATTGTTACCATGTCTAAAAATTTTTGGGTTTCTATCTAAGAAAGAGCAATAGTTGTCAAAAATAGAAAGTTACAAAATTGCTAAAATCCTAAACCCTTGCATAATTTCTTGTATTTTATTTCTTTTTTCTTGTTGACCACCTATCTCGATTATCTAGTTATTTAATTTTTTTCTCATGCTCACTTTCTTCATTCATTTACTAACCCCTAAGCCTATCTTACAAGCCTATTTAGTTTTTTGCACATGCATATAGGGTAACTTAAGTGACTACTCCCTTTGAGCCTTGCCTAGACATTCATCAAGATTCCACAAGCTTGCAAGCTCGCTTTCTTCCTACACTACTATGTTTCCAAACTCGTGATATTATGACATTTGTCACCCCACTCTCAATTTTTCCTACTTGTCTTTATATGACTCATGGAAATATAAGAACTCATTTGTGATTTAATTAATTGTGTTGATGGGATCAATAAGTACTCATGAAATGGATTTCCAATTAACTTTAACAAGAGTGTAAAGAGGTCTATTGTATATATCCATGGGCACATCAACAAAAGAGAAAGAGATAATAGGTTTTAGGGATAGCCAAATCTCAAGGGGCTCAAGGGTGGGTTTCCACCATCCTTACCATATCTATTAAAGAAGAGGGGGAACTACCAATGTTAGTATCTTGTATAGGTAGAATAGGAACAACGTCTACCAATTTAGAGGAATGTGTGAGAAATGTAGAATATAGTTAGGCTTAGTGGCACATGTATTTCCTTTATTATTTATTATAGAGACTTGGATGGTATTTGAATTGATAACCTGTCTTGCACTATGTTCTTAAGATGCAAGAATCATTCAATATCATTGTTAGAGTCTTTATAGTACTATATCATTGTCTAAAGGTGGAAGGGGTTGATCAATGTCTAGTGATTGAATGGGAAAAAATACACTATTTTTTTGAGTTGTTAGAATTTTGAATAGAGAGATGTGGAAAATTTGGTGAATTGTTGGTTTCTTTGAGCTTTAAATAAAAAATAGCCAAGTGAATAGTAGGTGTTATGCTAGGAGTGTTATTTACAATAGTAGGAGAATTATTTTAAGGAATTATTTTATTCTTTTTATAGTTATTATGAGAAGTAAAAGCCATGTCCATGATGTAGTAGAACCCTACAGAGTGGATGCCTCAAATTGGTTGAGACTTTGTTGATAGTTTCAAAGGGTTGTGCAAAGTCATGCAAAAGAAGAATATCTCATCAGTAAAATTTTATCCTTGACTAGATGCTAAAGGTTTCTTATGAATTTTTTTTACAGATCTATAAACTAGGGAGTTCATGTATGGAATGTGAGAGAACAAAGATTGGTATCTAAAGATAAAATCAATTATTTTTTCATAAAAATTGTGCTTGTAATGCACCTTGTTAGTAAAGGTGACTTAGGGACCTATATTATTTTTAAAGTTTTTTAAGAATTGATTTACTAATTGATCTAAAAAACTTATTGAATGATCGAGAAGTGAGAAAAACCAATCTAGTACGATGGGTTTCAAGACTATGAGAAGAGTTTTGCTAGTAACTAGTCTTGAAAATTAGTCACTACAAAGGGTTGAAAAGATGAACAAGTGTTTGTAGATCACCCTTGCCATCATACTTTTTAGAGTGAGGCACCTTGAAGCTATTAGGAAGTAAAATAGCAAAGATGTACAAGGATAGAGGGCTACAATGATATTATGGTAGGATGATGAGTTAAGTAGAAGAGGTGGATAACAAGGCAAGCTAGTGTTGTGTCCTATATTTTGCATAAGTTGGTTGATCATAGGATCTATTTTATACAAATGGGGTGGGATACTAGAAGATATACCTACATTTGAAGAAGTTAAAAAATTTGAGAGAAGATATGTGAACCAAAGGGGATAGAGGTTCCAAGGTGCCTATCAAGAAATCCATACTACATAGCATGCAAAGGCAAGGAAAATCTAGAAGATGAAGCATGCATCACTCTAGATTGTGTAGAGCTAGTCACCATATATATGTATTGAACATATGGGGAGTATAAATGATATGGACATAGAAATTTGTTTACTAGTCACATTAGACTATGAGGGTAAAAGTATAAACCTTTGTCACACTTTTATAAAGGAATTGACCAACATAAACACAAATTCTCAACTTCAAGCACATAAAAGTGGTCTTTATATTTTGATTTTAAAAATGATATAAACTAATTAAATGTAAAACTCTTGATAAAGTTTATTCCTTTAATTTTTATTTTTTTTAAATTGATATATTTTTGTATAAATTTAAGTGCAAATTTTAAAATATTAAAAATGTTGGAAAGAAGTGACAATGGGTTGAAGTCAAGGAAAAATAGAAAACAACTTTATTTTCCCCTATTTTTTTTTCCCAAATAGATAACTTCAATATGTAGTGCATAGAAAAAAAATAGATTTTGATGTATATTTTCCTCGTAATAATGTGTTAAAATCAAATGTACTAGAATTTGATCATTTTCATTTGACATCAACTATTGTCTATTTTTTTATCCTTTTAAAAAAAATTATACCCTTTTGGAAAATATTTTCTCCTTCAATGCACCATATATTTTTTAAAATTTTAATATGTCTTCGTATTTTTTAAATTTTAATTAGCCTCATTTTTTTATTTCAACAACCTACTTGCATTAGTATTTTTTTAATTTCTAATCAGTCTCATTTTTATTTTTTTTGATAAGCAAGGTAGTTTTTATATTGAGTTTAAAGAAATATACAAGCATCTGCTAAGCAGGAATAAAAGGTCCATCTTGGACACATGTTGAACAAAAAGCATTCCCAGCTGGGACAAAATTTCATCATTTCAACATTACAGTCCCATTGTAAGCATCAAACGAGCCACTAAAACCATTGATGCAAAATATTTAGATCGGAGGTCGAGCCTCATCCAGCTTGTAACAAAATTTACGTGCTACTAATGCTAAATTCCACCAGAATTTGACAAGCTAATAACTATTAAAACTTGAAAAAACTTCTACCACAGAGGCCGAGCCTCACATAAAGCCGTTTATTTCTGCAAACCTTATGAATCCTTCCAGCCACTCCAGCCCCTCCTCTGGCACCAACTTCGGCTTTCTCTTCAAGAAATCCACAGCCACATATGCTAGCTTTCTGTGCCTCGACAGTGTTGGCCCTTTAATGTCTAAGATGAAGGGGAAGACTTTAACAACATCATATGTTTCCCATAGGAGAGCCAAGTCTGCAGGGCGCAGAATACCTTTGCCTATGAAGGCCGCCTTTAATGTCTTCTCAAGACCTCCGAGCAAGTCATCACGAAACAGACGCACCATCATCTCCTTAGCCTCCGCCTTCGGGGTATCCAGGTCCAAAAGCACTACAAGAAACCGAGAGGAGATATGAGCATTATCTTTGGAAAATTCTTTTCTTTCCAAATGTTCTTTGCCTAGGACCATTTTGACAACAACTATTGACACCGGGTCATCCTCGAGCAAAATTCACTTTAACCTCTTGTTTGTAACTTCCCAAAAGGCTATCTGCCTCTCCGTAGCCACCAAAGAAACTGGTGTGTCGACACCAAAACTTTCCAATCCTTCCACCGAAATATGGATGATGAATTTTGACTTCGTCATCCTTGCCATTTGCAGAGCTTTTGACAGTCGTTCCCTACACAGAAACAAAATACAATACCAAATTTCAAAGAACATGCTTTAAAAAAGACTTCATCAGTTCATTTAAAACACTTGTGAGATGTTCAGTAGGGCCTTCTCACACGAATCTGAATAATGGCGAAGCGAGCTTATCGATCTCATTTTTTTATTTCAACCTACTTGCGTTATTTAAAAATAAAATAAAAATAATAAAAATATCAAAAAATATATATTTAGATTCTTCACTTTAATCTCTACATAAGGGTAATTTTAGTTTTTTGAAACAAATCATTCTAACTGAAGAAATCTCATGTTCAAGTGGAAGGTTTCAGAAATTTATGAAAAAAGATGAGGTGGCTACCAACAAGGATGCTACATAGACAATTTTAGGTTAAAGGGTTTTGACCAAAACATTTCAACCAAAACCCTTTCAATCGAAAACTTTCATACAAATTTAGTTGCATTTTAAAGTGACAAAAGGAAAAAAATTGCATTTTTAGGTGAAAGGGTTTCGCCTAAAACTCTATCTACCATGTATAGGCCACATAGTTTTGGGTGAAACATTTTCACCTATAACTATTTAGGGTGAAACAGTTTTACTTGGAACTATTTAGTTGGTCAAAAGTGTGACATTGGTTTTTGCTTTTACCCATTAGTCATTACTTTCTTTGAGGCAAACAATTAAGGCTAGGATATCATTGTGAATGATATGCAAAATCCCTTAAATAAACTCAACACCTTTCAAAAAATTATCAAGAGTTTGGCGGCACAATAGTTCACTAAATATGTTCTCACCTTGTCAATATTTCTAATAATTACCAAGGTACTAACCAGCAAATACACAATTGGGAGTGAGAGAAATTTAGTGTGACCTCATGGTCAAAGCTGGAGTTTGTATCAAAGAAACTAGTATCGGGATATAATCACTTGAGTTGAATATGAATTGTGGAAAGAGAATGCATATTTATTTTTATTTGATTAAAATGAAAACTAGTAAAATTAGGACCAAACCTAATTGGGGTTATTGCGCCATGAAAGTAAGATTTGTTTATATTTAGGTATCTTGTGCAATTAACTATGATAGAATGTGAAGAATGGGTTATGAAGTTCATAATAAGGTTTCACAAAATATAATCCAAAGAGAGATGGAAGGAAAATTCAATAGAGATGGGGAGATGGAGAGAGATAAAGAGATGGAGGATAATGAGATAGAGGGAGAGGGAAAGAGAAATATTGAGGGATAGAGATAAAATGTGTGTGGGTGAGAGAGAGGGAGAGGTAGAGAAACATAATTTTTTGGTGAGAGATAAAAAGATAGAGGAGAGGGAGAGGGAGAGGGATGAAAAGATAAAGAGAGGGAGAGGGAGAGAGATGGATAGGGATAGAGATAAAGAAGGAGAGGGAGGGAAACATAAATAACTAGTAAGTGAGTTAAAAATATATGGAAGGAGAGAGAAAGGTGGTGGATGAGAGAGAGAGATAGAGAAGAATCAAGGGAGAGATAGGTAGGGAGAGAAATGGGGGACAGAGAGATATAAAGAGAGAGAGAGAGAGGGAGGATAAAAAGACTAAGAGAGGGAGAGAAACACAAAGACAATGAAAAAGATACAAAAAGATAAGAGTGAGAGATAGATAGGGAGAGGAAGAGAAAGAGTGAGAGAGTAGATAAATGTCATGTTTCATGTTCCATAGAACGTGCTTGCATTCTTTGGAGCATAAAACTTGAGCATGCTTAGTATTCATAGAATGCAACTGTATTTTGTGGAGCACAAAATGTGAGCATTTTTTTGTTCCATAGAACATGAGTGTTTTTTTTTTTTTTAATGATTTCCCTTTTTTCTTTGGAATAGGTTTGGATAACAATATTATACGTCTGGATTGTTTGTTTGCCTCAATTTCACATGGTTTTTACCTTCATTCTTATTTCTCAACTTGCATGTCATTAGGTTAACATATTGTATAATTATTTTTAATAAAATTACCACAAAAATTTCACACAACTTTTAAGCTTTCTAACCACATATTTTTTATTTGAAATACATTAACATATTTATTTTTCAATTTATTTTACTACTATTTATGTATTTCTCAAATACATATGTGTTTATTTTTATTTATGACTTTCAATCTACTTGTCAATTTTGAAAAAAAAAGGGATTATTTTACACTTCTTTCTTTACACATTGAAAATAAAATTTACATTTTCAACTATTTTAGTGCAATTTATGTAATGCATATGTTCAATGATGTAATTTTTAGGATACATCCACTTTTTTATATTGATAACCATTTACAAATATTCTTCTCATATGAGCATCAATATAAAACCAATACAAACTCTTGCAAGAACAATAATGAGACTAATATTAGCTCATTTTGAGCAACCACACTAGAAACGACCTATGGAAGACCAAGAATCACAACTTAAAAATTCATTTATTTAGAAACCGCCTCCACACTAGAAGACAACTATGGAATAATAATATTCACAACTTAAAATTTCATGTTTTTTATTTTTAATTTTTAAAAATTCATAAAAATATATATTTAATGAAAAATTACAAAATCATATACATCTTCTAATAATCACTCTTAACTATATTTCTACCAATGGGTTTCTCAAAATACTAAATACAACGAAAAATAAAGAGGTGCACACTTGACACTATTTTATATTTTACTAAAAAAGTAGAAACACTGTTGTATGCACAAAACATTTCATTCTCTTAATATTAACTATTTTTCAAAAACTAGATTTAGAGTACTACAATTCTTGTTTTTTTTTATGAAGTAGAAACTCAACCCTCATTCTCAAACTCACAACACCTATATGAAACTCAAAAAAAATGCAAGAAATTAACTCAAATCTGTTGGAAATGTCTCATACTCCTCTTTCAACATTTCTTGAATTGTTACAATAACAAGGTATCAATTAAGCCCAACTAAAAATACATTCATTTGCAGCCATATAGGTTGATTAATTCCATCACAAATCTGATACAAAATTGATAAGAAACAAATACAAAAAATTTTCCTTCAACCAATCTTCTTTCACAAGTTTTTTTCTCCTACAACTTGCAAATCCTCAACTGAAACCTCTGCTAAAACTCAACCATGGATTCTTCAATCCATTTTTTGTTGCAAATACCTCTTCAAAACTGCAAAACCATATTCTTTTTCCTCTCCCAAAAAAATATATTCCTTAGAATGATGAGCTTCAAATCTAGTAGCAACAACCCTTGAAAATGACAAAAATAAAGCATATAAATTAACTCCTTCACAACTTTCCTGTAACTCCCAATTTTCTATTCCTAGAAATGGACAATATGCTTTCAAAATTAATTTAAAAATCATTAAATATTGAAAAAGAATCTTTTGTAACCTTCCTCCATGATTGACCAAGAAAAAGCAGCCACTTCCTCACAAATAGGAGCCCCAGAATAGAAAAACCCAAACCACCTGCACTTGGGCGTCCAAATTCTTCATGCAAAATTTTAGGAATAATAAATTAGCTATTATAACTTGTAACTTCCAAAATCCCATGCCCAAGAAGACATATTTGAATACTTTTTTCCTTTTTGAACTTCAAAAACTCAAAATTTGCCTCTTAAACTATCTCCAACACCACAATTTTTGCAACAATAAAATATGGCCAATTATTTAATTCCATAGTTTGGACTTAATGTCACATTTATTTCTCACACAAAATTATTAAAATAAAATTTAAATCACTCCTTTTTTTGGTTGATGTTGATCACACTTTCACCTAGGATGCTTTTGCATCATTTTTGTATCTTCAAAATTAGAGTGCATGAATCTCAAATTAGTCATCCAAGTTCAGGTTTAGATGATTTTAAAAAAAGGCCATTTTTACCCCCTTTTTGTATATGATTTTCATACACTTACCTAGATCTTATATCTATTTTTTTAGTTTAAAAATTCACAAAGTGGCCCCATGTATCCTTTCTTTACTAGCCATGTGAGCTAACTAAAGTGTATATTGTTTTAAATTTCTTGCTAGGGTGGTTATTTAAGTATTAATCCTTATTCATTTGAATTATCTAAGAGTTATTTAGGGATCTATTTAAAATATTTAGAAATTAATTAGAAATGAAAAAGTGTTAATCAACATTGCATCATTAACTGGGAGCATATTGCATGGATGTTTATTGTCTAAGATTTTTTTTTAATTTTATTAAATTGGCTTGCCTAGAGGATTCATCAAAGGATAATAAATCCTTGTCTAGTTGGCTCCGAAATAACATCTATAAAAACTCTTTTCCTAGACATAGGTGGAGTAAACTAACAAGAGCCTTTTTTAGCCATCAAAATTATGTCAATTGAATTTTTCATGAGATGTTCACTTTCACGTGAACTAAGACCAAACTTGCAAGTATAACCTTGAACTTAAGAGTCAATAGAGAAATTTAATACTCTATGATTATAGTCTAACAAATCTAGATTTCTCGATATAATGATAAATCATATTATAAGATCAATGACAATTATTTTTTCATCAAATTAAAAACTAAATACTCTTACATCACTTTATTTATTCTACAATTATTATTATTATATTCATTACTATAATCTCACCTCTAAAATATCAACATATTTATACCTTATTTTACTTCTTTCACACATTATTATAGTATTTATTACTCTAGCACCAACTCTCAAATTTTAACATAATTTAACACCTAAAGTATTCATTCCCAAAATACTTTTTTTTGTTACACTTATTAAAAATAAGCCCCACTTTACACATTCTACGAAGCTTTGGCCCAAAGAAATTTAAAAGCTCACCTCATATCTCACTATCAGCCCCTGTTGATAGCCAAATGCGTTACTGAATTGTAATGATAAGATAACCATGAAACATTAAAAAAAGAATCTACAAAAGGCAGTTGGAGTATCAATGTAATTTATATATTATTATAAACAAATCTATCAAGATGCAACATAGTTCACATTTACATCAAATCAATTTAGGTAGCACTGGTAACAAAACTTGTTATGATATTTTCCTTTTGTTAGGAATCTATTCAGATCGGGTACATAAATCATGAACCTCCTTTTGACTTGATGATAAAGATTGAAAGAGATAGGTTAATGGTTATAGTATTTAATTACAATTTCTCAAAAAAGAACACTATATAATAAGGTTAATGGCCCCAGTTCAGTAAGTGGCATGGAACAGGGACAGGGACAGGCGGTGGAAATCTTTTCCTTGTAAATTTGAGCATTATATATATATAGTTGATAGATACAGCAGCCTTATATCTTAAATCTCATCTCTTGAATGGTGCACCACCGAATGTAATCTTGTTACAGTTGGGGTGGATTCAAAATCTGTAAAAAATGATTTGCCATCTGCATCATTAGAATTATTGGAGCATTGGTAATATTCTATCCTTGATACAGTTTGGATAAAAACTGAGCATCAAATGCTTGGAGTAATAATTAGTAATAATGGCCTGCTTTCCCCAGCGCCCACTCTGGATAGAAATAATAGTTATCCAAAACATATTTATATGGAGAGAGAAGAAAAGTGGATATGACAGGAGTGCGAGACTGAGACTCTGCAATTTGTTGTGTGAGGGGGGATGATGTGACGATGATGGTGAGAATGACGTACAAACTAAGATAATTGGAGGATTTTTTAGGTCTACTTACTAGTAACTATAAAGCTAGTATGATGATGACTCCAATGGTTTAACAATGCTATTATTCTTCAGAGGTTCTCATCGTATGTATTGGATTCCTCAGACAAAACGCCAAAAAGTACCAGAAATACAGTAGCAGGTAGTAGATATGTAAGAATAAAATGGAGGATGACGAAACAAGTGTCCATTATTGATGTGGAGTATTCAGATATTTTCGTGGGAGTTTAACACAGTTAGGTTGAGGTTACAATAAGTACAATACACCATGTTTTTTTTTTATATACAGGAAGCATTTGGTAGTTTAGTCCATCAGATATAATTGGGTCTCAATCACTTTTCTTGGAAATTACTGTTGACAATGGCAAACACAAAGCAGTTTTACTCAAGCCGATTTTCTAAATTACATTGGTCATTTCCACCAGCTAAAATCTCCACTTCCTTGTTGTGAACGTCCTGCATGGCTGTTGCATGGGCTGGTTTAGAACTGGTCTCTGCATCGTGAGTAGCATGCACACTGAAGAAGATATAGAAGAAGATGAGAAATAGAGTCCATAGGCCAAATCGGGCGTAGGACCACCTGTGTAGAGTGCTTAGCAGGAAGACATTGAGGAATATGGAAGCTGCAGGAAACCATGGCATTAGTGGGACTCCCCAGTCTTTTGGGTGATGTACAATTGGCACAGTTAATTTAAAACCAGCTATGAGTCCAACTGAAAGGATGCCAAATGTGAACAAGCCCCACCAGCTGTGCTTCTCTAGCTGCCAACAGAGTGCAAATCCAGTGGCACTTGTTGAAAAGAGTACTAGAAATATGATTGTAGCCAACGGCTTCGTGGCTCCCTTGTTAACATGTCTATGGTAGATGAGAGCATTGGCTACAACGTAGAATACCACAAGAGTTCCAATGGAAATCAGGTCGATTACAATTGACAACTCTGTGAACAAAGCAATGGCTGCTGTACAAACGCCTGCAGATACATACATACCATTGCAGAATCATCAGCTATAAAAACAGTACCACCAAAGTTTACTGACCTCTTATGGTTGGTTTCCGTCAAGTCTACCGCAAGGACAAAGAAAGAAATCACTTTTTGTTTGACATGAAATGAAATGGATACGGGCATAGAAGTATTCTTTACCTAAGCAAAGAGTGGCATTGATTGGCGTGCCTGTTGTAGGATGGACTCGTGCAAACCATGATGGAATTAAATGAGCTCGCCCAAAGACGCACAAGTACCTGGCCTGCCCGAGCATGGCCACCAGAAGCGACGTTAAGATTCCCAAGGCAGCCCCGACAGCCACCACCTTTGAACCCCACTTCCATCCCACTGATTTCTTGAACGCCTCGCTGAAAGCCGCCGATGTACTTATCTGTAACATTCACATGTCCAATGTCCATACACTTTTCATAATTCCCTTCGCGACATTACAATAACAAATCATATTGATATACCCACTAAACCTCATATTGATATACCCACTAAACTTCAAATTATAATGGTCAGGGGATTTGAGTTATTATGTTCGGTAATCCTTCTATAGAAACTGGAAAGGTAACAAATGGTATACAGACTTTATAAAGAGTCCTGTGACATTTATCTCCTCTCAAGTAATTAAAAAATATATAGTGTTTGATAATAGCTTTCCAAATTTTTAAGATTAGATTATGTAATTTTATTTTATTTTCATTAATGTTTAGATCATCCTTTATGGATGAGATAGCCACATAATGATGCATAATAGAATATAATTTGAAAGGTTGAAATCATAATCTAATTTAAAAAAATTGTAAACTCCTATTAAATATTTAAACAAAACAAGTTAGACATTTTTTAACTTAAAACTTCTCACATTAATATCAATATCAGCACAATAATACAGATTTAGCAAAATTTTGTAGTAGGTAAACAAGAGCAAATTAATTAACAATCAGTTTTGATTAAAGTTATTAGATTTCCTCAATCTATGAGGCTTTCAATGCTGTTTCTATATTCGATTGTGTGAGACTTTTTAGTATCAATCTTCAATCTATGAGGCTTTCGCGGCTGTTTCTATATTCAATTGCATGAGATTTTTTAGTATCAACATTTTGGATCACACTTCATGATCCATTTTCAAGATTTTAGAGATTTTTTCATCTCCTTAAACTCTCTAACATCCTAATGGTGAATCACGGACTCTAATCCAAAACATTGATGCTAGAAAATCTCACACAATTGAATCTAAAACAACATCGACAATCAACTGTAAAGCAAACATAACGCTGATCATGGCTCTTTCTATTACATGGCACAATAATGGCAAAAATCAATGTAAGCCAATGATATGGAACGATGCGGGTACCTGATCATAAGGCACAAGCATGCAGAGTGAGAGGGCAACTAAGCAATAAACCAGAGAAACGATGATAACAGAGCCCGAAACACCTAGCGGAAGGCTCTGGGCCGGGCGCTTTATTTCCTCTGCCAGAGTTGAAACAGAATCATACCCAATATAACTAAAATAAACGATTGCAGCTCCATCGAAAACTCCCCTGGCGCCATAAGGAGCGAATCCTGAAGGCTGTGTAAGGTTGTGAAAGTGCCCATTTGCAAACCCGGCAACAATGATAAATGCAAACGTGAGCAGGTGGAACAGAGTTGCCGCCATGTTCAACACCGAGCTCTCTTTCGTACTGAAATCAAAACGTTTTACTTATCAATGAGCCACAAATCAAAGCAAAAGAGAAAAGTGAGTGTACAGTCACCTGCGACAAATGCATACAGTCAACAACATCACCAGAGCGACCGCAGGAAAGTCGAGCATATTATAACCATCCGCCAAGCCCTCAGCTCTTATTCGCCAAGCATCTCCATTGCTAACACCAAACACATTAGAGAAATACGAGGTAAAACTGCGTGCAACCGCAGCATTAGACAACACGTACTCAAGCACCAGATTAGCTCCAGCAAAATATCCCGCAAATTCGCCTGTTCCCATTATATTTATTTCCAATGTCAGTGCACAGTGCACAGTGCCGCCATTAAAACTCATTTACAACTCTTGAACACGTCAGAGCCCAGAGTTAATGTCCCATGTCTCGTGGCACCCGAAAAAACCAATAGAAAAATGGCATTAACTACACAAAGGACAGTATCTATTTCTATAAAAGAAAGCACTTAATGCAGGGCACTGAATTTGATACCAAATGTGATGCGCAGATAACTGAATGCACCTCCTGCGACTGGCATTTCTACTGCAAATTCCGTGTAACAAAAAGCTGAGAGCAAAGCAGAGACGCCTGCAACGATGTAGGACAAAACAACTGCAGGACCCGAATTCTGACGGGCGACTGCTCCCGTGGTCACAAAAACTCCTGCTCCCAGCATTCCTCCAACTCCCATGGCCATCAAATCATACCATTCTAACTTCTTTCTCATTTCTGCGCCTGAACGTTCCCTCATTGTTGTCATCTCTTCCTCCACTGTCCATGTCGCCGCCATTCTTTCCTTGAGCCGTTTGTGGGTCTCACGTAATGCATTTGAATAACTTTGCCACCCCGAGAAAGAGGACGAAGATCTCCTCTCCTCGGCCTCCACTTCACCGCCATTATGATCACCCATGCCCACAACAGAAAATAACGTTTTTGGCTTGTCGACTAGATGTATATATATCTTTTATTTGTTGTAAGATTTTATTGTGAGATTGTGAGGCTCAGGATATACTGAAACTTGGCAGATAAGCCTATGTTTACCCTTCACACATCCATTCACGTTTGCAGTATTAAATGCCTTATCTTGGAATTTGATTCTGACGAACCTCCACCTAATCTTTCATGTCTGCCTTTGATCTACACTTGGCAAAAACTTTCAGAAAGCAGCTCAATGAAATGGGGAGTATGGTACCAGAAACGCGACTGTATGGCTATGTTGCCCGTTTTAACGGGCGAACGTACACAATTTGTTTTTCTTTCCATCCCTTCTTCCGCAAAATTGTGAGGGCAGTATTGTTTATTTTTGAAAGCTTCTAATTTTTGTGAGGAAACCATGTTTATTTTTAAAAACTTTGCTAATTTTTTTGTGAGGAAAGTAGGTATTGCTTATTTTTTAGAACTTCTAAATTTTGGCTTCGTTTATATGTATGTTTTGTTCTTATTAAAATACTTGTGAAATATTTGTGTAAGTTTTAGGTTTTTAAGATGGTTTTTTCTTTAATTAATCATAACTTATTATATTATTTTTATTTTTATCATAAATTATAACTAGTATACATATATTAAATATTAATATATATAAAATATGTCAAGAGTTATCATTTTCTAATTTTCTTTTTTTTATTGATTTTCTTTGATTTCTCTTTGAAATCAAAACTATTATTTATTTATTTATTTATTTATTTATTGATTTGTTCTTTTTGTTTCATCAAATCTATTTGATTTGATTTTTTGTTTCATCAAATCTCTTTTATTTGATTTTTTCTTACTCTTCCACTACTGTAGTTGCACATGACTTCCACCGTCATTTTATATGTAATTTGTAAATATTTTATTTTTCATCATGTTGTCATTGTTGTTGCCTCGTTCCTCATAATATAGAATGAAGATAGGATTAAGATGTTTGATTTTTTATTTAAATATAAGTGAATACTTGAGATATTTAGCAATCCGTGATTTTATCTACCATTCTCTTTGAGTACATAAGCTAGTAATAATGTAACAAAAGCACAACTTTCACAGTCGATAACTTCCCCTAGCCCAAGAAAGGTACATCGATGTTCACTAAGGAGCTCAAATTCTCAAATGTTTGGTCAGCCATTATTAAGCCTAATGTTGCTCATTTTATTTATTCCATTTTTAATTAGGCTTTCCATTGAACCTTCTTTGATATATTTAGAAGTTGTTAAATTTTCATGGATTTTTTCCTTCAAGGAGGGGGGATATAGTGAAAATTTGAAGCATTTTTCTACTTTTTTCTTAGTTTTTAGGGTGTTTATATGATTCCATATAGCTTGTTAGACCAATATTTGTTCTAATGTAGTATTCTTGAAGGGTTGACTATTACTTTCTACAAAATCAATATAGATTTCACATGTTTTTATAATGAAATTTTATTTTAGCATTTAAAAGGAAATATATTTGAATCTCTACTAGAGATTTTGATGAATTTTATTTCTTTGTACTAATAATGTGATTTGTAGCAATATTTTTATTCAAATCCAAGTGTGGTTAATAAACTTGTCCTTAAGGTAGCATGCTTACAACTATTTCTTTATCATTAGGGCAACACACCTTGTATAATTGTCCATGTCCCATCAACCTCTACCTCTCGTTAAGGAAAACCACCCTCCTCAAGGGTGTTGGCAAGGATGCATTCATAGTGCTCACCATTATAGGATGATTCTCATGGCTCTCACAAATTTCCTTTTTCTTAATGTGGGACTAATGGTTGGTCTCAATAAATTCACCTACCTTCTAGTACTTCTCAACCCCATGATAGGGGTAACTATAGATGGTTTAATACTATTAAAATTCCACACTTGGAATAGGTTATTTCTTTTATGAGGAATGACAATCCACCTCTAGATAAAGAGTATGATAAGGATGATGCTACCATTATGGGTTAGGAATTGATTCTTGATGATCATGACTTTTCAAATAACTATGGAAAGATTCATGATTTTGATCAACCTCCACCACTTATTTTTATAGATATTGCAACATAGTGTATATCTTTCTTAGATGTTTTGTTATAGTTTTAATTTCATATTTCATCAATTCATTAACAACATCACATAATATTGAATATCAGCAAACTCCTTATTCCTCTGTATGTCCTTGTTTCTTCTTGATTATGCCATTTATTAATCTAAATTACTCAAATCCCTATCTCCTTATTCCTTCTTGATTATGTTATTTCTCAATATAATCTACTCATATATACATCTTTTATTTCAATTGTAGTTCCTTATTTTCTAGGTTTAATTTGATTATCATTAGACTTAGATTCCTTAATGTAGGAATAGTTATGGGTTATTTTTACTCACATAAATCTATGAATCTAAAATTTCATGCATATCCTTTTAGGATAGAAAATTTCTAAGTTAATATTTTTAGTTTATCATAATATCAATTCATTTCTTTTCAAGTCATTATGTTTAACTTTGGATGCCTAAGTATCTTGGAACCCTTATTTCCCTTTTAAGGAAGTGTTAGGTTAAACTCTCATCTTGCTACTATGACTATATCTTCTCCCACCTCTTATAATGATAACATATTAAACATTTCAATGAAAAATAATGATATTCTAATGATGAGTACTTCATTGAAAATATTGAAAATTAAATGTAACATGATATGATTACAAATAAATCCAATCTATATTAATTAACTAGTATAGATGATGTCATGTCAACTTCATTTGTTGTTGGTACTCTTACTAAGGTACCTTCTCTCATAAAAATATGGCACATGGATATAATCAATGTTACATGGAAAATAATTGAAATTACACATTCTCCTCATATGGTGGACTATGTCTTCCAACTCCTAGGTTCTATCCATCATTAACCTACCCATAATGGACCTATAAACTCCCCATTCATCTCACAAACCCTATGTTATATCCATCCTTTACTAACCCATAATTAACCTATATTCCACCATTAGGATAGTGTGATATTTAATAGCAATCCTATTGTATAATATATTTCATATCTCTAAACATCTTGGAGAGGGTACATGGATGCCCTCTTAGGTGGATGAGAGATAATAAATTTTAACTATTCTCCTAGTTGACTTGGATATTAGTTGTAATAGTATTTAGGAAGGAAGTGGAGTATAATGGTGGTAATTCAAAATTAGTTAAAAATCATTTATAACAATCCCTCACTTCTAGGTACGGGAATTGGGATTAGAGGATATTTGCATAATGGATAATGGGACTAATGATTGGTCTCAAAAAATTCACCTACCTTTTAGTACTTCTCAACCCAATGATAGGGGTAACTATTGATGGTTTAATATTATTAAAATTCCAAGCTTATAATAGGTTATTTCTTTTATGAGGAATGACAATTCACCTCTAGATGAAGAGTAGATAAGGATGATGTTACCATTGTGGGTTGGGAGTTGATTCTTGATGACCATAACCTTTCAAATAATTATGGAAAGATCTATGATTGTGATCCACCTCCACCACTTGGTTCTATAGATATTGCAACATATTTTATATCTTTCTTGGATATTTTGTTATAGTTATGATGTCATATTGCATTAGTTGATTAACAACATTACATAATATTGAAAATTAGTAAAATTTGTATTCCTCTATATCTCCTTGTTTCTTCTTGATTATGCCATTTATCAATCTAAATTACTCAAATCTCTATTTTCTTATTCCTTCTTGATTATGTTGTTTCTCAATCTAAGCTACTCAAATCTATATCTATTATTTTAATCTCATTTCCTTATTTTCTAGGTTCAATTTGATTATCATTAGAATTAGATTCCTTAATGTAGGAATAGTTATTTTTACTCACATAAATCTATGAATCTAAAATTACATGCCTATCCTTTTAGGATATAAAGTTTCTAAGTTAATGCTTTTAGTTTATCATAATGTCCATTCATTTTTTTTGAGTTATTATGTTTAGCTTTGGATGCCCAAGTATCTTGGAACCCTTATTTCCCTTTTGAGGAAGTGTTAGGTTAAACTCTCATCTTGCTACCATGACTATATCTCCCCATACCTCTTATAATGATAACATGTTACATTCTAATGAGAAAGAATGATATTCTAACCATGAAAACTTCATTGAAAATATCAAAAGTTAAATGCATAACTTGATATGATTACAAATAAATCCAATCTCTACTAATTAACTATCATAGATGATGGCATGTCAACTTCATTTGTTGTTGGTACTCTTACTAAGGTACCTTCTCACATAAAAATATGACACATGGATATAATCAATCTTACATCGAAAATAATTAAAATTATCCATCATTATCCTACCCATAGTTTTCCTATAAACTCCTCATTCATATCACTAATCCTATGTTATATCCATCCTTTACTCACCCATTACTAACCTACATTCTCCCATTAGGATAGTGTGATATTTAATTATAATCCTAATGCATAATGTATTTCATATCTCTAAACATCGTGGAGAGGGTAAATGGATGCCTTCTTAGGCGGATGAGAGATAATAAATTTTAACTATTCAGCTAGTTGACTTGGATATTAGTTGTAATAGTATTTAGGAAGGAAGTGGAGCATAATGGTGGTTGTTAAAATTAATTTATAGAAATCCCTCACTTCTAGGTACTAGAATTGGTATTAAAGGATATTTGCATAATGGATAAACCACACATCAGTTACAATAATCTCAATAGTGAAAATATAGACTTGGAGATGTGAGCCATTAGGAGTTATTCATTAAAGATACCTTATGAGTTACATTTTCTACTTATGGATGTATTGATTGAGCACATATAAACATTGGGTTTTTTATACCATGGTTTTGGTGGTAAATTGTTTCAAAATTACACATGTGATTTCCTCTCAAATCTTCTTGAAAAATTAGATACTTTCGAGAGAGGTTTTTTGGGTTACTCATTGATTCATAATTACTACTATAATTTTGTTAGATTGGAGAGATAGTTGTGTTTTTATGTACTCCTACTCATTTAATATCAATGCATACTTGAACCTCTCATTGATTATGGAGTTTTTTCTCAAAAGGGTTTCTCCACATGCATCTAGTTCCATGTGTTGAATTTTCATGGTTTGTTTATTTTTATATGTTTATTTACACTTACACATAGTATCTTAGTGGGAAATAAAATATTTTAATAATAAAAATTAGTTTTGAACACTCTTTCCAGGGCTTACATTTGTAGTAGATTACTTTGTTTTAACATCTAACTCGGTACTTTCTCATACCATAAGTTTTAAATGCATCATTCATAGCTTCCAACCAAGCGCTCCCTAATTCTCCTCTATGTCTACCTTCATCCCTCCTATTTCTATTAAAAATATAAATTCCTTCATCTTCCATACCTCATATTGCTCAACCATTCCCTACTATATCCAAACCCACACTTTATACTCATATATACATATATTCAACCACACCAATCATATATATCAATCCATATACACTACCCCTTTATCTACTCATATTCCTTTTTTTCTTCCACTCCCCCTTGTTCATGCATAATCCTATTGTTTCCTCCATTATTTCTTTGATTACACATATTCCCATTATTTTTTCTACCCCACTCATTATTTCCCACTACTTGAAAAAAATAATGAATGACTTAAGGGATGTGAAAATATGTTTCAATGATTGTAAAATTCCTCCAAATATGATCTATCAATTGATGATTTACTACACAATTCATTATCATATCTCATGCATATCTATTAATAGTGAGATTTTAAGCATTTTTCTTTTTAATATATAATGGAAAAAATGATCCCTTGAATCACATGTATGCACATTTAATGAAGGGTGAAAGTTCAAAGTTTTGTCTCCTTTCAAGCCAAATTTTTAGCACACTAGAATTTGAAAATTTTCAATTAAAAGGTAGTTTGGGCTGAAAAATGTGTTCTTGCTCCATTCACCATAACTATGGTAAACTTGGGCCACACATTTTTCAACTAGAAGTATTTTCTAGACACATATACAACATCACTTTGGTATCAATAGATAAAATATGAAATAATTTGAAACATTTAATATTCTCACAACTTTTACTCATGTAAATAATAAATTTAAAAAATCTACAATTGCCCTTTTATAGATCTAAAAGTGTATTTTTAAAAAATATTTTTATATATTAAATAATTAGAGTTTATATTTTATTCTTATTTAAACTAAAATTAGGTCATTGGCACTAAAATATAAGGTTGACTATCTTCTCAAAAAATATACTAATGTTTATTTAAAATTTAAAAAATGATGCACTAGAGGAGAGATTCCATTTCAAGGCAATATAATAATTTTTTATATTCAATAGATAATTAAAAAACATGGAGGCCACTTGAAAGGGTTTTTTTTTAGTACATGATATTTTAAAAATCATTAAAATATATATATTTAGCAAATAATAATAATAATAATGTATGCGCTAAAGTTTCAAGTTATATATATATATATATATAGACACACACACACACACATATGACCCTATTAATCTATTTTTATCATTTTATTGGAAATTGAATTATAGTACCAATTTTACAAAAATTTCACTCAAGTATTTTAATAAAAAAAATACAAACATAAATTACACTAAATACTTATATTTAATTAGTTCATATCTAAAACTTCAAAGCATATGTATCACTTTCAAATGATTTAAGCTAAAAATTTAGATTAATATTGGTCATTTATTTTGTAAAAATATGACAAAGCTTTAATCATTCATCCTAAAATATTCTTAGATTATATTTATGATGAAAGATTGCTACCTAAATTATTTTTGAAAATCTTGAGACTTTATGCATTTAACTAGTATTACCCTCTACATCTTACTTTTATTCATACATTTGGGGGTTTAATCAACACTTTCATTCATCATTTTAACATAATATTAGGATTAAATTCACCCTTGTTTAATTGGTAAAATATAAAGAGAAAATATAAATATCAATTATCATATTCTTAAATTCCAAACTACACTATCAAATATGAGCTAGCTCTAGTATGCCATATCCTCTTTATTCCCTTTCTTTTCATGTTGATTTATTAGTCCTAATTTCTAGATTTTATTTACACTTAATATTTCCTCCTTAATTTGTGGATGCTCTGTCATAGTATATACAATTCAAAGTAATATCATTACTAAATATATTCTTAGTTTGTTCTAAATAATTCAAATATTGTTTATTTTCTTTTGATGGTGTAATAGACTAGATAAATACTTGTTGGATATCAAGGAAAAATGGATCACATGATTTTTCCAAATTTCTTCTACCCCACCCATTGTTTCTTTCCAATTGAATGCCATCATAAGTAGACTAAATTACATGCATAAAAATGTGTACCAACAATTTATAAAATTCCTTTAAAAAGGATTTATGAATTTAGTCTTATCCATTATTCAAATGAAAATTTTATAAATACTCAA
This sequence comes from Sequoia sempervirens, assembly GCA_007258455.2. Classification (NCBI taxonomy): domain Eukaryota; kingdom Viridiplantae; phylum Streptophyta; class Pinopsida; order Cupressales; family Cupressaceae; genus Sequoia; species Sequoia sempervirens. Next base: position 54,695,806 of record VDFB02179234.1, read on the forward strand.
ATATTTAAAATGTATGATGGTAAAGGTGAACCATTCACTCAAATATATTCAATTTCATATTCTTAGATTAGAATTATAACAAATTATTTCTAGCTAAATTATCTCTAGATAAACCTTTAGAGATTAGGGACTTAATTGGTTATAATCTCTATCCCATGACTTTATTCATACCTTTGGGGAATAAGAGAGTACATTCATTAACCACTTCCAACATAATATTATGATTAAAGTGGTATTTGATAATTTTTTACAATTTAAGAAAGGAGAAAATGAATGATCAATGATTATGTGTGTAGGCTTTAAAGTATGCTAACTAATGTGATCTATATCAACTATGATACCATGAGATTTAATGGTTATTTATGAATAGTTTCCTTCCTATCATCAAAGAAAATGTGGTTTTTAATAATTACAACTCATTCAAAATTTAGGTGCTAATATAAAAGAGTATAAGATTAAATTAAACTATAATTAACCTCCTACACTATGGCACATATAGAACTCCTTATACCCATAAGTTTCAATTAAAATTAAATTTCAACCATAGGGTTGAAATGAGGATGAATTTTAAGATAATCATGTGCCTACACATAATGGTAGAATCATATATGACACTCATGCCAATATCATCATCCTAAAACCCAAAAGGTAAAATAGAATTCACTAGGATGGTGGATACATCACATGTATTGGCACAACAAATCTTCTAGTTTCATATATTTATCTTAACTCCTATAAAACTTGTTTATGTATCTAGAGGCATCCTACAATATTTTAATAATAATTATTTTGTAACTCTTTGTAGACCTATAGCAACAATATAGGTATGTGCATTTAACATTGATAAGATCTAATATCATGTTTATAACAATGTATTCAAGTAGAGGAGTCAATGAAAATAGAAACAAGTATATAGTACTTGCAACTAAAAATTTATCAGAATCTATCTTGATCCCTTACCTATTTATTCAATTCATCAATCAAATCAAGTGGAAGTGGATAATGAGTATCATTCCAATCCTATTTATGATGATGTTATGAGTTTTATTAAAAAATATAAGAATACATGTATCATACCCAACATCAATGTTAACAATAAAGATATCAAAAAATGATAATTATTAAGGATATTTTTATATATAAATGAGTTTCAGTGGTACACAATATAGTAGTGTAATGATTGATCCTAAATATCTACTTAAACATTATACTAGATGTATAAAGGTGCATCAAAAAAGCCAATATGAGAAAAAAAAATTAAAAGATGCATAACTAACTATACATTCTTTGAATTAAAATGCTCAAATCTATAGCAAATAAAAAACTATTGAAAATTTTCAAAATCAAGAACTCATAAAATAGAATTGGTAATGTAACAAATAAAATACCATCTTACTCATTATAAAGATAAAAATAAAAAGTGCCACCTTTGCACCATTTTCTATTCATGAGACACTTCATAAATATCCGCATCACCATAACCACTTGTGTATCATGACATCATAAATATTTAAGATAGTTCCATGGTCATTCTCATATAGGAAATATTTTGTTGTAAAGTCACTATCGGTAGCCATAGAAGGAGTAAAATCAACATGGATCTCATAAATTAATTTAAAGTGAGATACATAACATTAAGGGAAGGTGCTCAACATCTCTATGAAAATTTTAAAAAATAGATACATTATAAATCAATGCATCCATGGATAATTGAACAAGTTGTCATTATTTTTTTAAAGGACATTCAATTAACCCTACTTGATCACAAAGGAATTCATTAGGTTTGTGATTGGGTTGTGCTCCATTGGACCTGTGCCAACACTAAAGGTCGTGAAGAATGAAGAAGTTATGAATCTTATAAGAGAAAATTTTGACAAAAGAACCCTAACTGTGGATGACATTACTGACCTAGGGGTTCAGTATGCCATGGTGGGCATTACATATAGGGTTTATAAATTACAAACCGGGAATAGTTTTGCTACCGCCACCACCATCTACATTACTCATCATATGGTAAAGGAAGGAAAGGATTATGATCTTTGTGAGTTCTTGCGACAACAATTGTTGGATAATTTGTAGAGAACAAAGGAGACTCACTACAACTTCTAGCATGGCTCTCTGATTATTTTTCTTATGTTCTATTTCATGAAGGAATTTCTTGGTTCAAAGAATGTGATATGGAGAAGGGATCTATTCTTATTGCATGTCATATTAGGGACAACATGCATAGTTTTTTTAATACCAAACAATGTGACACAATGTTCTGGGGGTTCTTTAAAACATTCCAAAATGAAATAGAAATGAGGAATAGGATACCCTCACAAGTTGTAGACAGATACAAGAATGTTATCACTTTTATGGTCAATAAATACAATTATTATATGGAGGCAATTGAATCAAGAACTTCATGGATAATAGAGTTTCCATTTGAGGTCTTTGGACCTGATTGGATTACATACATATGCTAATTTTTTTCTTAGTAAACCTAAGGATCCCATTGTTGAGAGGTTTGGCATGTATGATAAGATAACCAACAAAATAATCAAGAAGAAGGTAGAGGAAAATGTGGAGAAGATGAAGAATGTGGGGAAGATTATGTCAAAGCTGGAAAAGGTGTTTGGTACTCTTGAGGGCCCTGTGGAAAAATCACAAACCACTTCTTCCACAACTCAAGCTCCTAGAAGGATAGGTAGGTTTTTCAAGCTACCATTGCTACTTCTCCTAGTCCTTCTAGACCTACTAAAGCACCTCCTAGAAGAAGTAGGGCTACTACTGTGGTACCAATGTAAACAAAGATGAAGAAGCCAAGACCTAAGTAGCAGGAAAAAAAGGGAAAATATTAATCCTATGAATATGGATGATGATGAAGAATAAATTCAATATTTTATATTGAAGAGAAGAGAGAAGAGAACAAGACAAGGAGAAGAAGAGGAAATTTCCTTGCAAAAAAAGAAAAGAAAGACGTTTCCTTTAAGGTGAAAAATGAGAAGACTCCTCCGGCCATGCATGACCCTCTAGGTTTTGGTGCAATCTTTAAAAGAATTGTTAAATATGGTTTATTGAATGATACGATGAAGCTGCATCCAGATGTTCCTTGGAATACAAGAAGATAATTGAAAATTTTGGCATTGAATATATGTTGAAGCATAACATTCCCTTCAGTGACATTGTTGAAAAAGCTCTGGATAGCCTAGCTGAGGCTTTAAGAAAAAAAGAGAAAATGTCATTAAGATTGATGAAGAGCTAAAACTGCAAGCAATTGACCAGATTGGGATCCCTAATTCCTAGGAATAAAAATAGAAGATAGTTCAAAAACAACCTAAGGATCTCTGCACCAAGAGAAGAATAAATCTTTTGATGAGCATGGATGAAGACATCAAAAGGAAGATTTAGAGTGAAACTGAAGATGCTACAAAGAAAATAATTGGTAAAATGAAAAGTGAAGTGGATACACAGGGGTCTCCAGAAAAGAGAAAGAAGAGAAGGAGAATGATGAGCAGAAGAAAGAGGATAATCCTAAGAAATTTCAATATGCAACAGAGAAGACAGATGAGAAGCAAGATGCTTCTATAGATACAGGTCATTATTATTCATCTTCAAATTCCTTTAAGGACCTATTGACCTTGTAGATGCAGTTTCAACCTATGGTGACACCCACAGCTATTGCAAATTCCTACTCATGAGGGATAAATTGACTTGTCAAATATTTCTCCCCTTCATAAGTTATAGCTTGGTGATATTCTACATGCTTTTGCAAGGAAGGAGATTTCGCAGGAACATGTGAATAAGACTAGATTAATTGATGATAAAGTAAAGATCATTTTGGAGGGTTTACCTAAGGTAAACATTGATTCTTCCTTGCCTCTAGAATAAAAGTTGAAACTTTTAATGGATTATTTCAAACATCATTCCTCTCACATGAAGAAAAAGGAAAAACACAAGGCCTTGAGTAAGATAAATGACAAAAGAATGGTTGATTCATCTTACTGGTGTTCCAATGCACATAATAAATTGCAAGAGAATATAAAGATTTTTAAGGAATGAAATGATGAAGTCACTTATTTATAATTTTTTTGCTTGAAATGGCCAAATTCCACTAGGAGAATCAAAGATCAGACTAACTCCATTGAGTCACAAATCATGCAAATGGTTGGGATACATGATTAATCAAAGGATAAGGATGGATCAACAAGGGAAGAGTTAGAAAATATGCATCTGCAGTGGTCATTAATTTTGGACTAGAGAACAAATAAAGAAATAGTTCAACTTGTTAAGAGAAGTAGTTAATGTGAGGCTTGCATCATTATCTGCGTTGGTAGCTAAAGAAAAAAAGGTTGATTAGAAGATGAAGGCTCCAGGTAGTGTGGATGAGGTTGAGGATTTATACATGTAGTTTGAATTTCAAAATCATATTCTTACCTCAGCAAAAGTAAATTGGGATGCAACTCTGACACACCTTAAGGTAATTTACAAGAACATTCTACCCTCTAAAGGAGTTGTAAAATTGTAGATAAGACAATTTTGTATTTGTATAGTTTTGTGGAGGATAGTAGTATCTTTTTGGGTTTTTGTTGAATACATATAGCATCAATTTTTAGGGCATCTCCATCTCAAGAGAGTGTATTTTTATAGAAATCATATAGTAAGGGGGAGCTCATATAGTTTTTTGGGTTGTAGAAGATATTTTTCCCTTTACCCTTGATGTCAAAGGGGGAGAGAGAGAGGGATGTGCACCTAATGGGAATTGGGAAGTGCTTGTGCACATCATTTTATTTTTTCCATCAATGAAAAAGGGGGATATTGTTGCATCTTGAGAAGATTGGTTTTCATTGATGTCAAATGTATATGCCCAAGATTGTATATGTACCGGAGATAGTTGATATCAGTTGATGCAAGTCATCATTTAGTATGAATGGTGACTTGTTTGATGCGGAGGTGGGTACACTTGTTCCAATATGTTTTTAGTATGCCTACATTGATATCTTACATGTTTGGTGTACCACACTTAGAGATAAGTTGTTGAAGTTTTGTTAAGGAGTTCATAGTGTAGACTCTAAGACAAATTCATGGGACCTTTTGGTTTGCATCCTTCTGTAGAGTAAGAATTAGTCTTGCAGTTCAGATGATAATTTGGTTGAGATGTGAAGGTGTTATATCTAATATTTCAAGTCATTACACCTTCTTCAATGAAAGTTATAAGTGATAGAGTTTCAATCTAAAGTAATGATGAAGGCTTGTTGGACTGCTCTACATTCATCTAGAGGGATAGATGTGGTTGTGTGGAATTGGGGATATATTCAGAGAGGTGTATGGATTCATCCATATGTGTTTCAGATGTTTTGGTAAACTGCAACGCAATATCCTAAGTGTTGATGTTTCACAGTCAGTCCAGGATGCTTTGTTCTTATATGTTTAGTGGGTTTCTTCATTTGTGCTAGCATATGATGATCAAATTATTTAGGAGAAGGTTGAAAGGATATTGTTGATTACCTACATTGTTCACATCTTGGTCTGTATGATTTTTTTGGTTTCTCCCCAGTTGTGTAAAGTTGAATAGTTGGTAGTTTTGGTAGTGTTGATGTTGTTTGGGCTAACATTCTAGTTTCCTTCATTTGTAGTTGATCCTAATTAATTAATTCTACCTTGAAGGATGTGTTGTGATTTTTTTGGGCCCTATTATGCTGTGTGTTGTGATTCAGAACTTATTTCACTTCATAATGTATATTTTTGGAGCCGACCTATGTAGTATCATATGTTTCATCTAAAGGTCATCTTGGAGCCAACCTAATTAGGTTTTGAGTTGTTGTGTAGGGTATTTATAGAAGAAAAAAATAATTTCTGAATTGATTGAGGATTATGCAATATGTTGAATATGAAGTGTGTGAAGTCAATATGATGGAGTAATTGCATGCAAAAAAGGGACTGCAACATCAACATATGTTAGATGCTTCTTTAATAGTAGTTTATGTTCATGTTTTTATTTATAATTTTCATGTATCCTCCTATTAGGTAGTGAACCTCTTTAGTAGATCTTGTATCTTTCACTAAATTTGTGTGCCTTACCTTGCAAGTCCTTATGCAGTGAGCCTTAAAATAATATTGTAATCATTGCAAGCAATAAGCTTCATATATTGTGAGTTAACTCTCACTGTGGTTTTTTCTTCATTGGGTTTTCCATGTAAAAATATTTGTGTCCTTGTGCGGTGCATGCTTTCCTTTATGTTCTTCTTTAAGTTAATGTGATTTGATGTTTAAGCTACAAATGGAATTATTTTAAATTAAGAAAAGACTGATACAGCCCCCTCTCAGTCTTTGGGTGTGTTCAACACAAGTCTCAAAATTAATTAAATGATTAATTTTTTCTTCTTTCAACTCCTATATTTTTTATTTAACCCTTTTTTACATTTTATTTCTTCCATATTGTTAGTACAAAGTGATGAATATTCAATATCATGATGTTTCCATATGTTTTGGCATGTTTACATCATGGTTTTGGATGTTTCCAAGAATTTACAATAAATTAATCCTACAAGAAAACACATAGAAAATATAAACCTTAATAAAAAATAAATTCATAATTTAATAATTATCCATCATTCAAATAGTTATTTCAATTGAAAATCAAAACATTGTAAATGTTTCCATTTTTTGTCAATTTTATGTTTCCATTCTAAATCTCCACTATTGTTAATGTTTTTCTTATTATATCTATATTGAATGATGTCAATAAAATATTTTTTTAGTCCACACCCTACATGGATTAACATATTGTATGAAGCAAGATAATCCAAGCATGCAAAAAACTATGACAACATTTAAATATGTTGATAGTATTCATAATATTGATATGTTAATCCTTTTTGGCATTCATTTTCTTGAAATAAAGTGTATACACACACACACACACACACACACACCAATGTAAACATATCAAACCAATAAAGTCAAGATACCCAAAACCATCTCCATCATGTAAAAAGGCCTCATAGAATTAAGTAAAGGATTCTATACAATCAGACCCTAATGTTTAGTAAAAAAACCATGAAATTCATCATTAGTTCTCCATATTTTCCTTTCTAAACCTAATGTAGCCTTATTATATTTTGAGTGATTACTCCTTCACAATTAAATAATTGGATTATGAGTGGCTCTTAGGATAAATTATAGTGTGGCAAGGGAAAATTCATCTCATGTTTAAATAAAAAATTATAATTCAAAGAAATTAGGAAATACAAATCCTAAATCCAATACAAGGATGGGTAGGGTGATTAAAAAATAATTAGTAGAAATAAGCATCAAAATCTTGAAGAAGATATATTAATGAAGCACAAGAATGTAATTTAAAGAAATTTCATATGTATATTTAAGATAGGAAGTAAACTCAAAAATTCATATATTTGAAAACACTAATGAAACATAAAACCTTAAAGAGGAGCTTGAGTTGTGTAAGATCAATCATGTTGACCAAAATATAAGCAAAAAATAAACTTTCTTTATGGTTAACCTAGATTAATTAAATAAATGCATTCCATTAAAAGCATAGAGCCTAGATTAACTAAATATAGCTGGGTATTGGAAATTTAGTGAATTTACTTGATATTCTAGGAAATTTAAATTTGATAAATAGAGTAATTAACTCTATGACTAAAGAGGGAGTTCTAATGGACAAGGTTTTAGAGTTATATTGTGTATGCTGAAAAATAGTTCCTAACTATCAATATAATGCTTCTAAATTTCTATTTTGGATCTATCCTCTATTAAAGAATAAATATGTATGTTTGGGATGAAATCATGATTTTGGACCAGTCTTCTGAGTCTAGGGTTCTCCCTATGCATGTAGTGGAATTCTACTCTTTTTCTCACCTAAAATATTGTTATCTACTTTTTACTTCCATTGATATGAGGGTTGAAAGTATTTAAAAATACCTTAGAAGGGTTATTATTTCATTTCAAGGAGATAATTTATCCTAATTTAACCCCAATAAATGTGCATAAGGATTTAAAATTAGTAGGAAAGGGCTCTAACATGATATATACAAGTCCTTTACTTCTTGTAAAGAACCAAATTTGGGTGTGTTTATATTGGTTGCTCCTTCAATGCAACTCTAGAATAAGAGGAATTTGAATGAATGCTGTTAAATGAATTTAAATAATAGCACAAAAATGTTTGTTAAGTTGGCTCAAGGTAGGAAGGTACGATTTTTTGTGTTGAGTTGGCTTAAGGTAGGAAGGTAAATAAGCCCAATCACCCAAATTTGAAGGAAGATATTAAATATAAATGGATTGATTCCATGACTATGAGGTCACCCCTATGACCATATAAGTGTCCTAGGATGAGAAAACAATCATACCTAAGTTAGTAATGGCTATATGGAGGCAGGTGTATAATTTATAAGTGTGATAATAGATAGATAAGATGAATGTACATAAGTATGTGCATGTAAGGATATGGTAGAGGCTAAATACATGAAGAAGTTTGTATAGATAAATAGTTTAAGGCTAGGAGAATGAGCATAATTTTATGCAAAATCATGCCATTTATCACTATATATATAGATATTTATTCAAAATAGAAACAAAACTAAATGAGAAATAACATGGGTAGATGTGGTTGAGGATCTTTCTATTTTGGAGGCCTATGAGCCACTTGCTATTGTTGGGCAGGTGGTCCCTTCTTCACCTATGTTGGATATGGACCCTCCTCCTTTGGATCCTATCCCTCATGTTTTGGGTTTTGACTTCTCAACAATCGACCTCCCTAGTTAGGAATTCCTCTCATCATGTGCCACCTACAATTAGGGCCTCAAAGAGAGATTCATATCCTCTCTCTTCTATTTGAATTGATTTGGATAGTGAGATTTCATGGAACATTGTTCATAGAAGGAAGAAGGGCCTCCCAAAACATATAATTTCTTAGTCCCATGCTTAGGTCAAGGGCGTGTGAATCATTAGATCTAATTATGATATTATTTAGTTTCTTTACATAGTTATGTGTCCACATATCTTTGTCATAGCTATTTTTTTTCCCATTTTTTTAATATTTATAAAAGGGGTGGTACCCTTTCAAAAACCCCTTTTACCTACTAAAAATATGCATATATAAATTTCACCATTACACTTTTAACTTCTTTTATTATTGCAAAGTTTTCAAAATGTTCATCTAATATATTACAAATCATTAAACCTTTTAAATATAAAACTAAATAAAATATAAGTCATTCCTACTTAAAATCATAATAATTTCTCTCAACTTTTACCATTTAAAAATAGCATTATGACATTGAGAGGTTTAGCTATGATGACAATAAGAGATGAACTGTAATGGCATAAATGTGTGAGAAAAGCAACCTTATCTTAAATTTAACATTCATTTACATGTCAACATATTAATATTTAATAATAAGCATACTATTAGTGATGTCTTATTAAATAAAAACAATTGGTAAGTGAAGCAAAAGATAGCTCTTCAAAATAAATAATGTCTTAAATAAAATAGTTCCTAAGTAAATATTAAGTTAAATAGTTCTTGTGTATTTACTTATCTATCTACTTGCCTATTAAATAAATATTAAAAATGATATTCATATGCAAAATAAAATAACTCTGGAAATTTAATTATTTATAAGAATTGTTTATTGCATTATTATTGAAAAATAAAATAGCTCTTAAGTAAAAGTCAAAATAAATAATTTCTACATATCTTTTTTTATGTATGTACTAATTTAGATAGATATTAATAAATAATATTCATATAAATAGAGTATAAACACCTCAAGATTGATATCTCTTAACATCTTTTAGATAAATATATTTAAGATATCTATAAAAAAAAATTCAAATAGCTATAATGAAAAAATCATAGCAATAAATATAACCGCCTTAATAAATCTTAGCATAATTACTTCTTTGAAATTTTTCTTAACGAATAAATTTCAAAAAGCTTTTAAAGAAATTCTTATTTACTTTATATAGATGGAAAGAGAAGTTTTCCTAATATAATATCTTGTGTCTATATTCATTAGAGACTGAATAGTTAACTTTGGTCCTTAGTCCCAATACAATGGATAACACCCAGAGTCAAACCTTTTTACTTTTAAAAGAATATAAACCAATGATAAGAACTGTGAAACTTATCACAATCTTTGACTGGTGGCAACGGAGTTCATTTAATACCTATTTAAACTTCACATAACAAAATAAAAATCACAGTGCAGCAACTCTCGTTATGAATCCAATCATACTCCCCGCCTCCCCAGGTCAACTTATATTTGGAACTCATGGTCTCTAGTGGGATAGGTTATCATGGTCTCTAGTGGGATAGGTTATATGTACCAAAAATCAATAAGGGAAATTCTAGCAAGATCTAGTTCCTTTGTTTGAGCCAATAGAGGATAGTTTTTATGCGACCGGACTAAACAGAATTCAGTCACACTTTATTAACATTTATCTCTATTCGTACATAATCTGGCAGAATCCAAGAATGGAGATGATGATGCTATTATCACAAAGAAGTAGAACCCACTTCACATGAATTTGGTGTTCTTATGGATGATTGCAGTTTGATTTTAACCCACAAATAACTTGTACATTTTTCCACCGCTGCCACAGTTTTCTTAAATCAAAGCTCTCCAGCTTACATGCAGCCCTGAGAGAGTACTGATTTTTAACTCTTACGAAGGCATATCCAAATCTTTAAGATTGTTTGGGACAGGTTTATCAGATTCATAGAAATGAAAAGGAAATGGGACCCAAATATGACATGAGCATCCAAACCGACACAAATGCCTCCAACGGATTTTAGTACAGAAGAGAACTTTGAGAGTAGTACGTTCGTTAATTTCTTTTTATGGAGGGACAAATCCGTTTAGACGGGAACATCAGTAGTTCTGTTCATATTGCTGATTGTATCTTCGGAGACAAGTACAATAAAACAATAGAGTCCGCCAGCTTTCTCATCATTGTTGTGCATAGTTAAGTTCTTAAAGTTTTGTTATTTGAGAGACGAAGGCTGATCAATCCCTAAATGAAAGGCTTAGCAATCATGCAAGGAGAGCGTAGCAGACAGACTCAATACGTAACACTTTAAGCATGTGTAGGTTTTTTGAGAGAATGTTTTGTTAGAATGTGCCTTAATCATTTTTATTTTTTAATCACTGAATGTGATTTGAAGTGTTTATAGAAAAATATATTCTGATTTCAAAACGATCTTTCAAAAATTCTTTAAAATTTTCGAAAACTCTTTGTAATTACTTTCTTCTTCTCTATGATGAATCACTGAATGTGATTTGAAACATTCATACAAAAACATATGCTAATTTTGAAACCGAATACCCTTTAAAACTTTCTAAAACTCCTTAGAAACTTTGAGTTTTAGAAGGGAAAAAAAAAAGTCCATGCTTGTTATGAAAGTTAGCTGTATGGGACCCTGTTATAGGATATCCTTAACTATAAACTTTTTGAAATTCCCGCATTACCCCGAAAGCGAGAACCCAAAAAGAAAACTCAGTGTCAGTCTATAAATACCACGTGTCTGGCTTTCTTTGTCAAAATTTCCGTGCCAATTGTCTTATTATCTTATTGTGTTATTTTCAACTATGTCTTGGATTACATATAACAGGGAGAAATACAAGATAACGTTGAGACTTGTACCAAAGACAGCTATAGTGAAGTCTTGGCTAGAGTCTTAGAGGGACAGGATAGAGGTAGGTAGGTATATTCTTTGTCATTGTAGTCGTATTATCTCAAGTTTGAGTTCATGATCTCCGCCTGGGAATCCCAAGGTGGAGATTTCCAGCTCCTTGCTTTGAGGAGCTTGTGCAGTTGGATTTGTTATACTTGCTGCTTGTGCTTCACATGCCTCTGCATCATGGCTAGAATGTACACCGTAGAAGACATAGAACAGAACTGCCAATATGGTCCATATTCCAAATCTTTCGTAGGACTTTTTGTCCAGAGAGCTTAACAGAAAGACATTGAGGAATATAGAAGCGGCAGGGAACCATGGCATGAGAGGAACCCCCCAATCTTTTGGGTGGTGGACAATGGGAACAAAGAATTGAAAGCCGGCTATTAATAGAACCGAAATGGTGCCAAATGTGACGAGACCCCACCAACTGTGCTTCTTCAGATGCCAGAAGAGAGCAAATCCAGTGGCACTTGCTGAGAATACTAGTAAGAAAACAACTGTTGGCAAGGGCTTGGTGACTCCGATCTTAACATGTCTGCGGTAGATGAGAGCATTAGCAACGATGTAAAACACCATAAGGGTACCAATGGAAATCATCTTCAGGACGATTTTCAGCTCGGTGAACAATGCAATGGCTGCTGTACAAACGCCTGCAGAGAGCATTGCAGAGATATCAGAAGGGTGTCATACTAGCTAGGTGACTAAACTAAAAACAACAATGGAGACCAGGTGCAGTTATAATCTGAACAGTGAATACAGAAGAAAAAACAAGCAGGCAGTTCAACAGTTCAACTGGGTTAGTTCTGCACTTATCAGAGCCTGCCATTAACTAGTGTGCCCCACCATGGTCATACACTACCTGCCCTAACAATGATCATGGAAGACCACAGACAAAGAAAAAGAAGAAAAACAAACTTTTTGACCTCTCAAGTCATCCACCATCCCTTCTGCGTGCTTTTATACAAAATCACGTCCACCATCTCTTATGCCTGCTTTTATTTCAAAGGTAATAATGAATGGCTCATGTTCCCTGAGCTGTTAGTGTAAGTTTCTCAGTCTTACCTAGGAAGAGAGTAGCATTCATGGGCGTCCCTGTAGTGGGATGAACTCGTGCGAACCAATAGGGAATTAATCGGGCTCGGCCAATAACACACAAATACCTGGCCTGCCCGAGCATTGCAACTAGAAGAGAGGCTACGATTCCCAAGCTCGCCCCCACTCCCACCATGTTTGAGCCCCACCTCCACCCCGATCCTTTAAAAGCTGCTGGAAAAGCTGCCGAGTCTGTACGGATCTGTAATGGTTCAAACAACCCCGTTATTTTCATTTTTTTCTCAACAGAGCAATCAATCCAATAGTTACCTCATCAATGAAAAAGCAAAATATACTTCTGTAATGATAATGGAGCAAACTGGCATCGAGTGGAGAACCGAAAGATGAATAACGAACATCGTTGTAATTTTCTATCTAATCAACTATTGAAAACTTTAAGTACCCACCCACTTACTCTACAAAAGCATTCACCCAATAAAGTTTAATATTCCATCTGGTCGTCCAAAACCAGTCGAATGTCCACACTACTAACTGAATTATCTTAATCAGTATTAAAAACAAAGGAGGCACATATTGTCCAACAACTGTTTGTACTCGCATAACTCCAGTAATGGATTGACGGGCAATCAAAAAACTTTCATAAAAGTGCGTGCCGTGACATGAGTCAAATATATTATTGTATTTCAGGAGGAGACAATAACAGTGATCTGAATCAGGCAGGCACTTACCTGATCATAAGGCAAGAGAAGGCAGAGTGCAATGGACATGAGGCAGTAGAGTAGAGAAACGATTATCACAGACCCTGAAACTCCCAGAGGAAGGCTCTTAGCCGGATGTTTGATCTCCTCTGCCATGGTAGAAACCGAATCATAGCCTATATAACTGAAATAAACAATTGCAGCTCCCGCAAATACACCGCGCGCCCCGAAAGGCGCAAATCCATCTGGTTTTGAAGGTTCTGAAGTCTTGGTCAGATTCTTAAAGTCCCCATAATGGAAACCCGCAACAATAATAATTCCAAACAAGAGCAGGTGGAAGAAAGTCACTACTATGTTCAACATCGAACTCTCTTTAGTGCTGCAAACATTGGGCACCATATCAATGGAAACATAGATAAAACCAAATTCATAACACAAAACTCAAAAGTCTGAGATTGAGACGAACCTGTAACAGAGGCACAAAGTAAGCAAGATCACCAGACCCACGGCCAAAAAGTCGAGCTTGTTGTATCCATCCGCTAAGCCTTTAACTGGTAGTCGCCAAGCATTCTCATGCATAATCCCAAACACGCTTGCGAAATTCGAGGTAAAACCGCGGGCAATCGCAGCATTAGACAGTACATACTCCATGAGCAGATTAGCTCCAGCAAAATACCCTGCAAATTCGCCTGTTCCCAATGATTTTTTCAATGTCAGTGCCATACCTTGGTGGCCTCGAACTCCCCTGAGGAGCTCGTCAAACATGTCAGAGCCTATTAATGTCGGTGCGCCCAAAAATATTACTGAAACCCAACAACCCAAATACCAATACGTGGAGAAAGACGTAACAAGAATTAATAATAAAACGCATACCGAAAGTTATGCGAAGATAACTGAAAGCTCCTCCCGCCACCGGAATCTCTACTGCGAACTCCGTGTAGCAGAAAGCCGAGAGCAACGCAGAGAGCCCCGCCACGATGTAAGACAGCACAACGGCAGGCCCCGATGTTTCGTGAGCAACGGTGCCCGTTGTCACAAAAACTCCTGCTCCCAGCATTCCTCCAACTCCCAAGGCTATCAAATCGTACCACTCCAATTTCCTCCTCATGTCTGCTCCTGAGCGCTGCCTGATCTGCGTCATCTCTTGCAGAGGCGTCAGCGTTGCCCCTGCCCGCTCCATCAGTCTCCTCGGTGTTTCACTCAGAGCATTTTTATAACTCAAACATCCCGAAAAAGAAGAAGGAGGTGAACCCCCATCTTTCCCACCATCATCCTCCATACTCTCTCTCCCGGCCTCTTATATAAATCTGTTTTTTTCTCTCAGACAAGTGATTCAAGGACTGAAATTTACTAGAACCAAGTAAATTAAGCTCTCACAGAGATGGGAAGCAGAGGTTTGAGCTTCTCCAACGTGCATAAACAGACAAGCTAATGTCCTCCCAACCGTGGTGTCACTGTGACAGACCATATCTATAAATGGCAGACATGAATATAATTTGCATTACAGATGGAGCAAGATAATTCGAAGCTCGGAGATTGTGAAAACGAGAAACACTATGCAAAGAAAGTGAGCGTATGTGATGTACTTATAACACCCATTCTCCTTATTGCCAATATTTAATTAACAATTATTTTCAGGCCATCTATATCTCTACCTACTTGCCCGACGAGAAAAAGCAGGCGTCGTGTATATTAAAATAAGCTTAAATGATTATGGGCATTTGGGCACTTGATTAATTATTCAAAAGTAACATAAACAGTCCATTCCAATTTCCCTTTTTTATATAACCGTATATAAGATGCCGCATTTTGAGACAGCAACAGGAATGGGTGACAGTTAATGTCAGTTTTCAGTGCATAGCTCATATTCCTCAAACAGCTTTACACTATAAACAAACAATACTTATGCTTAGGTTTTCAATCTTCCATTGCTCCCTGCAACTTGCTTGCCTGAGTGGGACCCTAGAATCTCATCTAAACTTGGCTGTACAAGTCGAAACTCAACTGTAATGAATCCGTTTTGCTTCGAGGACCAGGAAATTCCCATTTATTCACTGTTCTCGCATATGGTGGGCCCTGCTCCAGTATTCTATTGTCTGATACTACGAGGTCGTTAAAGTCAAGATTTGAAGCACTTTCTAAAATCGGCATAAGCATTTTACAGTGAACTTAAAGAGCTGAGAATAAAGTGACTTGTACTCATTCTAGCTTATCTTTGCTTCTTTCCACAGCAACAACGCTTTCCATGCTTTTCCTTTTATACTTCTCTCCATGTGTAAAATAAAAGCTTATAAACTATTCAGACATTATCCAATATTCCTTCCAACGATCCGCCTCGCCTAGTTGACTCCTCTCCTCCATACTAGTATCTTTTATATTTCTTTCTCAATACACGGTATTCAACCTAACAATTTTTTATACCAATAAAGAAAGAAAAGTCTAACAATACACACGTTATAGTTGCATATTGGCTGAAGGTGTGGTCTATAAAAATATATAAAGTTAAATATATCATAGTATTTATATCAAGGTGATAGATATTGTAATAGGAATGGCCTTCCTACTCTTACACATGAACAGCTAATTTGTAATTTGTCTTTATGAACAACTAATATGTCTTATCTTTCAATGTGATTAATGTCATTATGTGGAGGTGTTATAACCATCCAAAATAATATCACAAGTGTCCAAAACAACCTCATGAGGAGTTGGGCATCCAAAACAACCTTAACCTTCAAGATTCTCTTCCAGTAAATGGTAACTTTGTGCCAATAAATAATTAGTTACCAACTCTCGCTGAAAATTAACTAATTTACTAGTAAGTCTTGATGGTAAAAAGTAATTGATCCCTCATCCCTTATGAATATTTTACAAACAATATTAGGAGTAATTGAATACATAGGATTTACAAGATTGATGGTACCTTAATCCTAACAATAAACCCTAAAATAAGTTCAATTTGTAACAAAGTGTCAACAACACATAAACGCTAAGCTACTATTAAATAACAATATGTGTGTGCTTTTTAGTGTATTGATTCTTTTTGTAAATATTATCTATTTTTTCATCAAGAAAACTCTTAGGCATTGATTCTTATACCTTAGATTTAATAGTTTCTTTCTTTCAAAATTTTCTAACTTAAATAAGGTGTCAAATGCAAAAACCTCTTCATAATTATGAGTGTCCCTTAATCTATCTATATATTTTTAGGGAATAGATTTGTTGTATGTGTTCCTAAGGTTATATTTGATATCTTACTGATGTGCTAATTAGTTGATTTATGCAAGGATTTATAAAAAAATATTCAGTCAATTATTATGGTAGTCTCTGATCAACTCATATTTTTCAACTATAATATACCTTCATTTCTTCAATATGAGACCTAAGTGTCTATTCATGACTACCATAGGGCATGGTTAGTCAAGTCCTAGACTATAATATTTTATTTCTCTTTAATTGTTATATTAAGACTTCAAGGAAATGTCCTCTCAAGTTTAGCATAACCCAAAGAAGACTTGAGGAAGCTCCCTCACATATGTATTAATTTCTAACCATATATTTTCTATTACTAGACCTTACCTCTTTATCCAAGATATTCTTGTTCTCCTTATTTAGTTCTAAATACCAACTCTTGGAGAGTGGAGCCACAATTTTGAATGCCAATAGTTAGAAATAAAAGCTTGACTAAATCATAAAAGTAGAAATAATACATTGTTTTTATATAAATAATATTAGAATGGTTAGCTATGATGGGTCTCTTTAAAGAGACCATGAAATAGAAATGATATATTTTTTATATATAAAGAATATTAAAATTGTTAGTTATGTTGGGTCTTTCTTTCAAGACATGATGAAGTTAAATTCATTTTGAGAAAATAATCATCTTGAAATTTAAAATGGAATTCACTTTTACTCTTCAAACATATAAAATAAAGTAATCAAAATTAGTTTTTTTATTGTTCTACAAAATAAATAACTGAATTAATATGTAAACTAAACAAAAATATTTACATAAATTAGTCAATTTTATGTCATTCAGAAAAGTTCTTTATAATTACAATTTTAAATATTACTAGTATCAAATACTAACTAAAAAATAAAAATTATTAATAGAATTGATAAAAAACTATCTAAATGGCCATAATTAAAAATAAATTACTAGATAATGCATAGCAATAAAAAAACATAACCAAATAGATGTATGCAACACTATTTTCCATGTATTAAGGTACAAGTTTTTTTTTAAGGATGAATAAATAGTCATCTATATAAATTGAATAAATTCAACATAATGAGATGAACCCTTCTATTATAATATGCATAGTAAAAAAAAATATAATTTGTGAAATTATGCTAATAAATATTCTTTTTTTTTTAAAATAGTATGAGTTAAAAATATATTATAAATATAATATGTTGAATTGTATTTCCACGATAAATATATCATATTTTTTAAAAAATTTAAAAAATTTATTTATTATTTAATTTTTAAAAATTCTTTATGATTTTAGAAAATATTGTTATGTCATTATACACATATTTTGCAATATTAATGTGTCTTATCATTTTTCAAAATTTATTATACAATATCTTATTTATTATTTTATTTATTCAAATTTTCTTGATTTCAAAAAAAAAATTTAATATCTTTTAATTATTATTATATAATTCAACTTAAATTTTGTTCATTAAAAATAAAATTTATTAAAAGGATTTTACTTTTGAAAAATGTATCCAAACTAAAATTTACAACTTTAATGAACATATAAAAAATAAACTATATCGCTTTTTTAAGGCATAGAACAAAGTTTTTTTAAAATAAGTATTAATACATTAAATAATTACATAAACCTATCAATATTAAGGACATGTAGGAATGAATAGGACTCTTCAAGGAATGTAGCTAGGAGCACATGATTTTACTTTTCTCCCTCTCGATTATTCCCATGGACTAGATTAGGCATAGGGTAAAGTTCTATAAAATTTTCAAACAAACTTATATAAAAAACAAGTATAGGGATTGTTTATATTATGAATGGAAATCCATTATTCTCTTAGAGTTCAGTTTTAAACAAATAATATGTGTGATTCTTAATATTATAAGGACATTGACCTACATTAAGTGAATTTTTTAAATATGAAGATGTGTATTGTAAATGAGAGATATTAATTTATCTAATTAATTTTGCTATATTAAGATTGCTTAGATTGCTCATTGTCAACATTTGATGTTAAATGGTCTTGAATGATATATGTTCATTTTCCATTGTAGCATTTCATAATTATGAAACATTCTAATAAATAGTTATGAAGTCCTCTATCGAAAATCTTAAGATTCATAAAATATACGAAATGTAGAATAACATGATAATTAATTCTAATAAAATTCTTCTAATTAAAAATTAAATTAATAAGTGAGATATTAGATCAATGTAAAGAGAATAATATTAAAATAAACATAATATTTATGAGTAAAATAAACTATAATTTCCTTCCAATTTGATAATCTTTTTAGATAAATTGATAATAATATTGTCTAAGTTTTTCTAGATTATATTTGATGCATATAAATTAATATATAGTGATAAATGGGATTATCTTGTATAATAGTTCTAATTAATATGATTTAAGGTCAAGCTTAGTATTTTAATAGATAATTTTCCATATGAATTCTAGATATATTTTAGTGTATTTAGAATTTTTTAGATAACTAAATTGAATAAGTATATATAATTAAATAGAGAATGTATATGTTTTATATTTTTATTTCATGCATGTCATATTCTTGAGAAAGGTATATGATTGTTTATCTTTTGCATATTGATGAGTAAACTATGTTCATAGATATGTGTATATAGTTTACAATCATTCAAATAGAGATCAAAAAAATATTGCAGAGTTAAATTTTCTCCTTGAGAGGTAGAACAATTTAATTGGTTCTCAAGGAGAAAATTTAACTGGTTAGTTTCTCATCTTCTATAAATTTTGGAGTGTAACTAAATGTCAACATGTCCTAGATGAATTGACATACTATTACCCTTAATGACACCAACTTAGAGACTACATAATGATGCTTTAGATGTAGTTATCAAATCTAAAAATTGAGCATTTTAATATTGCTAGAAGGTATATTTGACCCTATCAACTCTATAGTAGAAATGACATATCATTTGTTTAAGGTATATTTTCTATTGAAGTGTTTATCTCTTTATGAAATATCCTACACTATTATGGAGAATGTGTGGCATTCGATGGAGAGTGAATATGGATCTTTATATTCCTTAGAGAATCTAAGAGTTACTTTAGTGTATCATAGATCTAAAAAGTAATCCCATAGTTGTCACAAGAAATGAATATGGCTTGGTTATTAAACAAGTACTTGGTTTGATAAATTCCTCTAGGTCATAATACTAATAAAAAAAATTAGATAATCATTGATTAGTTCTCTTATGAAATAATTGTTTAAACTAATTTCTTACAATCAAAACACTTACAAATTAGTAATCATCTTCACTACTATATAATGTATTTCTTAGTACACAATAAATAATACCCTTTGCCTTATTCTCTAACTATTAAACATTAAAAAAAAAAATCTCATTAATAGCTAATTAAAATTCTATGGAAAAGATATAGAAAAATGTCCTAAATTTATAGGACATTTTTTAGAATATTTAATAATAAAAAATGAATCCCATCATATTAAAGATACAAGAGTTACAAGAAAAAATATATTTTTGATTGTCTTCGTAAACTCTAAGGGATGAAAAATAGAATTATGATTTCTATTTTAGAAAAAATAATTGTTTAATATTAAAATTAATAAAATATATAATTATTTTTAAAAATATGATACACATCATGATTTTCTTTAATACATGCAATGTTATATATATATATATATCATTTTATTTAGTATTTTGAGGTATCTTAATATTGTATGAATATTCAAGAAAGAAAGAGATTATATTTCTATGGTTAAGAACTATTAAGGTCACTATCAAAATGTAAATTATTATCTATTTATTGTAATATCTTCTAATATAAAATTTATGTAGACTTCATTATAAGTATGATAAAAAAAAAAGTGGTGAATGTTTTTGGAATGTCTATCTTGATCATCATATTTCATTATAGTGAAATATTTAATAAGTGTCATTTTTGGTACAATCATGACATATAATCTATGTATTTTTCATTCAACTAGAAATTCACCATGTTCATTTGTTTAAAAAAATCACCTTATTCATAAAATAATCACAAAAATAATAAATATTAATTATGATCTATGATATATCATTTCTTATAATAATAATATTTAAATCATTATTATAATATAATAGATTACAAAATGTTAAAATATTATCCTTTTAATTATTAAAATTAAAATAATAAAAATGTTATTAAGACATTACAACCATTACTATCAAATCATATTTGAAATATCACAAAATTAACTATTTGATATAGAATACAAGTAAAAAATGTCTAATTCATTAATAAACACATCCTTTCTCATTCTCAATATAATATTCTTTGAATCCATCATTAAACGGATTTGATCAAATCCTAAGTTTGAACGTGAATGATAAGCTTTGGGAATGCATGTGCTAACTTCTACAAATCGGCTCAATGAGTTTTCTCCATCATGAAGAAAAATAATTATTGTAACTTCCATCTAAATACTAGATGAATAATTTAGCATAGAAGGCAATATTATAAATTTAATTTATTCACTTTCATTATAAATCTAATCAATAAAAAACTATGTATAAATAAGCACCATCTTGTTATAATTTTAATTTTTTAAATATCACTTTTCTAATTTTTTAAGAGATTGTTTAAACATTATAGGGGATTATGGAGAGTTATAAATGATAGATATAAGATATTGGTATATTTTTTTAAAACAACTAAAAAATATTAATAGATATTTAAAGTGGTTCTATTGTGTTTAAATTTCATTTATAGATATTGAAACTGATTTTTAAGATTTTTTCCTTAAAAAATATTTATGAATTATTTTTATTAATAAGTGTCTAAATTATCATTTAAAAAAGTGTTGCACATACTATAAAAAAGGTGGATGGAAAAAGACATTCTTAAACTTCATTTGGACCAATAATCTAAAGCATAAAACATAAAAAAAAAAATGTCACCTAATTTACCCTATACACAAACATGTATCCATTTTTACAATTCTCATTTCTACTAATCAACTTAACCTAATATTGGCATGCAGACTGTTGGGTCCCCCCACAAGTGACTAGTCTTGCCTCATCTTACCTCCTTAGATGTTGGGATGGATCACAAAAATACGCCTATTACTAACAAAAAAAAATCAACTTAATCTAACAAATAACTAACTTTTAAATTTTTATAATAAAAAATCATGAAAACATACTATCAAAACAACATACATTTACATTAATATCATTATTCCTATATTCTAATCTATCATTATATCATTTAACATCTCTCTTAATTTCAAAATTATTTAAATTTTTACCATATACATACACACTCATATCTTTATTTTCTTTATACCTAAGATTTCTAGAAGTTTGAAAATATAAGATTGATGTATAATAAAGAAAAGGTTTGCATGATTCTATATTAAAAGAACCAATTAATATAGAAAAATACTAAAAACATTTTTCCAATAGAAGCGTGGTCCTATTAAGTATTTATACTTGAAATGAAATATGTCATTGATTTCTTTCTTATCCAATGCCTTGCGTGTAATGGTAATATTACTAAAAGAATCAAAGCTCCACTAGTTCACAAGGGAACAAATTCTTTTCTTGGTAAGTGGCAAACCAAAAACATTATCTAACTCATGTTCATCCAAAATGTATGGTTCTTATGCTATAATCGTGAAAACCAAAGTGATCAATAATAAATTGTTATAGGTTGCTTAAAATCATTACCTTCCAAAAGAAAGCTTAGGCATTATTCCTAGTTGGCATTATTAAAAGGCTACAATGTTCCAATATAGAAAGTCCCTATCTAGTTTCATAGAATAAATAGCCCAATTTGTATGATTGATGGGCTAGTTGAGTATCCCAACTAGGCCTCTATGGAAGGCTTTAGAAGATTGTAAATTATTTACTCTTATATTTATTTATATTAAAGGTCAAGCACTTTCAATTTTTTTAGCCTTTTAAACTAGGATTCTATTGACTATTATTGTGTGTGCATAAGTTGATAGGGAGATTTCTAAGACATTTAACAGAAGGGTATCATAACTTTAAGTTGTGACTAAAAGTCTTACCACCTTTTTATTAAAAAATATGAGTGAGAAAAATGTGTTGTTTATAGTTGTAGATCATCATTATAATTCTTTCAATATGGTGATGTACAAGCATTTTATTCTATAATAAGATATAATTGGAGCCATGTTATCACTTTCAATTATAAATATCAACTAGAATGTAAATGTTAAATCATGGTGATGTATAAGCATTTCATTCTATAATAAGATATAACTGGAGCCATGTTACGACTTTTTAATTATAAATATCAACTAGAAAATTTGTGCCAAATCATGGTTTTTTTATATGGTGATGTATAAACATTTTATCTTATGCTAAGATAACAACTTGAGTCATGATATTGACATATTATTTTGAAAATTTTTTGATTAATAACTAATACCAAGTGCTTATGATGTATTCCTTCTATATGCTTAGTTATATGATCATCCATGCTCAACAATATCATCAGCATGATTCCCTCAATATGGTGATGTATAAGCATTTTATCTTATTCTAAGATAAAATATTGAATTGTAGCATTAACTCATTATGTTAGATTTCAACACTTTTTCACTACTTGGCTATAGTGTGTTGGTGTAGGAGCATCAAGAGTATTAAGAGCTAATGCATCACCCAAAAATCCTTCATGTAGATGGCTTATTTTAAATATTACCTTGGAGTGTCACAGTCATCCTAGATTTGTATCACATAAGTCAATTCATAGTGTAATATTTCATTCTTGTTATAGTTATTCATTTTCAACATATCAATATAGCATTATTGAACAATATTTCTTTTGTGTGGTAACACATCCTAATCATCAAGCCTTAAAATTGATAGTAGAGCTTCAATGCATCACATTCTATCATGCCACCCCATAACCAAGTGTTTTGATCATTGGTTAATGCATCATGACTTGTCAAATTTCATAAAGGTGTGAATTTCATGCCAATATTTGAAGATATTTCTAAGCTTAATTATCATAGGGGAATTCATGATTAGTGCCACATTAAGTTCTATTTCTTATATCTTTCCACATTCATTAAACGTAAGTCCTACATGTTTCCATATCTAATTAAACATTGATAATTATACCATTTATAGGTTGGTATCAAAATATATTTACTTGCTTATAGTTGCTATAAAACAAGAACCATTGTATGTTGTAAAGGGAGATAGAAATAAGGAGGAAGTTGTCTTAGAGAACTAGCCCAATTTTTCTATCATATATAAGGTTTAGAAGATAAAAGAATGGCATACTTTAAATATCAACTTACAAAACTCTATATTGAAGAACCACACACTCATCATGCTTTTATTTCATTATATGTCAAATTTGATGCCTAATATTGATTGTAAGCCCTTTCAAAAAAAAGTATGTTGATGCATTTTAGACCACGAACCAATAAAAATATTTTTTCTATATTTATTTTTGCAATTTCATTTTATTGTGTGAATCTGTTGAGAGTGTGTTGTTTTCATGGATGTTTAGATCGTTATTAATTAAATCCTCTATCCATGAACACACCAAGTGGCATTAGAGAAATATTTTAACTCATGCAAAATAAAAGAGAATAAGTATTTTAAAATATGTTATTTTTAAGTAGAAGGTATCAAGAAAAATTTGACCTTGTATATAGATCACCAAATTTCAAGTTGTTTGCATAGTTAGATCTAAAATTCAATATGAATACATGAAGAGTATGTAAAGGCCAAGGTGTTAACATTTTTAGAAAAATAGAAAAGATGTTAAAAATATGTAGACTATATGTAGATCCTATTTGATGATGTTGAAGAAGATAGAAGAAGGGGTCATGTAGCCCTAGAAATGATGAAAGTAATGAAGAAGAAAATGAAATAGGAAGAGATGCACTAGTTTCTAAAGTAGTTGTGGAAGAGTTCAAGAAAAGAATATGAAGATTAACAAAATATATTGAAGCCTATTTTAAATATTGGTATGATTCTTGTATTTTATATTCCTCATTATTTTGGTAGGTTGGGTCAAATAATTGGTATATTGGATACACAATCTAGAAGAACAATTAGAGTATGAGAAAGCTTTAGATCTTAAAAGATTTGGGTTTTCTAAGATAAATTCAAAGGACATGATACACTACATGGTGGAAATAAGTGCAATTAGAATGAGATAGGAGAGAAAATAAATAATTAAAAAATGGGATAGGATGACAAAAAACATGAAAGATAAGTTTATACTTATAGGCTATTAATTAGATATATTTGAAAAATTACAAAATTTGAGACAAAAAGAACAAAACATAAATGATTATATAAATTTATAATTAGGACAAGGCATAATGAATCTTATTAAAAGAAAGCTACAAGATACATAAGTGGATTGAAGGGATTTATTCATGAAGAATTGAGTATGGTAATGTTGTTGATAGTTGAAAAAACATATCAATTTGCAATGAAGGTAGAAGATAAGTTGAATAAGAAATTTCAAATGAGGAAAATTAATTAAAGAAGACATGATGCAATAGATTCCAAAGTGGAATACATAAAGGTGATGGTAGAGAAAATGATGATGAAGATGTTGAAGAGAAAGGAGTTGACCACAATGAAATATCCAATGGATATTAATGAGGTAGAGGTTTTGGTGCATGTTATGACACATTAACATGTTGGAACATAATAGTTTCATTACTTTCAAGGTAGTTAACCCCACTATTATTTTGATTATCTTTATTGGTTTTTAGGAACCCAAGTGATCTAATAAGTAAGTGGTTTGGTTATTTGTTTTAAGGGCTCCATTGGAATATCACTAGTAAATAAACAATTATTTACTATTTTAACCTTATAATTTGGTTTATAAATAGTCCATATGTATGGATAGTTCCATAATTCCATTTTGATTTTCATACAACATTAAATTTTAAATCTCATAGTTGTAAATTAAAATTTATTCACCAATTTACACTATGACACCTATATGAAATCCTAAATTTAAATCTTAATCTAATCTTATACTAAACCTATTCTAATTGATGTGATAAAAAAAGAAAAAAGAAGGTGAGAGAGAAAAGGGTGAGGATGAGCCTTGGAAGAATAATTATCCAACAACACTTAATGAGTAGACAAAATCAATTTTAACTTCTCATTTACTTTCCCCAATCACTCACAAGAAAAATAGAGGAGGGTGTATCTTATATGGGCATAAAATAATGGCAGGTGAGAGTAACAATCATATTATATTAGATAGAGACTACTAGTACAACTCTCATGATTCATATGAATTATGAACATTCAGTTACCAATAAACAAATGTGTTTAGGTTGATCACATAAATCATCTCATAGTTAGTGAGATACCAATGATTTGAAATATATTTTGAATTCATCAAATGCTCACACTTTTTTAACATTCAAATAACAAAACTACAAGCTCGTGGCTAAAAACAAAGAACAACTTGAAGAAAAACAACAAATAAATTCTATTTACCAAGGATCATATTTCCTAGTGGTTTCTAATCCTTTCAATATACATAATTTCACATATATATAAAGGTTTACATTGGTAGGGACTATGAAGAGTGTTTCCTTTCATTAAACCATATAAGATGGAATACAACTTGGAATATAAAAGGTCATGTAGGAATAAAAATATTTTTCCACTCATAGAAGATAAAATAAAATACGGAAGCCCAAGAGTCATTTAATTTTCAAATTATAAGGACTTAATAATATTAATAATTTTATTTTGACTATTAAATTTGATCCAAATATAGAAAGTTTAAAGATAATTTTGTTAGTAAAATTCAACACATTGTAACATTTTTGGTCCATAGTCATTGCAAAAACTAATGAATTTTTCTAATATTTCTTGGATATCTCTATGCGTGAGCTAATTGGTGCTTATACAATCTTTGTAATCACCTTTTTCTTCATTCTTTTAAATTCACCATATGGAGCTATAATTCCACCATCCTTCAACATACAAAATTAGGGTATTACATTCTTTTAAGAAAAACCAAAAGATAATGTATATTTCAACCCAAAATAATCATATTAATATGTTCCATTAATCCATAAAATTAAATTAAATTCCATATTAACCTGGAAAATTTTCTTAGAAGGATGGAATTATTTTAATTTAGGTCTACAATCTGTAGGGAGTTCTAAAATAAATTTGTGGTTTGTAGTTTGAAGGGAGTTTTAAACTTTTCATGTAGTAGTGTAGTAGCTAAGGAGTTTTAAACTTTCCACACAATTACATGTAGTTGCAAGGGAGTTTCAAAATTTTCATGTAATTGTGTATATGTATAGTTGCAAAGTATTTTTAAAATTCACATATCTATTTGTGCAATTGCAAGAGAGTTTTGGAGTTTCCATTTATTTTTGTAGTTGCAAGGGAGTTTAAAATATCCCATGCAATTGTGTAATGACTACAAAAGGGTTAAAAAACTCATGTAATTCAATAGTGATTGAAAAGTCGATAAAAAAATCAATCAAGAACTAAGTGGAATTTCAAATATTTTGCACAACTTTATAGTGGCTACAAAATTATGGAAAAGTATTTTAAAAGAAGAACTAAGTGGAATTTTGAATATTATGCATAGTTTAACAATGACTACAAAATGGAGAAAAAAATTTATTTTCTACCAAAGAAAAGTTATCAAACTTTCAAATATTTTTTACAAACTAGAAAAATTAATTGATTGAAATAAAAGTATAAAACACAAAGACAAGGGGAAAAATTATCCCTTCACTTATAAAAAAACTATGATTTCTCAAAAACTAGCCTACTTTGAGACCCTCTTATTGGCATTATTTTTAGTAACTCATAATTCTAAGGGATGAGATCCACAAAATCCAAACTCAAGGATTGAGTCAATATAAAAAGAGCCAAACCTATTGTTAAACTAAGTATATTATAAGACTAATTAAACAAAAGCAGGATAACAATTGTACATTAACAAAAAATTAAAGTGCAAACTAGTTGTTCTACAATATGAGTAAAATAAATATGCACCCAAAAAACTTGTTAGGTTCCCTAAGATGCTTAATAGAAAATTGGAAAAAAATGAAACATAGAAAAAGGAATTGGCCTTATCATTGATTATCCAAAGAAGAAATACTATGAAAAATATAAAGAATAAACTCAAAATAAAACTCCATTAATACTCTTTCAAAGTTCTTAGAACTAATTATGCACCTAATTATAAATATATTTATAGAAATAGACAATATAGTAGCCTAGATGTTCTAGAACTTGGAACAAGTTGTAGTGTCAAATAATGTACTCCTTTACATTTTCACACTATGTTTGCATCTCCTTAATTAATTAGACTTAATTAAGCCTTTAATTGGCCAAATTATGCATTTGAAAGCCTAATTAAATTCTTTTTCTAAAAGGGAAACCCGCATTTAATAATCAATTTCTACACTTAACTACACATCTTGGAAAATGTTTGTCCTAGGTTTAGGGCCTAGGACCCATTCACCCAAGGGAGAATGAGTCCTCCTTAAGTCCCATATCTCATTTTTTAATATGTTTTTGGCAGCATTTTAATTATCTAAATTCAAATTGCAATGGTTGGCTTGTGGTGTTTAATTGTCGGGTAATTAAGGAAACACCTATAAATACAAGGTCTTTTTATCAATTCAAATCCTAAGACTTCAAGAGATCAATCCTAAGAGTAAATATTAAATTGTCAAGAGCATTGGAGAGCAGATTTATCAATCATTTATTGCAGCATTCAAGATCCTATCATGATGTCAAGACTTATGTGTGTCCATGCATGTTTTTGATCTAACATTGTGATGTAGGTTTCAAGTTTCACGCAAGCATTCAAGCATCAAATCAAGTGTAAAATCAGGCATCCAATCAAGCGGATTTCATGCTAGATCCAATCCTTGGAGTGATGTGTTAGACTTTAGTCCTCTAAGGGCACCCATTAAAAGTTTTTGTGAGGTGCAACAAGCTTTTTCCATTCATCAATTCCTCCATTTTTATCATTATTTCATTATCAAGGTTTAAATACCAAACTAGGGTTTGACCAAGGAAAACCCTTATCCACCAAAAATAAATATGTTTCTCCCTTCTTTGTGTTTGTAGGTTGATAGGTGAAGAAGGATTAAAATTGGATCAAAAGTGCAATTTTACAAAGTTGTCATCAAAATTTTCAAGACACAGAAACTCACCTATAGGTTTTATTTTTGGCTTTCTGAAATTCAAACCTAGGGGAATTAGAATCCTAGATCCAAGATCTGAGGAATGCAAAGGGTGATCCCACAAAATTGGTTTACAATTCCATTAAGGAAGGAAAATTGCAAAAAAATGCCCCCATGAAGAAAATTTTGGGTTTTGGAGGGTCACATGAAGGGGGGATTTGCTCTAACCCAAAAGGGGTTCGCTCAAACCCCCCTTCGAGTGAACCCTATTTAATGATGGGACCCACTTTTTGCACGTTTTCCATAATAGAAACAAGGGGAAATTTTCTAAAAAGGGGGGTTTGCTCGAAGGGGGGTTCGAGTGAACCCCTTGTTTTTCCCCTTCACCCCTTCTTACACCAAATTTCTGCAAAAAAATGCCATTCGAAGCTCAAGTTGAGGATGAAAATGGAGAAAACTTCATAGACCCAACTGGATGATGGTAGTCCTCGAAACGAGCTATCCATCGAATATAATTTTAATATATTTTGGTTTTATTATGTATTTTATTTTTTAGTTTAATTAAACATAGGTTTTTTTACCGAAAATCAAGCTCTCTATTTTGTACATGTGGAAAAATAGTAGATTATCAAAAAGATTTCTAAAAAATATCAGTTAAGTTCTTATCTCCCTCCACCTTTATTGTCCTCTCTACTTCCTTACCCATTTTCAACTCCTCCTTTAACTCATTAATTCTCAAACCATATGTTTCCTTGTCCTAGAAGGACATATATCTGTGGTGGATAGTTTTTATGAAATATTTTGCACAATAGAAGAATATGATAGGAAATATGCAAGTAAATACTTGATAATAACTTAAAATAACAAGCCTCTGCGAGGGGGGAAACCTCCAAATATCTCCAATGAAAACACAATTCACAATATGATGATGAAATAACTCACTACCTCCTATATATACCTCATTTATGCCTAGGATATCATCCAGGACAACTTAGATAGCCCTATATAAGCCTTAGGTTGGCCTAAATAACTAAATAATAATATAATAATGATAATATGACTTAATTAAGAGTTAATATAGCCACAATATAACTATTCATAACCTTGTGTATTCTAATAGTAAGGATGTAGCATGCCCTCTCTTCAAAGAAGCATTGTCCTCAAAGCTAATCAAATGTGGATTCTTTAGAATGAACTCCTTGTCCTCCCATGTGGCATATTCAACTAGTATATTTTTTTGTTGGATGATATACTCAGTGATTGTTGTAGTCCTTAGCTTTTTGTGCCTCTAGTTATAATATGATCCTTCCTTCTTCATCGAGCTCTGGTAATATTTTTTGAGTATGGATATATTCCCAATTACCTTCTTCAAACAAGAAACATGAAAAATTGGATGTATCTTTGTTGTTGGTGGAAATTCTATCTTGTAGGTGACACTACCTATCTTTTGTATGATTTGGTATGGACCATAATATTTTGGAGATAGCTTGTTATTCTTTTTATGTTCCTTCAATGGAATTTTTTATAAGGCTTCAATCTCAGTCCAAGACCCAATCCCTAACTTCATAACTTCTTTCACTACGTTATTATTCCTCCTGCTTCTTCATTTGATTTTGTGTCATGGCTAAATTGTGCTTGAGTCTAGTGAGTACCTATTATTGATGAAGCAAGTGGCCCTCCACTTCCTGAACTCTTGGTGACACCTTAAATGATAATGTGATGGAAGGAGGTTGATATACATATAGTGACGTAAATGGAGACATTTTTTATGAACTATGAAAGGAAGTATTTTACCACTATTTTGCTATTGGTAGCTAATCTACCCATTAAGATTGTTTATTTGAATTAAAACAATGTAGATATATTTCCAAACACTTATTGATAACCTCATTTTTCCCATTAGATTAAGAGTGGTATGAAGAACTATGAGCCAATTGACTACCCAAACATGAGAATAAATCTGTCCAAAATTGATTAGTATGTTGTAAGCATGTGTAGTTGGTGTTGTTATTGATGTCAACAAGCTTTGATTTTGCCATTGGTGTCAACTACATGAGTAGGAGATTGTCGCAAGAGCATGAGAAGTTGGTATTGAGTTGATGTTGTCTCTAATGATGCTTTGATTAGTTCCATTATGTTGTCATTAGTAAGCTACTGGTGTCAACCTCTAGTGTTGTTTTGACAAAATTTTGTCTATGAATGAATGGTTGAATTGTTATGTTACAATTGGCTTAGTGGTGATGAGGAAGTTTTGAAGATGTTGAGGATGTGTCTCTAGTGCTTGGTTTCCAAGTGCTTTTGAGAAAATTTGAATAAAAAGAGGAAACAGTGTGTTGTAGTGGTGTTATAGTATACAGAGTTGTGTTTTGTTCTAGCTCTGCATTTATTTTGTGTTGAAGATCTACTTATGTGGTTTAGATATATTGATCAGAATTGTTCAGAGGTATTGCATCTAGAATTTGGTGTGTTGGATCACTATGTAGAGGAAGTTGTGTTCACCAATGTGTGAACTGTGTATTGCAAAGGTGTCTAGGAGAAATGTTTTATCTCTGCATTTCTCTGTGGAATGGTTTCAGATCTTATAGATCTAGAAGGATACTGATAGTATTTGTATCTTTCTACAGTCAAATATTTTCCTACTTTGGTGCTTTGGAAGTCAGTTTCTTGAGTTGTAATGTATGGCAGAATTATCTAAGTGTATTGAGTGTATACATTCTTTAGGTGAAAGTTGTTGCAAAGGAATTTGTTATATTTTAGGGTGTTTGTGGAATATTCTAGATCATGTTCAAGCATGGTGTGTGGTCCATGAGTCATCTTTAGATTTGAGGAAATGTGTACTTAAATGTTAATGGTGTTAATGTAGGTTCAGTCAACCTTGGGTGTTTACACTAATTGTGAAGTTGCTTTGGAGTATGTAGAAGCATGGTGTGGTGTGTATGAATGGATTTAGGTCCAAGTTAAGGTTTTTTTGGTCCACCTTCATTCCTTTCCATCATGGGAATGTTTTGGTGCTAACCTAATTTGAATTTGCATGGTTGAGGTGCATAGCCGACCTTGCAGAATGTTTTCAAGGTTGAAGTTGGTATAAATATGTGTTGAGTTTTTTAGGGATGATAAGATAGAAGTATGTGATGAAAATTATGTGAATTGTAGAGTTATGAGGTGTGAATTTTTGAAGTTTAGTGTGAACTTTCATGTGTTATATTATTGGATGCAGTGAGCAGAAGGTGTCTACAATCTTCAATAAGACTGTGAAGGTGTTGGTGATGTTGTGGTGGATTTTTCTGTTGCATTGAGATGGATTTCTCACTGTAACATTCTTCTCTATATTCTTTTCTATTTTGGCACTAAGCCATTCTTTCTTCTGGGAAGTGAACCCTTTGTAATTGGTGTTGATATTACTTTATATTGTGAGCTAATCCTCTGTGGTTTCTCCCTTCTTGGGTTTTCCACATAAATCTATTGTTTCTTTGTGTATGGTGTTGATTTGGTTCTATTTTTGTTATCTTCATGATAAATCATTCTAATAGAATAAGAGCTAATTAAATTAATGTGGATCTGAATGTTTGTGAGGGTTTTAAAGTTTTAAGGTATAATTGATTCACCTCCCTCTTAATTTTCTTATGCATTCAACAATTGGTATCAGAGCAAGGTTCCTTGGAAGGAATCTTAACCACTTGAGGTAGATCTAGGATGGCACATAGGAAATATGTTCCTCTATTTGATGGATCAGATTATGTATTCTAGAAGACAAAGATGGAAGGTTTTATGGTTTCTCTTGGATTTGAAATCTAGAAGTCTGTTGAGATTGGATATACTATACCTACAAATGGTCCAAAGACTGATGATGAGATAAAGGCCTATGAAAATAATAGTAAAGCAAGGTATGCTCTCTTAAGTGTTTTTTCTAATTCTGAATTAGTAAAAGTTATGAATCTGAAAACTGCTAAAGAAATTTGGGTAAAGTTAGAAAGCATTTATGAAGGATATGAAAAAGTCAAATAAGGTAAGATGCAAAACCGTAAGATTATGTTTGATACCCTATGGATGTCTAAAGATGAAAGCATCACAAGCTAAATGTAGAAGGTGGATGAAGGTGTCAACTCCATCAGAGGTTTTGGTGGAGAACTGAAAGAAGAAGTGGTAAAGAAGGTACTCAGAACTCTTCCTAAATCTTATAGTCATAATTTTTTGCTATTAAGGAATTTCAAGATTTGAGAAAATATTCTAGAGATCAACTGTATGGTTTTTTTACTACTTTTGAAAGGAGAGAATTTGGTCCAAGCAATGAAAAATTTGAGACTGATTTCAAGGCTAGAAAATCAGAGAAGACTAAGATATCAGATTAGGAGGATCTTGATGATGTGGAAGCTAACTTTGTGAGAAGAATGAAAAGGGGTATTGGAAAGTATAGAGGTAAGTTCCCTTTCAAATTTTTCAATTGTGGAAAGATAGGTCATTATGCTTCAAGATATCCAAACAGAGCTTTAAATGACAAAAATAAGGAGAACAAAGGTAATATGATTAAGAAAATTTACTATGTTAGAGAAGATGTTAGTATATCTAATGATGAATTTGATTATGGGGATGATGAAGATGGTGACTTCTTGTTCAAGGCTTTAAAAGATGAAACTAATTCTGCTAACTCTAAGATATGTGTGACGGAAAGGCCTCCAGAAGCAAGAGCTAATACTAAAGGCACTTTGGTGTTTGATTTTCATGCTAGACAAGAGAAGAACTACTAGATCATTAATAGTGGATACTCTAATCATATGATTTGTGACAATAGTAATTTTGTTAAGCTTGAAAAATATGGAGGACTAGTTAGGTTTGGTGATGATACATCTACTAAGATATGTGGAAAAGGTTCAATTAGTTTTGATGGAAAGTATAATACCGATTATATTCTCTATGTTAAGGTTTTAAGACAACTTCTTGAGTGTTGGAAAAATGTGTAGTAAAGGATACAATCTTATGTTTTAGGATGATGGTTGTGAGATCAAAAAGGGCTCCAGAACTATGATTTATACTAGAAGAAGGATAGATGGAAATTTCCATCAACTTAAGGGTGTTGATGGTAATTGTTTATGTTGACGCCAAAAATTGATGAGGTAACAGTGCCTTATGGGAAACTCAGTTCAAGGGGGACCCCTTTGCGCCAAACTGAGTAACCTCTGGGTTTTTTAAGAAGCCAGCTTCTTCTATAATGGTTTTTGTAAAGGGAAAAAGAAACAGATATAATGAAGCAAAATCTAATCTAAGGTGATGCGCCAAAGTTTGTTGATGGGCACGATAAATCATAGACTTAGGGGCCTGAATGGTGTTATTACGTTCCAAAACGTCAGAAACTTAAAGCTATAGCATAAACAGTTCATTTATTGACATAAAATGATATCGCATACATCTTTGTTACTAAGAAGAGTCATTTAGACATGATTTAGATAAGCAAGCTTTGTATTCAATACATAGAAGTCTTGTCAAATGAAATGCTTGAGACAATAAAAGGCACAGTTCACAGTTTGATTAAAACATGAAAAGCAGAAAGGCCGAACAGTGGGCACAGTCTGAAAGTTTCTTGCAAATAAACATGTAAAAGAGGCCTGGTCTCTCTTGCTAAAAACTAGTATCCTTTTTCTTTTACTCTTGGATCTCTCAAAATTTTTCTCCTCCTCGTTTTCCTCGTTGACAGAGAGAGTATATATAGCTAGGGGAAAAAAAAAACTCCCACCGCTCTGGAAAGCTGAAACAGAAAAGATCCCACAATCTACAGCAATGATGCCAGAATCAAAAGATTTCCAATGCCGTTACAATAGCAATGAGCTAGAACATAGCATCTGGTCATCCAGCTACAGGCCCGCCCTTTGTAATGATGGCAGTGGTCACAGCCATACCTGAGGTGACAAGCGTCATCCACCATTTTGAAGAAACCTGAAGAGAGGCATCCAATAACCTAAACTCGCCATCCAGCCTATCGCCCTCCTCAAAGATCAATGTAAGGCACGTGGCAGCCCGTCGCTGCCCGAATGAAAACCTCACTCCTTGCTGCCGAGAGTTTGCGAATATGCGACACGTGTTCAAGGGACCGAGGTCGCTCCTGAAGTGGGGAGAAAGCTGCATCAACCGGGTGCAAAAGACGCTTGGCAGTGTTTCGCAGCCCGTTGTGTTCACCTCCTTGTTGTGTTGAAAGGCTGCGAAAGGTTGCCACCTGGCAGAAGGTAGGGTCTGTGAAAACAAAGAAGGCCTCTGGAAGCATTTTGCAGCCTGCGGCTGCCAATCTTATCCCTGCAAGAAAGGTTTGTGATACGTCGCCACATACCAAGATGTGGGTCCCTCTGACAATCTTTAGAAATGATGGCCCCGGCAAAAGGCTTAAGCAACTCAAAGGGTCTCCAAGGCAAAAAGGAAATAAAAACCTCTGCACGTGAGACACGTGGATGCCCAACGCAGCCTCTTAAGAGCCAAAAGGGAAGTCGTCACCCGAAGTTGCAAAGAGAGGATGTGAATAGCAGGAGATCAAAACTCGATGGAAAGCCAACCAGACTTGGTGACGCACAGGCTAGCGCACACATATTCACAAAAAGAAACCCGAAGGGAGCTATTCAAATATTTATTTTAACAGTTTCATAACTCATATCAATGAGAGTTGGCTATGGCATAGAAGAATGTTTCACATCAATTTTGATAACCTAGTGAGAATAAGTTAAGTTAAAGTTGTAAGAGATCTACCAAATATTACAAAGCATATCAATGTTGTTTGTAAGGAATGTCAAGTTGGAAAGCAAGCAAGAAGAAGCTTCAAAATTATAGAATAATCTTCTATCAAAATTTTGGAATTGGTGCATACAAATATTTGTGTTCCTACCATAGTAAAAGTCTTCAAGGTGGTAGGAATTTCATGCTATTGATTGATTATTATTCTAGAATGACATGGGTTACTTTTCTCAAAGAAAAATTAGAAGCTCTAAATAAGTTTAAAGCATTCAAAGGAATGGTTGAGAATGAAATGGATATGAAAATCAAGTGCTTGAGGTCTGACAAAGGTGGAGAGTTCACTTCTAATGAGCTCAATATATTTTTTGAGAATCATGGAATAAAGAGGCATTTATTTGTCAATAGGACTCCTCAATAGAATGGAGTGGTTGAAAGAAAGACTAGGATAGTTCAAGAAGCTACAAGGACAATGATGAAAGAAGCAAATCTATCAGAAGTCTACTAGAGAGAAGTAATTCATACTACTATTTACATACTTAATAGAGTGCAAGCAAGAGAAAACAACACAAAGAATCCCTATGAGTTATGGTATGGAAGAATTCTTATTTTTAAATACTTCAGAGTGTTTGGAAGCAAATACTATATCAGAAGAGATGAAGAAAACTTAAAAAAATTTGATGCAAGATCTAATGAAGGTATCTTCCTTGGATATTCTACTAAAAGTAAATTTTATTAGTGCTATAACAAGAAGCTAAGAAATATTGTTGAGAGTGCAAGTGTCAAGGTTGATGAAGACCTATAGAAGAATTCAATGGTGATATATGGATATGAATCATATGAGTCTTCTTGCAAAGAAGAAGAAAAAGATAAGGAAAAAGAAGCGCAGATTGAAGAGAAAGAAGCTCTAGAAAAGATTCCTAAAACTCCTAAGTATGTGCAAAAGAATCATTCTAAAGAACAGATCATTGGTGATAAGAGAAAAGGTGTACTGATAAGAAGGAAAGATGCTGAAAAATAGGTAAATCTATGTTTACTTTCTAAAGTTGAACCTAAAATAGTGATTGAAGCATGCAAGGATGAGTATTGGATCAAGGCTATGGAAGAACTATTGTAGATTGAGAAGAATCAAACTTGGGAACTTGTCCCAAGACCAACAAATAAGAATGTGATTAGAACTAAGTGGGTATTCCAAAACAAATTGAATGAGAATGGTGAAGTAGTAAGAAACAAGGCAAGGCTTGTGTGTAAAGGCTACTTACAAGTAGAAGGAATAGACTTTGAAGAGACATTCGCTTTGATGGCTAGGATGGAAGCTATTAGGATGTTTTTGGATTTTATAGCACATAAGAATTTCAATGTATATCAAATGGATGTGAAGTCTACTTTCTTGAATGGTGAATTGGAAGAAGTATACATAGAACAAATGAAAGGATTTCAGTTATTAGATAAACTAGCTATGGTCTACAAATTGAAGAGGGCATTATATGGAATGAAGCAAGCTTCCAAAGCTTGGTGTTCAAGGTTAGACAAGTACTTGTTACAAAAAGGATTCAATAAAGGTATTGCATATAGCAATCTTTACTTCAAAGTTGAAAAATATCAAATCTTGATAGTGGTTGTGTATGTTGATGACATAATTTTTAAAGTAAATTAAGCTATGTGTGAGAAATTTACAAAAGAAATGCAGAAATAATTTGAAATGTCAATGTTTTTGGAGATGAATTTCTTCCTCGAGCTACAAATCAAACAGACAGATAAAGGTATTTTCATTTCACAATCAAAATATGTCAAGGAAATATTGAAGGATTTTGGAATGGAAGATTTTAAACCGGTATGTATCCCTATGGTTACTGGTTGCAAGTTGAGCAAGAATGATGAATCCCCCAAGGTTGATCAGAGCAAGTATAGATCAATGATTCAAGGACTGCTATATCTAACTGCTACTAGACCAAATATCATGCATGCAGTTTGTCGTGTGGCTAGATTTCAAGAAGATCCTAAAGATTCACATGTTGCAGCATTGAAGAAGATATTCAGATACTTGAAGGGAACTCCATATCATGGCTTGTGGTATCCAAAAGATATTGACTTTACTCTGAGTGCTTACACAGATGCAGATTGGATTGGTTATGTAGATGAAAGGAAAATTACAAGTGGTGGTGCATTCTTTCTTGGATGCAAATTAGTGGCATGGCTAAGCAAGAAACAAGATTCAGTGTCTTTATCTACTACAAAGGCAGAATATGTTGCAGCAGCATCTTGCTGCACACGAGTGTTGTCAATGAGGCAAACATTGAAGGATATCATAGTGGTATATGATGAACCAGTTTCTATCTTTTGTGATGATAAAATTGCTATCAATATTTCAAAGAATCTAGTAATGCATTCAAGGATTAATCATATCTCAATCCAATATCACTTTTTGAGAGAGAAGGTTGTAGAGAATGAAGTGAAGCTTGAATATGTGCCTATAAAGGATTAGATTTGATGTGGGAGCATCTAGTGGTGTAAGGGAAATCTTCCATCACCCAAAAATATTGTATTTTCATGTGTTTGTAGTTTCCTTAGTTGTCTTGGGGCCCATGGTGACTCATGCAATCTTTGGGATAGCTAGAAGTTTGAAACAACTAGAAATAGTCACTTACTATTTTTAGTAAGTCAGCCTATTCGGGCCGTATGGACAGGAAAATTGACCCCAAGGAGTGAAATCAGAAATTTAAAAAAAAGAAGAAGAAGAAGAAGAAAGATTTTTGGTGAAAGAATCATCTCAAAATATTGTACTGTTTGGAAGATATTAAATTTTCATCCTATGGAATTTCTCTAATGAAGTTTAAAACTGAAAATTGAGGCCCTTTGGATCCCCAGAATAGGGTGAAAAATCTCTTGTATTTTAGATTTGGTGAAAGATAGTTGTAGATCTCTTCACAAGCTTTCCAACGATATATTACAATTGAAATTTTGATGGCTGGATCAAAAGTTATGGCCCCGTGAAGCTGCCCCACTAAAAAGTGAATTTCATTAAAATATCTTCCTAGGCAAGAAATCAAACAGCGAGACTTTTGGCGCCAAAACAAAAGGGAAAGTACACTTTCTAGAACATTCTAGAGAATTTATTGGGTAAAATAAAAGGGTTAAGTGGGGGTTGTAGAAGGTGGCTCCATTAGTGCAGATTGCGGCTCTGAATAATAGATTTTCTTTGAGAGCTGATTTTGTTGTAATGAACCAAGCCCATGAGGTTGTAGCATTGCAATTTTGAATCAGTAATTTCATTTTCTAAAAATAAATGAAAGAGTTTTTTTTTCTCACATCTTTTGAGTTGGTATTTATTGTTGTATTTTGTGTGGTTTCAGGTGATGTATCCCTCATCAAGTGGTATTAGAGTAGGTTTTCCTGAGTGTGTAAACAGATCACCGAACGTGAGGCAGTTTTCACTAGGACTTGTGGTTGTGGGTTTCTAAGAAAAGTGATCAAAATGCCTCCACGAAGAAACTGTGGTGGTGGAAAAAAATTTATTGTACCAAAAGAGGGTTTTAGAGCCCTACAAAGACAAGTTCAAGCACTGCAAGAGGATCTGCATCGAGGGTTTGAGCCAAGAAGAGGATATTAAAGTGAAGATGAAGCTGAAAATGAGGAATAGTTCGAAGAAGAACAAGATGTATTAGATCCAATGCAAGTTATATTATTTAAGGCCATCTCTAAGATTGGGAAAAGGTCAAAGATCGATGTTTCTACATTTTTTGTAAATCTTAACCCAAAAGAGTAGATTGATTGGATCAATGATATGGAGGAGTACTTTGAGTATGAGGAGGTGGAAGATCCTGAGAGGGACAAATTTGCAAAGACCAAGCTAAAGGGTCATGTGAATATTTGGTGGAAAGAGGTACAACTAGAAAGAAATTAAAGAGGAAAAGAGAAAATAACCAAATGGGATCGGATGGTGGACAAATTAAAAAGATAGTTCATTCCTATGGACTATGAGCTAAATTTGTTGAATAATATGTAGGGGTTGAAACAAGTAGGAAAATCTGTCAAGGAGTATACAGAATAATTCTACCATGTCCTGATTACAATAGGCCATTCTAAGGCCAACAAGGAAAAATTTTCTTGTTACATAAATGGGTTAAAGCTGAGTATTCAAGAAGAGTTGGGTCTGGTAAGAATGTCTACCATTGAAGATGCATATTAGTTTTCTTTGAAGGTAGAAAAAAAGTTGAATAGAAGGTTTGAAAGAAAGAAAAGAGGTGGGGGTCATGGTGGAAAGTCTAGTGGACGATCATATGGAGGTTGAAATGAAGATCAAAAGAAGGGTGAAGGATCTAGTAGCAGCAAGAACCAGAAAGGAGATAACACCTACCGCCCTCGTGATCAAAATAATGGAGACCAAAGAGAAAGAGGAAGAGCTGGAAGAGGGTCGGGAAGAGGAGGCTTTCACGGAACTTGTTTCTAGTGCGGAGGACATAGAGCCTATTAGTGTCCTCAACACCAAGGAAGGAAAAATAGACAACCTAA
Source organism: Sequoia sempervirens (assembly GCA_007258455.2). Lineage (NCBI taxonomy): Eukaryota > Viridiplantae > Streptophyta > Pinopsida > Cupressales > Cupressaceae > Sequoia > Sequoia sempervirens. The sequence continues at coordinate 54,735,851 of VDFB02179234.1, forward strand.
GGGTAATGCACAAGTTGCACATGTAGATGAAGATGTTGAATCTTCACATTCTGAGGATGCAGAAAGAGGAGATGTCCTTGTTACTAGAAGAGCCTTGTTGAATGAGGAGAGAGAACTAACTTAAAGGAAGAATTTGTTTCGCACCAGATATAAGTGTGAAGGTAAATTTTGCAAAGTTATCATTGATTGAGGTAGTACTAATAACCTTGTTTCAGAAGAGATTTTTAGTAAGTTGTGGTTGGAGAGAAGAAGGAATACGAATCCATACCAGATTGCTTGATTGTAGAAGGACCATAAAGCTTTGGTAAATGAAAAATGTTTGGTAAAGTTCAAGATTGGAAATTACCATGGTGAGGTATTGTGTGATATTATGCCTATGGATGTTTGTCATATATTGTTAGGCAGACCGTGGTAGTTTGATCGGTGAGCAGTGCATGATGGACATGCTAACACCTATTCCTTGACAAAGGATGGAGTTCATCATAAGTTGAAACCTTTGAGGGAGGAAAAAGAAAAGGTATGCAGTAATGCAAGAATTTTTTTGGTTGATGGAAGAAAATTCCTAGAAGGTATGAGGCATGAGCATTTGCATTGATCCCTAGAGTTGATAAAGAAGATACTAGTGAGGTACCTGTAGATATTTCATATTTTTTGAATGAGTTTCAAGTTATTATTTCTGATAGCGTACCTAAAGGTTTTCCTCCAGTAAAAAGTATTAGTCATCAGATGGACCTGATTATTGGAGCCAATTTTCCAAATAAGGAAGCTCATCATATGACTCCAACAAAGATTGAAGAGTTGAATAGACAAGTACAAGAGTTGTTGCAGAAGGGATTGATCAAAGAGAGTTTGAATCCATGTGTAGTACCTACGGTACTAGCACCAAAGAAGGATGGGTAATGGTAGATGTGTACAGATTCTAGAGCCATCAAGTATAGATTTCCCTTTCCAAGGATGGATGACATCATGGATTGTTTGAGTGGAGCTAAGTACTTCACGAAGATAGATCTGAAGAGTGGTTAATTCCAAATTTGGATTAGAGAAGGATGTGAATGGAAGACAGCCTTCAAGACTAAAGGGGGCTTACAGTACGAGTGGTTATTCATGCCCTTTGGGCTAACCAATGCACTGAACACCTTCATGTGGTTTATGAATGAGGTACTAAAAGAGTTTTGGATAAATTTGTCATATTTTATTTGGATGAAATTTTAATCTTTATCAATATATTGGAGGATCATTTGATGCATATCAGAAAGGTTTTTTAGAAGCTAAGAGAGGAGAAGTTGTTGATCAATTTGAACAAGTGCAGTTTTGTGAAAAGAGAGTTGGTAAACTTGGGATTTTTTGTCTTAGTAGGTGGTCTTAAGATGGACCTAGAGAAGGTAAAATCTATCATTGAATGGTCTACACCAAGGAGTTCTACTAAGGTGAGATATTTTCATGGTTTGGCTAGTTTTTATAGAAATTTTATCAAAAGTTTTAGTAGGATTTGTGCACCTCTAACAGAAACCATGAGGGGATAGAAAAGAGTTTAAGTGGACTATAGGAGCAACAAAAAATTTTGATATGTTGAAGAAGAAAGTTATAGAGCAACCTGTTTTGGCACTTTTAGATTTCAACAAGGTATTTCCAGTAGATTGTGATGCTAGCGGTAGTGTCATTGGAACTATTTTGAGTCAAGAAGGTAGGCATGTTGCCTATTTTAGTGAGAAGTTGAATGATGCTAAGAAGAAATATTTTGTCTCTGATCAGGAGTTGTATGCTATAGTTTAGGCTTTGAAGAAATGGAGACACTATTTTTTGCCAAAATAATTTGTTTTATATACTGATCACTAGGCTTTGCAGTATCTCAATAGTCAAGGAAAGTTAAATCAAAGGCACTTAAAATGGGTTGAGTTTTTGCATAGTTATACTTTTCTTTTGAAGCATGGGAGTGGAAGATCAAACAGAGTTGTAGATGCCTTGAGTAGAAGGAAAAATTTATTGATAGAGATGAATATAGAGGTTGTTGGGTTCAATGAACTCAAGATTTTGTATCTTGAATATCTAGACTTTGTAGAAGCTTGGAAAGATTGTTTGAAAACTATTATTTTGGATAGGACAAGATGGTTGAATTTCCTAATCCAAGATGGGATTTCGTTTAGAGGAATCCAATTGTGCATTCCATGGAGTTCTATGAGAGAGAATCTAATCAATGAGAAGCATAGTGGAGGATTGGCTAGACATTTTGGTCGAGATAAGACCACTTCTCTTGTTAGTGAGAATTATTACTGGCCATAGTTGAAACAAGATGTGAAGAAGTTTGTACAAAGTTGCAAAGTATGTCAAATGGTGAAAGGAACAAGTTAGAATACTAGATTGTATCAGTCATTACCTGTACCTGAGAGGCCATGGGAGGACATTAGTATGGATTTTTTCCTTGGATTTATGAGGACACAGAGAGGGCATGATTTCATATTTGTGGTGGTGGATATATTTTCAAAGATGGCGCATTTCATTCCATGTCATAAAACCAGTGATGTTTATATTGCAAAGTTACTTTTCATAGAGGTGGTGAGACTACATGGTCTACCGAAAAGTATAGTTTCAAATAAAGATACCAAATTTGTTGGTTATTTCTAGAGGACATTATGGAAGAAGTTGAAGATAGATTTGAAGTTTGGTTCTTTGCACCATCCATAGACTGATGGACAAATAGAGGTGGTGAATAGGAGTTTGGGTAACCTGCTGAGATGCTTAGTAGGAGATAAACCAAAGGGATGGGATTTTATTTTAACACAGGCCAAATTTTCTTATAAAAATTCTATCAACAGGAGCACTAGTAAATCACCATTCCATATTGTATATGGGAGTAGTCTGAGGAATGCTTTTGAATTGAGAAAGATGGATAAAGGAGAGAAGAGTAGTGTTAAGGCTGAAGATTTTGTTGAGCACCTGAAGAATTTTCATGACAAGGTGAAGAAGCATATCAATAAGGTGAACTCTCGATATAAGCTAAGGCGATTAGAAAAGGAGGTATAAGGAGTTTCAGGTAGGAGATGAAGTCATGATTCATTTTTGAAAGGAGAGGTTTCCAGTTAGTACATACAATAAGTTAAAGATGAAGAAGTTTGGACCATGCAAGATCCTGAAGAAGCATGATTTGAGAAATGCGCATGAGGTAGAGTTGTCGAGTGAGATTCATGTTTCACCTATGTTTAACATTTCCAATTTGATAGAATATCATGAAGGATTTAAGGAGAATGAATTGATAGAGGCACAGTGGAACATTCTGACACCTATGTTAGAAAAGGAAGAGATAGAAAAAATTATAGATAGCCATGTGGGTAGAAGCACAAGAAACAAGAAATATGCATAGTACTTGGTGAAATGGAGAGGAAGGCCTGTTGAAGATTCATCATGGTTATCTGAAGCTTAGGTTAACCATCTTAGTTTCCCTCTAACACCTAGGAAGTGATAGGATCACTTTTCAAATTACCCTAGGTGTCTGATGCAGGAGCATCCAGTGGTGTAAGGGCAATATTGCATCACCCAATAATATTGTATTTTCATTTGTTTATAGTTTCCTTAGTTTTCTTGGGGCCCATGGCAACTCATGCAGTCTTTGGGATAGCTAGAAGTTTGAAACAACTAGAAATAGTCACCTGCTATTTTTAGTAAGTCAGCTTATTCGGGTCATATGGACACGAAAAATTGACCTAAAGGAGTGAAATCAAAAAATAATATTTTTGGTGAAAGAATCATCTCAAAATCCTATATTGTTTGGAAGATATTAAATTTTCATCTTGGAGAATTTCCCTAATGAAGTTTAAAACATAAAATTGAGACCCTTCGGAGCCCCAGAATAGGGTGCAAAATATCTAATCTTTTAGATTTGGCAAAAGATGGTTGTAGATCTCTTCACAAGATTTCCAATGATATATTACAATTGAAAATATGATGGACAAATCAAAAGTTATGGCCCCGAGAAGTTTCCCCACTAAAAAGTGAATTTCATAAAAATATCTTCCTAGGCAAGAAATCAAGGCGGGACTTTTGGCACCAAAACAAAAGGGAAAGTACACTTTCTAGAACATTCTAGGGTGGTTATTGGGTAAAATAAAAGGGTTAAGTGGGGGTTGTAGAAGGTGGCTCCGTTAGTGTAGATTGCAACTCCGATTAATAGATTTTCTTTAAGAGTTGATTTTTTTGTAATGAACCAAGCCCATGAGGCTGTAGCATTGCAATTTTTGAATATGTAATTTCATTTTCTGAAAATAAATGAAAGTGAGTTATTTTCTATCTCGCATCTTTTGTGTTGGTATCTATTGTTGTGCTTTGTGTGGTTTCGGGTGGTATATCCCTCATCAAGGTTACTAAAATATTTACTAAGGCTCTTCTTAAGGATACTTTTGAGTACCTTCAAGAGAAGTTAGGGGTTATTGCCCCTCCTCTAAACTAGATGCATAAGGAGATGTATCAATCCAGTGGATCTCAAGATTTATTCCTTGGTTTGGATTGATGTTGGTGGCTATCTCTTAGGGAGGGTAGGTAGTGGCATTATTGGTTGTTTCAGTTAGGATGAGTGAGTTTTGTCATTATGTAGTGGTTGTTTATTGATGTAGTATGGTGTGTGCTCCTAAGGGGGAGTATGCAGAGTAGTAAAGGAAAGGAAGTTGCAAAGTAGTTTGATATCAATGGGAGACATGCAAATCTATTGTCCTTTTCCATTGATGTCAAAGGGGGAGAATGAGTCATGTGAAAAAAAAGGTGAGCTACTTGTAAAAGGGGGAGAATGAGTCATATGAGTTAGTTATGTAAGGGGGAGAAAATAGAATGATTTGGTATGGAGCAAAATATTGAGGATCAGAGCTATTATGTTTGTTGTTGATGGTTTTTCACATCATGTGTCGCCATCAATGACAAAGGGGGAGATTGTTGTAAGTATGTAAAGTTGGTGTTTTAATTGATGTCAACAAGCTTTGGTGTTCTCATTGATGTCAACAAGCTTTGGTGTTCTCATTGATGTCAATAAGCTTTGGTGTTTTCATTGGTGTCAACTATATGAGTAGGAGATTGTTGCAAGAGTGTGAGCATTTGGTATTGAGTTGATGTTGTCTTTCATGATGCTTTGATTAGTTGCATTGTGTTATCATTAGTAAGCGAATGGTGTCAACCTCTACTGTTGCTTTGAGTTTCTATGTTGAATTTGGCTTGGTGGTGATGAGGAAGTGTTGAAGATGTTGAGGATGTGTCTCTAGTGCTTGGTTTCCAAGTTCTTTTGAGAAAATTTGAATAAAAAGAGGAAATAGTGTGTTGCAATGGTGTTTTGGTATACAAAGTTGTGTTCTATTTTGGCTTCGCATTTCTTTTATGTTGAATATTTTCTTTTGTGGTTTGGATATGTTGATTAGAGGTGTTTAGAGGTGTTTCATCTAGAATTTGGTGTGTTGGATCGTTGTACAAAGGAAGTTCACCAATGTGTGAACTATGTATTGCAGAGGTGTTTAGGAGAAATGTTTTTGCTTCACATTTCTTTGTAGAATGGTTTCAGGTATTATGGATCTTGAAGGATGCTGATAGTTTTTTTATCTTTCTACGGTTGAAGTTGTTTGTGGTTTGGTGCTTTGGAAGCCAGATTCTTGAGTTGCAATGTATGGCAGAATTATCTAAGTGTATTGAGTGTGTACATTCTTCAAGTGAAATTTGTTGCAAAGGAATTTTTTGGATTTTAGGGTGTTTTTAGAATATCCTAGATCATGTTAAAGCATGGTGTGTGGTCCATGAGTCATCTTTGGATTTGAGAAAGTGTGTACTTAAATGTTAATGCGTTAACACAGGTTCAGACAACCTTGGGTGTTTACACTAATTTTTAAGTTGCTTTAGTGTTTGTGGAAGCATGGAGTGATGTGTATGAGTGGATTCAGGTCCAAGTTAAGGTGTGTTGTATTCTGCCTTCATTCCTTTCCACTATGGTAATATTTTGGTGCTGACCTAAATTTAATTTGCATGGTTGAGGTGCATATCTGACCTTGGAGAATGTTTTCAAGGTTGAATTTGGTATAAATGTGTTGAGTTGATGAGGAATTGTAAGATAGACATGTGTGATGTGAATGATACAAATTGAAGAGTTGTAAGGTGTGAATTTGTGAAGTGCAATGCAAGCTTTCATGTGTTAGATTACTAGATGCAATGAGCAGAAGGTGTCTACAATCTTTAGTAAGACTGTGAAGGTTTTGGTGATGTTGTGGTGGACTTTTCTATTGTATTGAGATGGATTTCCATTGCAACATTCTTCTCTATCTTCTTTTCTATTCTGTAAATGAGCCTTTCTTTCTTCTAGGAAGTGAGCCCTCTAGTAGTGATCCCTTTGTAATCGGTGTTGATATTACTTTATATTGTGAGGTAATCCTCACTGTGTTTTTTCCCTTCTTGGGTTTTCCATGTAAATCTGGTTTTTCTTTGTGTATGGTGTTGATTTGGTTCTATTTTTGTTATCTACTTTCATGATAAATCATTGTAACATATTAAGGGTTAATTTAATTAATGTGGATATGAATTTTTATGAGGATTTTTAAGCTTTAAGGTACAACTGATTCACCCCCCAATCTTAGTTATCTTGTGCATTCAACATAGTAAATATGGGATCACAGCCACTAATATAACCTTAAGTGTACCATGTATCTTTTGTATATTCTCCAAAAAATATTTTTCCACTATACTTGTTGTAAAAGGATGTGATAATGTAATGAAATATACATATTTAGTGAGGTGATCTACTATTGCCATGATTTCATTATGACCTTTAGATTTTGGAAGCCTTGTGATGAAGTCCATGATACCTCTTCCCAAAATTTACTAGGAATAATTAAGGGTTACAAGAGACCCAGTGTCTTAATTTTCTCCCCTTTTTTTCTTTGAAAAACCAAATATTCAGCCATAAAAAATTTATCACTTTTTATTCCTTCCCAAAAAAATATTGCTTGACTTGATTATATGTCTTCAAAAATATAGAATGACCACCAACTAGAGGCTCATGAATTTTTATGATATTCTTGTGTTTAAGAGTGGAATTCTTGCAAAGATACAATCACTCTTTAAACCATGGAGTATCTCGCTTCTAGAAAAACTTATTTGAACTATAGTTAGGATCACTCTTTAATTATTGAATGAGATTACTTGTAGAAACATCATTTTTTCACTCTACTTTGGCTTCTACCATCCAATTTGTTTGTAATATTGAAATGGCACACAATAAATCTTCATCTTTCTCATCCTTCCTAGAAAGTGCATCTACCACAACATTTTCCTTCTCTTTCTTATATACAATCTCAAAGTAATATCCCAACATCTTAGTAACCCATTTTTTTTCTTCAAAAGATAATATTTTTTAAAAATATATTTTAGGCTATCATGATCTTTCATAACCTTGAAGTTTCTACCCATTAAATAAGGCCTCCATCATTTACTACATGAATAATAGCTAGCATTTTTCTCTCATAAATAGGTTTGAGTTTATTCTTATCCTTTAATTGATGACTCTCAAAAAGTAATTGGTTAGCCCTCCTACATGAGAACTACTCATGTATCATTTCTTGAAACATAACATTCCACAATAAAATCATTAAGTGCTAGTTGTTTCTAGATTGAAACTGTGTAGATTTTTATATCAACATTTTGGAGCATACTCCATGATCCATCATCGGGATGATATGCAAGCAGAAAGAGAAAAGAATGTAAGAATGAGGTAGAAGACTTGGAAGGCTAAATAGGTGAGGTGATTGGGAGGGGTAGAGGAGAAAAGGTTATTGACTCGCCAAGCAAGAAAAAGGTTAAAATATTGAATAAAATACTATTGAAAAAATAAAAATATTAAAAATGACAATTTAAAAGAAAATAATGTGATAAGAGTCCAATTAAGATAATGATAAATAAAAGTAAAACATAAAAAACAAAATAATAGATAAAGTAAAAAAATAAAATCAAAAGAATGTTAAAGCAAGAAAACAATACAAATACTAAGAGAAGCATGAAACTAACTACTATTAAGAACAAATAATTAATGAATAAAATCGAAATAATAATAATAAAAACTCTAAAAAAGAGAGTAAAACTATTGAACGATTAAACCTAATTACTTGGTAACTAAATGAAAAAATATAATAAGAAATGAAAATTAAAAAGTGTTAGTGAATGAAATAGGAACTCAATAATTGAATAAAATAGTGACTCTAGACTCGGATTAGCACCGATATGAATTCGCTAACAACTCTAAAAAAAAACACAATTGCATTTGTGGCTTTTCTATAAATTTTATCGAGGTACAACTCCCTCACAAGATCTTCAAGGAATAAATCTATCCTAATGAATCACATGTTCTTTTAACTAGAAAGCAGAAAAGGTGACAAACACTAAGTCATAAATATGAAATTAGCACGAGGGTGGAAACACAACCAATTATGATCAATTCAAAGATTGAAAATAATACCATCAAATCAAATTAATGTAAAGAGATCAGACTACAATAAATGAGAGATAGATAGTTCGTTCTTTAAAGAAAAAATAACTACCGTACGCATAACACATAGGTTGGCATACTTCAAATCTTTCAATTTTATAACACAGATTATAAACTATTGTAGGTTGTCATTAATAATATTTCTCCTTGAAAAACACCCCAAGATGTATTCGGGAGATTTTCAAAAGTCCCCTCATCTATGCTCTCCTTCTAATTTATAATGTGGCTAAAGCCATTTGGATGGACACTAAAGATGTTACTAAATTAGTGGCTTCTTGTATTCTGGACATTTATTAGGAAGTTAATAAGGCAATTGGAAATTTTTCCAAGAATGGATATCAGCAGAGGAAACTAATCATCACTCAAGCAATAGCCGCCAAAAGACCAATCATTTCATCAATCTTTAATGCAATGCTTAAGGAAAACAAGTGGTAGCACATGCGAGCTGTCTGATGGAGAATTGCAACTTAATCAACACAAGTTGATCAGAAATGTGAATTAAATTCACATCTCATCAATCTTGAATTGAATACGACAATGTCTAGCCAAAATTCTATAAATTCAAGTAATGTTGTCTCTTTCCCAACATCAATTGCATCTAATATGGTGAGCTCTCAAAGCGATGGATGTTTTGCGAATGAATATATTGTTATGGAGGAGATTGAGTGCAATCCTCTATTCAGGCATATTTATGATCAGCTAAAAGAGGTGTTCGTGGTGCAGAGTGACATGGAAGAAGGGGTGCTTCGAATCATCCTAGGTGAGGAATTTATGAGCCAAGCTCACATTCATAACACTACCATGCTAGAGCGGTTTATTTACACTGTTGTCAGGACTTTTGAGCGTTGAGACTGAGGCATGAGAGCAATGGAGTGTTTGGTGAAGCCTGAGTTCCATCACCGCGTTAGAGTGGCGATAAACAGACTTAACTACTATCCACAAATTGGGCTGGTAGCTAATGCCATTTGCATTGCATTAGCCATCTGGGATGAGACTCTGGAAGAAGTCATGGCTTTATTGTTCACTAGGCTGGTGAGAAATGATCTAGGGTTGTTTGTACAGTTCCTCCAGTTGCATGAGAACCTGCTTTCACCTGCTCAAATTGAACACATGTGGGTCGTTATCGAGGGCATTTGTGTCCTGATGTTCACTCTATGCACTTGAAACATTTTCTTTCTACCTCTTTTGTATCTTCCAATATAGTTTTTTCACTTGAAACAAGTGGTCATAGCTTTTCCAACATAATGTAAAAACGAATTTATATATATAAATAAAATATATCTTTTTGGTGTTATCTATGTTTTCACATTGCTATTTTTTTGTTTATGTCATGCTTGGAAAATAATGATTTTCTTTAATATAACATCATAATCAAGTAACTAGACTAGAAATAATTTGATTTAATTGGCATAACTCTTCATAGGTGGCAAAACAGATGGTTCGCAGAACTTAGGAAAACCCCACCCAGGTTTGAAATGACGTAGAAAATGTCGCATGAGGCATAACTTCCGAATGAAGTCTCCAACTTTGACTCATGACTTAACCTTTTTTGTACATTCCACTTTGGGAAACAAAAGAGAGTTTGGATGTGACAAGAAAAACCTGCCAGACGAAAGAAAAATATGGTAGGCAGTAAAGTAGGAGGTTTGAAAAACTTCACAAAACACCACCCACGTTCGAAATGAATGACAAAAGACCACTGCAAGCTAGGTTTAGTTAATGAATTAGGAAAAACATGGAGATAACATCCGAATAGAGACTCAAGGAAAATCTATGGGTAACAGTGGATCTAGCTGGGGACAAGGACTGTAAGGACGAAGCAATGAACCCAGAATCATAAATGTAGACCAGTCTTAATTTCATTGGGCATGGAGTCAAGGAGGAGGAGAACCAAAGCAAACCAAACAAGGAAAGAAGCATCTAAACTACCAACACACCAAAATTTAAACTATGTACATGATAGGACAATCCTACCTCAGAGGATCCCCGAGATAATCATGTGAATCCATTGATAGGTTGAGAGAAATAGCTGCCTGTACAGATCAACACTGAGTGATTAAAAATTGCATGTACACTCATCTTCCAAATTGCAATTGTCGTTGTCCAATAAAAAAAATCAGCACTTTGTAGGAACCTCTTGAACAATGTCTTCTATTCAAAATTCCAACCCTGGTCACACGTCCCACTAGTCAAATGGTTAACATTAATACTTCCTTGTGTATGTTCACTTGAATTTTCCTGTACAAAATTCATTTCAAAATTGTTCTGCATGTTTTGCACCCAAAACTCTAAACAAGAAGAAAGGAGCCCTCAAATTGTACAACCTACATACAAGTTATGAGGCAATTAAATTTCATGGTTACCATGTGTTGAAGCAATCACACTATCTACAGGCTTAAGACTCCCATTTGTAGTTTGTACACCATTAGACTCATTAGATTTCACTGTTGATCCACCAATCACAATTCCTCCTTCAATTGAGAGATTAGAATTTTCCTCTTTTATTCTCTGCTCATGATCAACTACAGCTTTAACGAACAATCTTCTTCTTCTATCATTAATTGATCTTCTAAACTTATAAAAAGAGGATTATCATAGATTTTGAATTCATAATAATCAAAGAGAGGATTATAATGAGTTGACTACCATTCTTCCTTTTAAAAACTATCCTTCCCAGGATCATCTTCTTCTAAACTTAAACATAAATATGTGTTCTCTACTTCTTTGAAAAGGAAAGATTCATACTCAGGAGAAAGAATGGAATACGATTCCAAACCTTTCAAGCCAACTTCTGAAGGAGATAGTTTACCAAGAGGGAAGGTCAAATTTAATGATGGCTTTACTGGTAGCTCTTCATCTTCATCATCATCAAATGATCTATAATCACTTTCAGCTTCAACATAAGTGCATAAGTTCAAGGACAAATCAGTGCAGGGGTGATTATGCTTTTCATTAGGCTGATGTATATTACCAAGGACCGTTAGATTCATATTCTCCATAGTAGGGTTGCATTTAACTAGAAGATTAGAAAAGTTTTTACAATTTTTTTTAACTTCATAGTTGAATTTACTTTCCATTTACCTACTGCAATAAAATCATCTTCAGCCTTCACTACCTCTTATTGAGCTTGCTCAATTCCTTGAATTTTCTTATTTCAAAAGCAATTGTATATCTAGTTCAAGGGCAGAAATGAATATGTGGTATTGAATCTTTGCACTGGGCTTTTCTGGGGTAGGAATTTTTTGGAGAGACTGGTTGAAATGGTAGATGAAATCCCTCATCATCTCAGCTCTATTCTTCATAATCTAGAAAAAGTGACGTAGGGTAGCTGCAAAATTAGTTGGAATTTCATAGCATTGGAGGAACTTTATCATAAGGACATGCCAACTAGTGATGCTTCCCTTTTCCAGTCCTTTGAACCATTCAGCATCTTTCTCAATCAAACTCTCAGTAAAAATTATTACAAACATGTCCTCATCCTGGATCCCTAAAACTACACTCATAGCCATCATATCTAGAATATGTTCTTCAGGATCCTAATCATTCTGACCTGATAATCTTGGAAATCCTCTATAGGACCTTTTAGGTAAATCATGATAATGGGGTAAAGCAAGGGGGCCAACTTGGTTGCACCAGAGACTTGAAGCCATAAAAACAAGTAAAGTCATCAACTCACCAGGAGTAAGATTAGGAAGAGGAGGTTACTGTGGTGGATGGGCCAGAGGTGGATTTTGAGGCTGATGTGCATGTGGGTCCCTTGGCCAACGTGGAGGTGGATTAGGCCGGTGATTATGATGATGAGGTGGGTCATCGTTAAATTACAATTATATACAACTTATATTTGTTTCATGGAATTCTTAAGTTCAAGAATCTTATATACAACTTATATAATTTGTTCCATCGAATTGTTCCATGGGAAACTATGTAAATTTTAAATTAAGTATTATCTAATTATAAAATGATTGTACACATATATAAAACATAAATCAATGCAAATAAAAAATAAACCCTAACCCTTAAACCCTTAACCCTATAACTCTCTCCCTCTCGAGATCCTCTACCCTTAACCCTTTATCTCTCTCCCACTCCCCCACTTCTCTCTCTCAAGTCTCTCCCTCCTACCCCCTCTCCCTCTCTCCCCTCTACCCTTAACCCTTAAACCCTAAACCCATATTCAAATATTAGTCTTGGGGGTGGTTCAATCACGGGTACAGGTGGTCATCGGGCCCACTCTTCTTCTTCTTCCAAGACAAAGTTCACTCACATGTAATCTGTCATGCTTCTTTTGTATCTCCACGAGAGTGTATTTAATTTTCATATGATATCCTCTTGCTCAGCTCCAACCCAATCTAAATCCGGTTGCAAAACAAGGAAGACATCATTATGCAGAAGTACCATCTTGCTACATGACATAAGGATGATCGTCAGACTTCCGACTAATCTTTTCCCCAACGAATTCTCCAAAAATATGCTAGCATGAAATAGGAACTTAATAATTGAATAAAACAATGACTCTAGGCCCAGATTAGCATTGATATGAATCCGCTAATAGCTCTAAAAAGCGCACAATTGCATTTGTGGCTTTTCTCTAAATTTTATCGAGGTATAGCTCCCTCACAAGATCTTCAAGGAATAAATCTTTCCTAGTGAATCACATGTTATTTTAACCAGAAAGCAGAAAAGATGAAAAACGCTAAGTCATAAATATGAAATTAGCACGGGGGCAGAAACACAACCAATTATGATCAATTCAAAGATTGAAAATAATGACTATCAAATCAAATTAATGTAAAGAGATCAAACTGCAATAAATGAGAGATAGATAGTTCGTTCTTCAAAGAAAACATAACTACCGTACGCATAACACACAGGTTGGCATACTTCAAATCTTTCAATTTTATAACACACAGATTATAAGCTATTGCAGGTTGGCATTAATAATATTCCTACTCAAAAAACACCCCCAGATGTATTCGGGAGATTTTCAAAAGTCCCCTCATCTATGCTCTCCTTCTAATTTATAATGTGGCTAAATCCATTTCGACAGACACTAAAGATGTTACTAGATTAGTGGCTTCTTGTATTTCAGACGTTTATTAGGAATTTGATAAGGAAATTGGAAATTTTTCCAAGAATGGCTATCGACAGAGGAAACCGATCGTCACTCGAGCAGCAGCCACCAAAGGACCAATCATTTCATCAATATTTAATGCAACACTTAAGGAAACCAAGTGGTAGCACATGCGAGCTGTCTGATGGAGAATTACAACTTAATCGACACAAGTTGATCATAAATGTGAATTAAATTCACATCTCATCAATCTTGAATTGAATATGGAAATGTCTAGCCAAAATTCTATAAATTCAAGTAATGTCATCTCTTTCCCAACATCAATTGCATCCAATATGGCGAGCTCCCAAAGTGATGGATGTTTTGTGAATGACTATATTGTTCTAGAGGAGATTGAGTGAAATCCTCTATTCAGGCATATTTCTGATCAACTGAAAGAGGTTTTTGTGGTGCAGAATCATGTGGAAGAAGAGGTGCTCTGAAGCATCCTGGGTGAGGCATTTTTGAGCCAAGCTCACGTTCATAACACTACCATGCTAGAGCAGTTTATTTACACCGTTGTCAATACTTTTGGGCACTGAGACTGGGGCATGACAGCAATGGAGTGTTTGGTGAAGCCTAAGTTCCATCACCGCATCAGAGTGGTGATAAATGGACTCAGCTACTATCCATAGACTAGGTTGGTAGCTGATGCCATCTGCATTGCATCATCCATCCGAGATGAGACTCTAGAAGAGGTCATGGCTTTATTGCACGCTAGGGTGGTGAGAAATGATCTGGGGTTGTTCGTGCAGTTCCTCCAGTCACATGAGAACCTACTTTCACCTACTCAAATTGAACACCTGTAGGTTGTTACTGAGGGCATCTGTGTCCTGATGTTCACTTTGTGCACTTAAAAAAAAAAATTGTATGCCTCTTTTGTATCCGCCAATCTATTTTTTGCACTTGAAACAAGCGATCATAGCTTTTCCAGCATAATGTAAAAATGATTTTATATTTATTATAAATAAAATATATCTTTTTGGTATTATCTGTTGTTTCACACTGTTGGTTTTTTGTTTATGACGTGCTTGGAAAATAATGATTTTCTTTAATATAGCATCATAATCAAGTAACTAGACTAGCAGTAATTCAGTTTAATTGACATAACTCTTCATAAGTGGCAAAATAGATGGTTCGCAGAACTTAGGAAAACCCTGCCCAGGTTCGAAATGATGTAGAAAATGCCACCTGAGGCATAACTTGCGAATGAAGTCTCCAACTTTGACTTATGACTTAACCTTTTTCGTACATTACACTTTGGGAAACAAAAGAGAGTTTGGATGTGACAAGAAAAATCTACCAGATGAAAGAAAAGTATGGTAGACGGTAAAGTAGGAGGTTTGACAAACTTCACAAAACACCGCCCACATTCGAAATGAATGACAAAAGACTGTCTAAGGCTAGGTTTAGTTTATGACTTAGGAAAAACATGGAGATAATATCCGAATAAAGACTCAAGGAAAATCTATGGGTAACAAAAATAAAATAAAATTCTAATATAAAATGTATAAGACATTCAAAAAAAATGAAAAAGAAATGAAATTAACTACTAGTAAGGAATAGACAAAAAAGAATCTTAAATTTAATAATACATAATAACACTAAAAATTTAAAAAAATAGGAAAAGAATATTAATCTACTATAAAATAAAATAAAATTAACTACTATAATGAATAAGTCATATAAGAATATAGAACTCTCAAAAATAAATTAAAACAATTTTTAAAAATAGAAAGGAATGAAAATAATATGAAAGTAAATATAATAAATTGAAGACTAAGGAAATTTTGATAACTTGCTAATGGAGAAACTAATAATACGAAGCTAAATACTATTTAAAGGATTAAAGAATATTAAGAAAATAATAAGAAGCTAAATACTACCAAACGAATACCAATAAGAAAAGAAGGAACTAAAATTAAAAACAAATACTAAAAATCAAAAAAGAAAGAAAGAAATAATAAGATATTTGTTGCAAGAATGGTAATTTCATTGATGTCAACAAGAATTCTACTGACTGGTGTTGTCATTGATGTCAACTATGGGATGAAGATGTTGAGGATATTGAGAAAATTGTGAAAAGAGGAAAACAGGTTGTGCATGTGTAGTTTAGACCTTAAAGAAGTGTTGTGAGTACATGGAGCTATTCTTTTGTTGTAGAGTCTGAAGATGAGTTGGAATGAGCTGAGATGTTGGTTATGGTACTTGGTTTCCAAGTGCTTTTGAGAAAATTTAATAGAGTAAATTGTGTTGTGAAAATGATCATAGTGTGCTCCCATATTGTGCTCTACATTCTTTTTGTTGATGATATGCCTATGCGGTTCTTACAGGTTATTCAAGGATGACAGAGGTTGTTATATTCAAAATTTAGGTTTATGGATTGTTGTATAGTGTGAGATATTTTCACCAGTGTGTGAGCCAGTTGTTCAGTAATATTTTCTATGGTCTAGGAGAAATGTATTTGCTCTGTGTTTCTCCACTATTTGGATTTGTAAGGTAAGGGGACCAACCACACCAAGGCTCTAGGTCAAAAAGAGCCGAGAGAAGAGGGTTTCCTATCTTACCTCAAGCTAATGAGTGTTTAAGGCAAGGATAGAGAATGAAGAGCACTCTCAAGTGCTTCTATCACTCTACAGATCCAAAAACCATAATGGGGCTAGATGAGCCAATTTTTGGAATCCAAACAGCTCTCTTCCCGAGGATAGTAACACGGATCAAGGATGACAATGTGGCACCCTAGCATCTCTTTGGTATGTTGGCATCTGTATGACCAAAAAGTGAAAATTATAATGCAAGAAACGAGAAAACCTACTAACTTTCTAGCTGAAAAAGTTTAACAAAATGAACAAAATGATAAGGTACGAGAAATAACTATATAAATGGTGAAGAAGGTGGATGAAAGTAAGAGTGACAAAGACCAACTCACTGAGAGTCTAGTTCGACAGAGCTCCATGCACACGTTCACCTACACACAGCCAAGAGAGGGGAAAATGTTGGGCTATATTGGGGTTTTCCTTAGTCAAACCCCCACTTTGGTGTTTCCACCTCCATGAATAACTAGAAAATCCATGAAGTAAAAAATGTGATAAAGGAAAGAAGAATATTGAACACTACAAAAGATACAATGCTACTTTATCAAACCACAACAAGAGAGATAGTGAAGTAATACCACCTCCACCCAAAGGCACTCAATGCCAATAAATGGAGAATGCAAGAAAACAAGCTTGGAAAAGTCGACACAGCCACAACAGTGATGAAGGGAGGTCTCGCAAGACTCTAAACTTGTAGCTTCTATGGTAGCGCAACATGTACAAAGATGAAGTTGATGGAGTAACAATGTTGTTGTAATGATCAAGGAACTGTGTGAGAATTCTCGAGAGATCAAGTGAATGGATAGAATTGTGAAGAAGATTTCCCAAGAGATGCTAAAGAGATGAAGTGATAGTGAAAATTATGCATTTGAAGAGAGATTAGGAGGGAAAGAGCCATTTTCGGGTCGGTTGGTCAACATAGAGACATTACCCTTCATGCCCAATGGAGAACGTAACATCCCTATGGACACCAGAGGTAGGAATATATCAAGGAAGACAGTGCACCACATAAACGTCCATGCATCACACTCGCATCTCCGACAAATATTCTTCCATCGACACAAAAAATAGGCGGCAAGTGGATGTGAGGCAAATGGGTGATGTGGAATTTTGCATTCAAGTTTGATTTTCTAAGGTGGAGGGATGTGAAAGGGGAATTTACACAAGGGGTGAAAATTCGCTCCTATACATTTTTCCCCCACTTTAGCAAGCATTAGTATTAATGAGTGTTCGGTAAAGTAGATTGAAGAGTTAGAAATGTATAGTTGAACTTTCGAGGAAGCAAGTTGCAATCTGGCAAACTCAAAAGCACAAGGGAGGAAAATAAATTTGTAGGTACTCTGTCCTGAGGAGGTTCAAACAAAGGACTTCATAGCTCCTTGGAACTACAAAGTTGACAAAGTACACCAAAGGTCCGCAAACCAATGATGGACAAATCTCGCATGATGCAAGCACTTCATAGGCCCTCGGACCTACAAAGAAGGAACCCCCCAAGTAGTCTCTCTTGAAGGAAGCCCAATGTAAGGGGACTCCATAGAGTCGGATTGGAAAGAAATTTCACAGATGCACCTACAAAGCAACATGTTAGAAAACAAAGAGCATCCACACAAGAAAACAAGAAAATAGTCATGCAAACAATCAAAAAATTGAAGAACTTTCAAAGGGGTCCCTCGGGAACCCTTTAAAAGAAAAGGGATCCACTCAAGGGACTGTTGTTTGAAAGTGAGAGCATTTTTCACAAATCAATTCAACATCAAGGAATCCTTTCGAAATATTTTTACTTCATCAAAGAAGTTGAAAGGAAGAAAATGCCCCCTCGCAAGGGGAAGGTCAAGGCTTCTCCCACAAGAAAAGTTCCTCCCTCCTCAAAGGAAAGTTCTTCAAGTTCTTTCTTTGTGAACCCATGACAAAGGAAACACATTCCACTAGGGGTACAATTTGAGAATGTTAGTTTTGAAAAAAAATTGAAAAGATTCGTTAGCCACCGAATGTGTTTTCTAAAAATTGAGGTGACATGATAGCCCCCCCTTAGGATGGTGTGTGTTGAACACAGAGGCACGTGGCATCCTAAGGAGAGAAAATCAAGAATGAGAAAAGTGATGTTGTGGCCCACAGGACATAGCAAGATGTCACCATGGTAATGATGCACATGTGAGGGACAACACATGAGCACCACAACATCACGAATCAAGAAAAGAAGAGAGAAAGATATCAACACTATAAAAAGAGATAATGACATCACAAACAAGGGACACAAGGGAGATATGATATTTCGAGGTTAAAGTTGCTCATAAATATACATGTATAATAATAATATATTTAATGACCTGACATCAACCCACTACTATATCAGACTATATGAAGAATGCACGAGAAGACAAAGTAAAAACAAAAAATTGGGTCAACATGGAAGGGAAGCCTAAATTCCCCCGACACTTTGCATTGTCCCCAATTGTCAAAAATCAATACACATAACAAAGGAAGAATGACACCACAAATACAGGAATTTTTACAACACATAATCACTCCTATATCCAAGCACCTACAAGGGTGACAAGGTTCATCTAGGAACATATAACGCAAGCACGGGGGAACACAAACACACACACACACACTACACTATAGATAAAGAAGAGGCACCCCCCTAACACTCATCGACCAAGAGGTCATCGACCACCCAATATAGATCATTATACGAGGAAGGTGGCAGAGCCTACAAAGGTGGAATATCAAGGGGGAACCCTCCAACCTCCCCTCAACAAGAGCCAAGGAAGGAGACTCTTCGGGGTCTCCTTCACTTAGTTCCTCTAGGGAAAAGGTCAATGACTTTGCAAAGATCATTGAAAGGTTTGGAGGGTTGGGACCTCATCTAAGGAATTAAACATGCACTTCACTAGAGTGCCATGTGTTACCTCAATGGATAAGGGAGGCAGTGCCCAAGATTCACTACTAGGCTCACCGAGTGACTCGGGAGTAGTGATGAACTCAGAGGATGCCAAAACTTCCTTCGTCACAATGACAGTGCATGCTAATGTAGAACCACCCTTTGAAGAGGGTGGACTCCTCTTTTGACCCCCATTGCTAGTGGGGCCATCCTCCACCTTTTTCTTTGTTGGAGGGTGTGAGATCCCCACAAACAAGGTAGAAGGCACAAAGGAGGAGGAGAAAACCATGGTGGACACCACCGAGGTGTTTGGCATGTCCTTGGGCTTTGAGAACAGGGGGATGTCTGGAAGGGACATCAAGAGATGGGGCTAAACTGATGGAGCAATAAACACCTACACCTTTTTAGGGTCAGGGGTGTTTATGCTCATAACGGGAGCCGAAAGAAGCATTGAGGTTAACTGAACTAAAGCAGAGAGCACAAGAGAGGAGGAAACAATAGCAGGCCCTGAAATAGGGGCGGTCGACTCCCCTTTCTTCTTTTGAAAAGTAGCCTACTTGGCAATAAGATCCTTTTTCCGATGCTTGTGTTCATGCACAAGGAAGTTCCTACGACTCCGAGAGCTAGAGGCCGAGAGTTGAGATGGAAAATAAGGCTCCTACTTGGCCATTGGAGTGTCCATTTCGGTTGTTTCCAGTGGAAGGATAGACTCTTGGGTGGGAGCAGGAGGGAGAGATTGAGAAGAGGTTGGAGAAATAATGGGGGAGCCGGATCTAATGCCTTGGTGGTAGGCCTCTTCCCACTCACTACCTTGGGAGCAGGAGCGGTAAGAGGTCACAGAGGCTGAGACATAGAGGACTCCCCATAGGGACCCTTCCTTCTACCATACAAGTAGGGCTAAGGTCCTGGAGGGAAAGTAGGAAGGTCAGATATCTGAATCTTGGCTTTACACCAAGCAAGTACCATCGTACTTCTTATGTGAAATCCAAGAGTAGTAATCAAAAAATCCTCTTCACAAAGGGGGGAAAAAGTGGCACCCTGAGGACAGGAAGGCCTCTCCTTTCCCTTCCAAGAGGAGGAGGCAGCTTGTCGCTACACTACCGAAGGGGCCACTTTTGGCTATCTTTTGTCCCTAGTTGTTTACTTTACATAGTTTTGGTAAAGAAGCTACATTCTAGGGGGAAGTGGACCAACCGGGGCAGGCCAAAAATGATCCAATGAATAACCCCCATGGGATACCAATGATTGATATCTAGTTTCATGCAAAACGTGCACAACACCTTCATGAGAGAACTTTAAACATTTGTGAATAACAAAAGTGATTTTGTTCATTGAAGCTATCCATGGGGTGCCCAACTTCACCTTGAATAGATCAAATTTTGGAATAACTTCAAAAGTTGTATCCACAGCCCTAGGTTCAACTAGGATGGAAAGAGTTATAGATCCATATGGCTTAAGAGAGAGACCATCATGCGTACATATAGTAGATTTCATTTCTTCATATTCCTCCCTTTGTAATGAATTTAACCATAATGTCTCTTCTATGATAACATTTACCCAACTCACAGGGTCAACTAATACTCTTCCATTGAGGCAAGCAAGAATGTCTATAGGAGAGGGCTTATTATTCAAAGGCAAGTCCTACGAGGTGAAAGTCACATCTGGTGAACCAACTATAGGTTTTGGGGGAGGAGTAATCGAAACCATGTTAACTTGCGCCGAAGGTTGGGGAGCGGTGTCGTACGAGTCAATAATCAAGTTCGTGGAATGGGATGGAAATGGGTCCATGTAAATTTGCAACTCGATATTGACCTTTTTTACCGACTTATTCATGTTTTGTTTCTTCCCATTGGGACGGATGGTACCATCATCAATGTGATCTTGTATCTCATGATGCAAGAACATGCAATGCTTAGTATCATGCCTGTTAACATGATGGTACTAAAAAAAAACATTCGCATCATACCAATTAGGATAAGGTTCCTTTAGAGGTCGAGTGTTTTCCAAAGTTATGATCTTCTCCTTCAACAAATTTTGTAAAATGGAAGTATAAGATTCTGCTAACTTCATAAACTTCCTATTGTGTTTGAGATTGTGATCATTAGTTGCAGTGACTACAATTGCAATAGCTTTACCTTTTCCTGAGATAGACACGAGAGAATTTCCTTCTGAATGGGAGTGCGAGGAAGATCCCCCAAACTGAACCACTGTTTGTTGATACTCTCACAACACAGCACACAGATGTGCAAAGGAAGGGTATTTCATTAGGGAAAACTTCTCCTGCTAGGCTCGCTATAGGTTTCCTATGAACACCTTTTGCACATTGGAGTCAGGTGGCGGGTATGAGATATATGAAAAGAGCTCTTGGCATTGTGCTCTAAAGTTATTTATCTTCTCGTCATCTCCTTTCTTACATCAAAAAATATCCAAGAAGGTCATCTTCAGACTAATGTTAGCCTGGAACTGACAAAGAAACGGATTCACAAGCTGATCAAATGAGAATATAGAATTATCGGGAAAGGAATAGTACCACTCAAGTGTTATGTCCTTGAGAGATTGAGGAAATAGTTTCACCATCAAAGCATTGTAATGAAACAAATCCATACACAAGGAATTGAATGCGGGCACATGCATCTGTAGATCTCCTTTACTACCATATTTTTTGAACTTAGGAATCTTCATTCCTTGCGGGAAGGGAGTACTCAAGATCACTATCAACAACGGGATATGTCAAAAGAAAGGTTGAAAAATAGGTTGGGAAGAGGCTTGAGAGAAGCTCGCTAACTAGTTTTGCATCTGACCCATGTTCTGAAGAAGAGCATTCAAAATAGGGTTAGAGGATGACAAAGGCCCAGTGGAACCTCCAAAACCACCATCACTAGAACTACCTCTAGAGCCACTATCGGAGCCACCACCACCAGTAGGGCCTCCACTGGAGCCACCACCATGGCCTCCACCCAAACCACCTTCTCAAACACCACCTTTGTTTCCAAATCCACCACCGCTCATTCCACCAGAGCCCCCACTACCAAGGGCAATAGGACGGTTGAAGCTGAAATCAAGGGGTATTTTACTCACCTTGACAATAGGGGGCTTTCGAGAAGTAGAGGAAATGCTAATAATAGGGCCTATTTTGGCCATGCATGCAGACATGGTAGGCATTGGGATTCCTATTTGTCTCTCATAGTAATCAAGCACCTCTCCTCAGGTAGTACCTAATCTAGTCTTATACGAGGGGATATAGGTTTTGATTAGATCGATAAGGCCTCATAAGAACTCTATTCCTATCCAATCCTTTCTTAACAGATATCTCACCTCGCTAGAAAGTCTAGTAGCTCTCACCATGTTTAGTGATTTCTCCAAATGATTCACAAGGTTTGACAATCTATTATCTAGTGTGAAAATGTTTTTTTTAGGGATATGCACAGCATCATCCTCATCCACAGACAAAGATGTAAGGGATGCTGGAGGAGTAGTAGTACGAGTGATCTTTTCTATGAAACCCATCTTGTCGATAAAACTTGTAGGAAAACCAGTGGTAAAGTCAGTGGCCAGACGAGTGGAAAAACTAGAGGTGAAACTAGAAGTAACCTCCATCTTTTCCATTGGTAGGTGTCACACACTTCTAACAACGTACCCAGAATTCATGGAATGGGTTGTGATACTCATAAACCTTCACAATACTCAAGTTTACAATAGTCACCAGGCGTGAAGGAAATAGTCTCAAAACCAAAAAAGGGATGGACGTTGTTCATGTCTGGTTCACCAAAAATGTAAGGTAGGGGGACCAACCACACCAAGGCTCCAAGTCATGGATAGATGACAATGGAGGGCTTCCCTATTTCACCTCAAGCTAATGGGTGTTTAAGGAAAGGATAGAGAATGAAAATCACTCTCAAGTGCTTTCGTCACTCTACTGATCCAAAATCTAGAATGGGGCTAGACAAGCCAATTTCTAGAATCTGAACTGCACCTCAAATAGCTCTCTACCTGAGGACGACAACGCGGATCAAGGATGATAGTGTAGCACGTTGGTGTCTCTCTAGTGCATTGGAATTCATACGACCAAAAAGTGAAAAGTACAATGCAAGAAATGAGAAAACCTAATAACTGCCTAGCTGACAAAGTTTAACAAAATGAACAGAATGATAAGGTACGAGAAATAACTATATAAATGGTGAAGAAGGTGGTTGAAAGTAAGGGTGACAAAGACCAACTCACTGAGAGTCTAGTTCACTAGCAAGCTCCACACACACGTTCATCTACGCATAGCCAAGAGAGGGAAAAATGTTGGGTTGTATAGGGGTTTTCCTCAGTCAAACCCCTACTTTGGTGTTTCCACTTCCATGGATAGCCAAGAAAGCCACGAAGTAGAAAATGCAATAAAGGAAACAAGAATATTGAACACTACAAAAGATACAATGCTACTCTATCAAACCACAACAAGAGAGATAGTGAAGCAATACCACCTCCACCCAAAGGCACTCAAGGCCAATGAAGGGAGAATGCAAGACAACAAGCTTGAAAAAGTCAATACGATCATAGCAGTGATGAAGGGAGGTCTCGCAAGACTTCAACTTATAGCTTCTATGGTAGCGCAACGCGTACAAAGATGAAGTTGATGGAGTAACAATGCTACTGTAATTCTCAAGGAATTATGTGAGAATGCTCAAGAGATCAAGTGAATGGATAGAATTGTGAAGAAGATTGCTCAAGAGATGCTAAAGAGATGAAGTGATAGTGAAAATTATGCATTTGAAGAGAGATTAGGAGGGAAAGAGCCATTTTCGGGTTGGTTGGTTGACACAAAGACGTTACACTTCATGCCCAGTGGAGAATGTAACATCCCTACAAACACCAGAGGCAAGAATCTATCAGAGATGGTAGCATGCCATCCAGATGTTTGCACGTCGTGCTTGCATCTCTGACAAATATTCTCCCATTGACACAAAAAATAGGCACCAAGTGGATGCGAGGCAGATGGGTGATGTGGAATTTTGCATTCAGGTTTGATTTTCTAAGATGGAGCAATGCAAAAGGAGAATTTACACAAGGGGTGAAAATTCATTCCTATATAGGATTCATGTTGTGCGAATTTGGGAACTTGCTAATAATGCCTTTATCTTTTCGATTTCAAATTTTTACTTGATTTGGTGCAATACAATGTAAGTTTCATTTGTAAGTATGTGAATAAGGGTTATCAATTATTCTAAGTTAAAGTAGTTGAATCTTAAGTAGTTCATGGATTGTTCTAGATTGAGTTCAAGTAAATTATGTTATCTGAAACTTTCGACTTGATCTAAGGAAGCGTGTACTTAATGTTTATGGTGTTTTGCATGGGTGTTGGCCAACCTTGTGTTTAACACTACATGCATGGCTTGTGGAAGTGTGTTGAAGTGTGTTGGGATCTATTTGGGTCCTAATTAAGGATTTATTTAGGTCACCTTTCGTTCCTATCTACTATAGGAATGTTTGGGTTTCGACCTATTTCAAATTTGAATGTATAATGGCTGGTGGCCGATATTGGAGAAAGTTTGTGATAGAACTTGATATAAATATGTATTGTGTTGACGCAAGAGAGAGGATGAAAGAGTAAGAAGCAAGATAGATGTGATATTTTTGTGATTGAAGTGTAATGAGATGTAAATTTGAGTAGAGCAATATGAATTTCATGTTAGGGTTCTGAAGGAAGTGAGCTAAAGCCATCTAAAATCTTTCATGTGTGACTATGAAAGTGCGAGAAATTGTGGTGGACTCTTTGTTGCATTGAGAATTTTTTTCTCTATGTAACATTCTTCTATCTTCTTGTATTCTTTATGTGTCAATGAGCCCTAGTTGTGATATTTTTTGGACAATGTGTCTTATTCTAGCAGTGAGCCCCTTTGTACCGATTTTGCTATTATATATATTGTGAGCTAATCCTCACTGTGGTTTTTCCCTCATTGGGTTTTCCACGTAAATATGGTGTTTTCATGTCTATGGTTTTGTGATTTTATTTTTTGTTATCTTCATTTCACGTTTATTAATCTAACAGAATAAGGACTTAATGAATGCTTGTGGATTTGATTACTGTTGAGGGTTTTGAATGTCTAATTTGCTACAACTGATTTACCCCCTCATTTTTCTTTTTTCATTTCAGCAATTGGTATCAGAGCAAGGTTCCTTGAAGAAGAACTTAACTTCTGAGGTAGATTCAATATGGTGAACAAGATTCCTTTGTTATGGAACCTTCAAATTTTTCAAATTTGAAGTGCCCATATTGAAAATTTTGCCTTTGCACACTCAAAAGTGCACCTGAAAAATCTGCCTAAATGACCTAATTTGGAAGGTCATAATTTGGAACCTATTGATTCTCATGCAAAACCCCTTTTTTGGACACACTCATGTGACATACGTGAATGTGCATGTCATTTTTTAGCTTCCCATGATGAGTTTTGACAGTGTTTTGAAAGGCGAAGCTGGATGGTTTTGGCACTTTTCTATTGTTTGTGAACTCTCAATTCTGTGAAGTGGCCTCCTGTTCGAGCTTATATTTTGCAACTGGATGACTTTCATGGTGAATGGATTATTTATCTCCATTCTCCTTACATTCATGTACTCCCCTATCTGATTTCAAAGCCTCAAGATATGATTTTCTATTTTTTCAAGATCAAAAGCAAATGCAGTTTGTTATGTTTTTACATCTGTATTTCTGATAACTTTTCAAGGTGGTCAACTTTGACCCCTAATATCTCATAAAGAATAATGATTGAAGAGAATCCCTCTTGCACAAATACTCGGTGTATCTAAATGAGCTTTTGTTTTGATATTTTTTCAAAGTGGTGATTGGGTGAGTTTAATTGATTTTGAACAGCTGCATTTACAAAAAGGTCTGACTAAGCAACTTTGACATTGAATATCTTTTGCCTCATGATCTTTTTTTCTAATTCGTCTACTACATTGTATTCTTGGGTCAAATGTCTACATTCTTATGAATTTTCATAGCTCTGGGAGGTCATTTGACTAGTTTCCTAGAGTGATTCCAGAGGCCACTTGACCCGTTTTGCTCATTGTTCAAAAGTGCCTGAAAACATATTTTAATGATAACCCAGTTTATTATTTCACTTCAAAAGCATTCATAAGTTATCTTGGATCAATTCAAGGATAAAATTTGTTTGAAAATGAAATTTTTTTTAGTCGGGCCCATAAGGGGACCTGGCATGCTTACATGTTTACACAAGTTATGAAGATTGAGTTGGAGGAATGCACAATATGTGAAAATGATATGCCAAGCTTTAGCAAGGAATGTTTATGCTTAAATAATTTAGTTGTGCACAGTTGTGATCATATAGATCAAAATTTAATGTCAATCTCACCAAGAAGTATCTGAGAGTTGGAAAGTAATACAGATCATGCATTTTTAGAGTGCATTGAATATGGAAAAATTACCTTCATCAGAGATAGTGATAATTGATTATAAGTGTCTAAAGCTTCAAGTGTTTTGAATGTATGGACTCCTTCCATCAACTTGCAAAAGGTGTTTCACTGATGTTCCCATGGGATAAAGTCACAACATTATTCAATTTTGTTATGTTCTTTGAACATCCATGATACTGAAAAGACAAATTCTCTATAAAAACCGATATGGTTAAAGTTTGGTAATTATCTGGAAGCATGAACATATAGCAAAAAAACAAAAAGGCATCTCCCAATTAGAGGACAAACTACATTGGTATCAATTCTTGAATGATCACCAAGGATTGATTGTCATCTAGAAGATGGTTGAGGTTAAAAGAGAATTTCAGAGCTATTTGCAGAGGCATCACTATGTTGTTTGTTAGAGTAAAAAAATTATGAACATCCAAGGCCAAAGATCTATAGAAAGAAGTTGATAGGATAATGATGCAGTCATACCAAGTCAAGGATTGGTAGCATGATATGCAGCAGACAACCTTTGCAAAGCATTGGACCTCATAAGATAATCCAATTAGGGAACAACCCGTGTAACAGGATATTGTCTAACCAGTCTATATACACTCAAATTCCATCCCAAATGTTTGATACTTTGTATTCATCTTCAAAATTGTGTGTTGTGCCTCGAGATTTTCCTTTTCTGACTGTAGGATTTCAAATTCACAAAAAAAAATATCAAGGTGCAAATGATTGTATGGAGGGAGTCCAAAATTGGTTTGGGTGAGCAGCTAAGCTCAGAAAAATGTATATTGTAAACAATAATGATGTAATGATCTTAAAATGGTTTTATAGAAGCCACAAATTAGGAGAGAAAATCTTAATTCTGAGATAAATACTCTCCTTTGTAATTTTCTTGTAGATTATGAATAAAATGTTTAATGATCTTTTTGTTTGTCTTCAGTTGTATTGATTGAATAAGTGGGTTTTTTTATGCTTCAATTCAAGGAATTGATTTAAGTCTTAAATGAAGTCACACCTCTGTGAGGAAAGAGCATAGGATTTAGTAAGAAGTTGTGTTTCAGATGTAGTGAGTTGAATACTACAAGGTAGTATGACAATAGTCCACCCATTTCTGAGATAAATGGCTATTGTATTACTGGTTGTTGCTAATTTGACTCTATTATCCCAATTGATGAAGCACTGGTCTCTTTATTATGTTGTTTGATAGATATTTGAGTTAGTGATGTGCCTAGCTAGGGATTCTGAATGAGAATGAAAATAATTAAATACTTTCAATACATTGTATAAATCTGAATTCCTACTTAATTCCTAGCAATAGGTCATTATTTGTTTAAAGGTCAGCCAAACCTTTGATGAGTAATGATTATTTGCACTTAGTAGGAATAGATTTGTGTATAGAAGTGTTCTCCATTATATTAAATATCAATTGAACACAATAAGGAACACCCTCCTTGGTCCCACAGAGCCTAAAGAGTAGGGGTAAATTCCTAAAAATATTTACCCATTAGTTGGCCACAAGCCTTGATAATTCTTGAATACAAGGGTTGGCAATCCTTTAGGGAATTTCAAAGATCAGATGGAAGAAAAAATACCAACACTTTGGAATACCCTAGATTTGATGACACAACATATGCATTCTAGATGGAAGGATATTTGTGCACTCAAGGATATGATATTAAGAAGGCTTATCAAACTCCATACACTCCACCTCTAAATGGTCCAAATACAAATGCATAGATCAAGGCGCATGAGATCAATCCTAAGGAAAGGTACATTATTATGAAGTCTTTCAAAAATTGAATTAGTTAAATTTATGAGTTTGAAGACTACTAAAGAAGTTTGGGATAAGCTAGAAAGAATTTATGAAGGAGATCCAAAGGTCAAGCAAGCAAAGTTGCAGAACTTGAAGGCACATCTTGAAATGATGTAGATGTCTGAGGATGAAATAATTAAAAGCTACATTCAGAGAATTAATGAACTAGTAAGTGATATGAGAGGTCTTGGTGCAATGGTTAAAGAACCTAAAGTGGTGAAGAATATTATCAGATATCTTCTAGATTTCTATAGTGAGAAGGTATCTTCTATTGAGGAAATTGTTGAAAAATATTCTAGAGATCAGTTGATTGGTACTCTGACTACATTTTAAATGAGAGAAATGAAGAAAGGAACAAAATTAGAGACTGATTTTAAGGCTGAGAAATCAGAGAAGGTTGAAGAATCAAGTGAAGAATATCTTGATGATATGAAGCTAACTTCGGGAGGAAGATGAAAAAGGGCACTAGTAAGTATCAAGGTAAATTACCTTTCAAATTTTTTAGTTGCGGTGAGATAGGTCATTATGCTTCTAGATGTCCAAAGAGAGTTGTAAACAATAAGAATAAAGGAAATAAAAAGAAGATGATTAAGAAATCTTACTATGTGAGAGAAGATGTTGGTATTTCTAATGATGAATTTGATTATGGATATTTTTATGATAATAAATGTCTATTTTTGGCTATAAAAGAAGAATCTGGTTCTACCAACCCTAAAATTTGTGTGAAAGAAAGTATTCTGGAGAAGAAGGATAAGGTTGAAGGTACTTTGGTATCTTCTTTTCATTTCAAAGAAGATAAGAATTACTGAGTTGTTAATAGTGGTTTCTCTAATCATATGATTGAAGACAAAAGTAAGTTTGCTAAACTTGAAAAATAGATGAGGGACTAGTTAAATTTGAAGATGATTCAAGAGCTAAGATTTGTGGAATAGATTCAATTAGTTTTGATGGCAAGCATAATACTGACAATGTTTACTATGTTAAGGGCTTAAGATATAATCACTTGAGTGTTGGATAAATGTGTAGAAAATGATATAATCTTGTGTTTAAGGATGAAGTGTGTGAGATCCAAAAAGGGTCTAGAACTGTGATTGTTGCAGGTAAGAGAATAGAAGGAAACATCTATCAGCTTAAGGGTGTTGATGGTCATTGATTTATATCATAGATTAATGATAGTTGGTTATGGAACCAGAGGATGTGTCACATGAATTTTGATATTTTGCAAGAATTATCTTGGTTCATGCTGTGAGAGATTTACCTAAGATCATAAAACCTATCAATGTTGTTTGCGAGAGTTGTCAATTTAGAAAACAAACAAGGAGTATCTTTAAGGGAAAGGAACAATCTACTACCAGACTAGAGGAATTAATGGATAAAGATCTTTGTGGTCCTAAAAGGGTGAGAAGTATACAAGGTGACGAATACTTTATGCTTTTGATTGATCATTACTCTAGAATGACATGGGTTACTTTTCTTAGAGAGAAATCTGATGCATTAGAAAAATTTAAGGCATTTAAAGCTTTGGTTGAGAATGAAATGGATTTGAAAATAAAGTGTTTGATATCTAACAAAGGTGATGAATTCACCTCCAATGAGTTTAATATATTTTGTGAAGTTCATGGAATAAAGAGGCATTTGTCTGCCCCTAGAACTCCTCAGTAGAATGGAGTTGTTGAAAGGAAAAACATAAATATTTAGGAAGCTCTAAGGACTATGATGAAAGATAAAATCAATTGGATGTCTACTGGAGAGAAATTATTCATAATGTTGTTTGCATACTTAAAAAAGTTCAAGCTAAAGCTAATAGCACAAATACTCCTTATGAGCTATGGTATGGAAAGATTCCTACTATGAAGTACTTTAAAGTATTTGGAAGCAAATTTTATATCAAAAGAGATGAAGAAAACTTAGGAAAGTTTGATGCAAATTCTGATGAAGGTATCTTCCTTGGATATTATATTAAGAGAAAAGCTTATAGATGTTACAACAAAAGGTTGAGAAAGTTGAAAGTGCAAAAGTTAAAGTTGACGAAAACTTGTAAAATTCTATTGCAATAGTTGGGTATGTGTCAGATAAACTTGATTACAAAAGAGTAGAAGGAATAATTGATGAACAAGAGGCATAGAATGAAGAGGAAGAAGCTCCAGAGAAGACCCCTAAAACCCCTAAGTATGTGCAAAAAAATCATTCTAAAGATCAGAATATTGGAGATAAGAGGAAAGGTGTATTGACAAGAAGCAAAGTTGTTGAAGTTGAGGTAAATTTGTTGTACCTTAGTATTTTCTCGAAAAATTATATGTTGAGTTTGTGCTAGGGAAACTTGTCAATTATTTTGACATGCGAGATTTCTAGGGTGTTGGTAGAGGGATGCCACATGATAGACCTAGAGCACGCCGAGTCACCCCAGTTCATCCTCCTTTGCCTATTACTACCCTGACTCCACTACCTTACCTTGAGATTGTTGTAGATGCAGGGACTCTGAGCATTTATGTGTTACATTCATTGAGTGATCATTTGGTCACACAGAGTCATCATGTTGCACTGCCATTTGATGGTGCATCCCATCACGATGGTGTTGCACTTGATACATCCCAGCATGATGGTGATGCACCTGCTACATCAACTCCCACTGGTACACCATCCTCTTTGGGACATATTTGTGTACCTCATCGTTGCATGACATGCAATAATTTATGTTTGGGTCCTCTCTAACAATCCACGTAGGCTTTCGTAGACACATCCAGCTATAAGGTTCATGATATGTCAGATGTAGGAGTTGATAAAGCACGAAGTGGATCATTTGCAGGAGAGACATCAACAGCCAGGGACAATATCAAAGGACCGATAAGACTTAAAGTAATTTCATAGTGTGTTTTATGTAAATTATTTCATATTTTATGAGAGATATTTGTACTAATATATGTTTATGTGTTGGAATCTTTAACAGTTGTTGACAGAGAAGCAGATGTCATAAGTGTAGGAGGCTATGCATACTGCCATTTCATTTTCCCTAGAGAAATATGGTATTATTTAAATTGTTATTTTAGATGTTATTTTTTGAAATCTATTATGTTTAAATACATGTACTACATATATTGATAGTCTAATGTATTTTTTTCTTTTTATGTAGCAACCTAGTTCTTATACAGCCTTGTTGACTAGGTTTGACCATTGGATGAAGTTGCACAACAGGTATATATATTTTTTATTCTTCACATTATAATTATATGTGCATGTGCATTTACATTCTTGTCATTTTTTATATAGGAAACCATCTTAGCTGATTCATCCACTATGAGCCCATCTAGTGTCGTAGCATTATAGGAGGTATGTGTTTATTTTATATTGTAGATATTTACATTTAGATAGTAGATATGATTATTTTTCAACAATTATATGTTAATTTGTATCATTTTTATTTTATCTGCTATAGTCCTCTACTCGACTCAGCACTGTGACCAGTGTGAGACTGTTACTTTATAGGAGGACTCCTAATCGTCCTAAGGGACAATCATATGGAGATCATCTTGCAAAAAAGAGAGCAAGACATGAGGTAAACAATAATTTCATTATTGATATAATATAGTACATGTATATTGATTTTGATGTTAAATTCATAATGTATAAATGATGGTATATAAGTTTCTATTTACTAGTCTATCTTGTCAACCATTCACATAATTAATCTAATTTGTGGTTTGAAATGTTATTGTGTAGGAAACTTTAGAGCAACTAACTTCGAGGAGGCTCGATTTTGATGGTCCAGCACAGGATTAGGATATGATATAGATTGATATGTACTTAGGGTTTGATAGATCTTGAGTTGGCATATATGCCACATTTTGTAAAACTTGTAAAACTTGTTCTGAGTAGGCATATGTCAAATTTGTATATGCACAAACACAATTATTCTACAGTTTGATATATAAGAATTGATATTCAATCTAATTTGTTCCTCATGTGCATGTCTTTCTACTTTGAATTTTCAAAATGGAATGTATAATTATCTTAGAATGGTTTAAAGTTATGATTGATAATGTATGTTATAGATTAACGAAATTGCATTTTAATAGAACTTATGAATTACAATTGGTAATCCATCTATGTTAGAGTTCATACATATTAAGGTCCACATACATTACATTCCATAACACCATATTTCTTTGAGTTTTTTCAAACAATTCAGTGCAGGTTTTCTATTGTACCACATTTTTCATACATGTCTACCAGTACATTTTTATCAAACACTCAATTTGAGAATACCCATGATTTAAAGCTCTGTTGAATGAATTTACATTTGACATTATTTTGTTTTTCAAACTCATGTAATGAAGTGGGCAACTGATTTTTATTTCAAAAGAAGTTAAAATTAATGAAAAATGGATACAACTTAATGAAATGCATGTCATGTTATAGTGTTCATTCGAAGGTAATATAATCTAGATAAAAATCAATGTCACTCAATGTTCATTCAAGCTTAATAACATGTAAAAGGTATAAAATCATCTTGAGTAAGAATCAATATCTTTCAACCATAAGGGTTTGATGCAACCTTCAAATAAAGTCCTTACAACTTAACAAGATACATGCTCATTAGATTGTTCATGTGAAATCTATATAATAATCACGATCAACAATTAAGACATCACTCAACCATGATGCAACCATTAAACAGACCAAATGAGTGTGATACTACCATTAAACAAACCAAATACAACTCCATGACATGCATGGTATTTGACCTTCGACATGCAATTTGTATTATCGTAATGCACAACAATGAATGTTGCTAACCATAATGCATCAATAAGTAAACTAGGCATACTATATGGGTATGTTTATGTTATGAATGGTCCTCATTTTCACCCAAACACGTTGAATCACTGTGAGCTACATTGGATTGGTGATTTGTCTTAAGAGTACAAAGTGTAAAAAGGTAGCAATATTTGACGAGTTATTACCTAGAAACCGTGACTCTTGTAAACTCTCTGTCTAAGGCTACGAGATCATGTTGGGACCTTATTCAATAACCTCTCTCAGTTTTTTATATCTCAGACGTTTTTTCTCGTGGTGACGAGTTTTCAGTTGAGGAAAAAGTTGTCAAATGCAAGTAGTATAAAGTTGCAAAGTGGTGCAACTTTCATTCTGCAACTCGTACGACCAAATGGACTATTCCAACATGTCTATATGGGTATGTTTACATTAGGAATGGTCCTCGTTTGCACCCAAACATGTTGAATCACTTCGAGCTACATTGGACCGACAATTTCCCTTAAGAGTCCAAGAGTTAAAAGGCAGTAATATTTGACAAGCTATTACCTAGAAACCATGATTCTTACAAACTCTCTGTCTGAGGCTATGGGATCATGTTGGGACCCTCTATAATAACTTCTCTTGGTTTTTTCTATCTCGAAGGCATTTTCCCATGGTGATGAGTTTTCTATTGAGGAAAAAGTTATCAAATGCAAACAATGTAAAATTGCAAAGTGGTGCAACTTTTGTTCTGCAACTCATACGACCAAATGAATTGTTCCAACACATCCGTATGGGTATATTTATGCTAGGAATGGTCCTCTTTTTCACCCAAACACACTAAATCACTTTGAGCTACATTGGA
The DNA here is from genome assembly GCA_007258455.2 of Sequoia sempervirens. Classification (NCBI taxonomy): domain Eukaryota; kingdom Viridiplantae; phylum Streptophyta; class Pinopsida; order Cupressales; family Cupressaceae; genus Sequoia; species Sequoia sempervirens. The sequence goes on from VDFB02179234.1 coordinate 54,769,779, forward strand.
TCGGTGATTTCTCTTAAGAGTCCAAAGTGCTAAAAGGTAGCACTACTAATTATCCATAGTTTTTTTCTCTTTGGTCTAGCATGATGTCTCAATAACTTAACATTTGTTGTTATAACAAGGTGTGAATACATGAGAATGGTTTTGTGTTTCTCATAGTCTTCAAATGTAGATATTCCTTTCTTTCTAATCATATATTTTCGCAACCAAATTTTGAAAACAACAACTGAACTTGTGTGATCATAAGTTTTTTATCAACATCTAAATATACTTAGAATAACAAATCTATATTTCATCTAAACAACCTACATGATGATGAAATGGTAATGAAAACTAGAAAAGATTCTTAGAATAACAAATCTATATTATTGTAAACAACCTAAATGATGATGAAATGGTAATGCAACCAAGTTCGAGAAACAACAACTGAACATGTAGGATACATCAACCCATCATCATCTATCATCAATTGTGTTAGCTTTTTCTTTCCTTGTACACATCATGCCAACCAATAGTTTGATCTCTCTTCATTCCCCTACGGTGATACAACTACATAGACATGTCCTGGTTGTACAAGATCTGAAAGATGATCATAGTCAACTGAACTTTCCATTACATCTTCTAATGAGGATTGTGTTATAGATAAAGGGGTTAGATATTGTGGAATCCATGTATCTACCCACTCACTTGACTCGCACTAATCCCAATCACATTGAATACAATTTTAACAAAAACAAGCCATTTCTCATGTCTATATGGTCCATGCACTCGCATCTGAGCTTTGAAATGAATGCATCTTTGAAGAATCTCTAATTGTTTGGCATTCCATTTTTTCTCCCACTGTGCCCTCCTCAACCAACCAAAATAATCTACACACTTGTGAATCAAGTGTCCCTCCTCATGATAGTGCATAAGTACACCAATCCACAATAGAACGTGCATCATTGAATGTTGCACCACCTTTGATCTTCATTTTTTCCTTAACTAAAGCTCTCTTCACACATGCACCTGCACCATCATGGTCGCATTTTCCATGCCCAGCTTCGAAAAAACTCCAAATATGTGGTATACCCCTCTTTATATGTATCCTGCTCAACCAATAAAACATGCGAGCATTATTGAATTGCCTTGTGCAGTTATCTGACCAAATCAGATGTTGACCCATTACAATTCCTGTTTCCTATAAGAACTCAAAACAAATTCAAAACAATGTTTTACAAACTCAAATGAATGAGATTTATCATCACTCATGTAAAAATGGTACTCCCTAATTATCTTCTTGTCCTCTTTTTTACTATCATGGGAATTCCTATATGTTATGTGGACAAAAATAGCAATTTGAATAGAATTATAATATTGTGATTGAACTTCATTTTGTGGTAGCAATGTGTAATTTTTAGCAAAATCAACTAAAGATACAATAGTTCCAAGGGGGAAAGAGTCCTTACATATCTTGAATTGTCGATCCAACCACTGCAACCTGTGGCTATTCCTTGCATACTTATAGAAAATATTTTTCTTAAAATCTAAAATAAAATCAGAAATACTTACCTCTCTTGCAACCAACTCGCATCTAGAACCCTCACCTCCACTCTTTAATGTGTATTTGATTGTCTCATACTTATTTTTCTCAACGATTTTGTTACCAAAATCATGATCGTTTCCCACATTGTAAACACATTTCATTTAAACAATCATTTCTATAAAATAAGAAACCATCACCTCTAATGCATAAAAATAAATCTAACAACTCCCTGGATGACTTGGGAAGTTGCACTGCATGACACTCCTGCAACATTTCATCACTATGCAAAGTAGAACGAATATGGCATAACAATTCATGATACATTGAAAAATCAACATGGTATTTACAAGAACATGTATTACGAACCTTGGTAGGAGCACAATAAAATAGCTTGCAAGACTCAAAAGCCCTTTGTGAGATTTGCAAATGTGGATGTTCTTGACAAAATTGTTTGTACAAATTATTTGGCTACATTCCAAAAAATGTTTAGGATGTGGTGTACGATCTCGATTACCAATTTGTAACTTTAAAACATCCTTTACATTCGATGATACTCTAGAGTGAGAATTCCAATATTGTTCAATTTGCATTTTTACATTATCAGTTAGCTTTTTATCAACACATGGAAGCCTCTCACTAAAATCCCATGTATCATTTTGAAGAGCACTATCAAGTCTTCCTCTTCTTGAGAGTGCTCTATTCAATTTTTTATGATTTAATTTAAAATCAATACAAGTTTGTCTCATTAAATGAGCATTTTTCAAATGATGGCTTACTAGTGAGGTTGTGATCACTCTTCGAGTAGCCCTTTTATCTTTTTCCTTACTAGTCTTTCCAATAGAGGTTAGAACATTAAAAAGATTTTTTACAATAAGACTATTTTTTTCTGATTTTTTTGTTAGATGAATCTTCAATTTTTTTAATAATGGTCTCATTTTGTAAATCTTAAGTAATTGCACAAAAAGTTGGCATTGTTCGGTTAATGTCTTATCGGAAAAGAATTCATTGAACATTTTCGTAGCCCACAAACAAACCGTTTGTTGTGACCTTTTTCCTTCAAGATTATCAATTATGTTCTCATCTATTTCAACCAACCATTTAGGGGTTCTTTTGTAATTAGGTGTTACATAAGGTTCATTTTCAATATTTTCAATGTTATCAACATTTTTGTTTTCAAGTACAATGTTATTAACATTTTCATTCTCACTATTTTCAATATTTTCAATAACAATTTCATTTTGAACAACATTTTCATTGTCAATAACAATTTCATTTTCAACCACATTTTCATTTTCAATAACACTTTCAACAAAATTTTCATTTTCAATTTCAATGTTTTCATTTTTAATTTCAATATGATGTTCAATATTTTCAATTTATATTTCATCTTCACTTGAATTAACATTTAATGGTTTGGAAGAAGCTTCAATTTGAATATTTTACATACCTTGTCTTCTTTTCCTATGACTTTCTATATCTTTTGCTCTATATTCTTCAATTTGATCTGTTGTAAGTTTCTTTTTACCTTTTCTCTTATGTCAACTGCTGCTCCACATTGCACAAACAAAAAAACACACACAAATGATTAAAATTATAAAAAAAAGTGTTAGAGAATCTTTGAAAAGATGAATTTAATCTGATGCAGACATAAAACACAAGAATTTTCTGACAGAAAGAATCTAGGGACCATTGAAATACTCAAAACGGTCCCTTTTTTGTTTTTTATATAACTTACAAAATGGATATTCGTTTTGAAATGGATATCCATTTTGTTGGTTCCCAAATCAACAAATGCAATGAGTCCTAAAGAGTAGCCACTCTCTCATATTCAGACTCAATGGGTTGATGTGGCCAATGGACAAGATTCAATCAAAGAGACTGAAATCTTCTACAATTCTGGCTCTGTTAAACTAGGGAGGGTAATCCCAACAGTATATTTATAGATACTTATGTGCTAAAGTACCAAATACACTATAAACAGATGGTTCTCCTCTAATTGTTTGAAAGACACAGTACTCTAAAGGCTTGGCTAACCTCTATAGTAATGTCTCATTTAAACATGAGAGATGTGATTCATTGAAATGAGCTCAACACACTAACAAACTGGGACTAATAAGTAAATTTTGATTTAAAATGTAGTTGCTCACAAACAATATCAGGAAACTATAACTTTAAAAATCAGTTCCTAATCCTAGGGTGGAGTCACCTAAATCAAATAATTTCCAACTTATCTCAACATTCATTATGTTATAACTATGCTTATCATATGATGCATTACACCATTGATACTAGAAACCAAACTAGTCATACTTTATCCATCCAAGCATACAGTTACACAAACCTTTGTTTATGTTCATACAATTTTATTCATTCTTTGAATGAAAGTAACAACACAGAACAATCATTCATGGAAAAACCAGAAGATAAATAACAGAAACCCTTGATTTCCTTTATTAATAATCTATGCACTATGTACAATGGAGACAATTAACTTAGGATATATAACCATTTACATGCAAATATAACATTTTTGTGAATAATATTTTCATTACATAACTTAGAAAAAACTTCATAAACCTAAAACTAACACTATACACTTGAGACCCTGTTACAAAAATATGTTTTCCCATGAGACAGAAAAGAATGAACAACCTCCTATCTGAAACAGAAAATTTGCACTTAAAGAAAGTGCAAAAACCCTAAATGGAGATCTCCCAATGACATTTGGCACATTCAAGTCCATAGATTAGTAACTTCCTTTGCTTGCTGAAGAAGTTCCAATCTTCTCTTTGATTCACGCATCTTGCCTTTGCCCTGCAACTGAAAATATTCTCTTATCAGAAAAACTCACCATTCTCTCCATTCAGTCTTTTACCCACATTGAAAATGCCTTTACTTGCAAAATACTTCACCCCATTTGTTCATTTTTCATTCAGTTGCATGAAAATGGTGTTCTCTATAAAAACTCATCTCCAGCAAAAACACTTTGCACAGTGAATAAAATATTCACTTTACAAAATTATTTCCCGTGAAGAAGCTTTTGTGCTTTTAATATTTGCCCAGCCAAAGTAAAATTATTTTATCAAATAAATTTAGTTACCCCAGCAAAGAGAACCTTTACTCATAAAGTGAATATTTTATTCACTTATCGGGCTTTTAAAATCCTTTTACCCGTGTTCTTACCTCTTATTTTTAAAATTTCACATTTTTAAATGGAGAGATTTAAAATTATAAGTCGGGGCAAACATTTTAAAAGTTTTTCTTTTAAAAAAAACTTATAAATCTTATTGGGCCCACCATTTACTTTCCTTCCTTAGCACATCGCACATCGTGGGTGTATTTGGGAATGCTAATATTTATTAGCAATGCCCGATAAAACCACAAAGCTCAATCTCATCGCCAATCGTGAATGCAAAGTGAAAAGGTGAAAACCATTAGCAATTGTCGTGAGTTTTACACAAACATTACTCAGCAACAAAAATATTGTTTTTAATTATGAAGGCTTTAAAATATTATATCATCGGGTAGTTACAACTTTACCCGTTCCTTTTCACTTTCACCATAATTTATTCACCAACAACTTTTAATTGCAACAAATAAAATTTTATTTATTTGTGAAAACTTTATTTACAGCAGCCACCATCGCACATCGTGAATTTATTTAGAACAACTAAAATTAATTAGCGATAGGAGATATTTGTATATGGTAGCGCTCATCGCTAATTGTCTGAGGAAATGAAAACTCCCATTAGTGATGGGGGATATAAGGGAAAACCATTGCTCATTGCTAATGAATTATGAGTAAATGCAATAAAATAGCGATGAGAGATATTTGTTTCTCCGTTGATTTTTTTGTTGTTCACAGAAAGCAATTTCTCCATGAAAACCCAACACCATTCGAAGGAATCCCTCAGTAATTTTGATACATTCTAACTGCAAGTGCAAACTGCTCCCTGCCACAATTCTATGTACCTGTGTAAAAATTGCATTTTGTAATATCAAATTGACCCATTTCAGCCAGCACAATGGTTGCCCATCTTTCATGTTTTCATCATAAATCATTTTCCTGGATTTACAAAAACCTGCTCAAATACTATGCTGCCCAGCAAACAAAAGGAAATTTGATGATTTTTTATCCACCTTGCATAGCCTCCAATCGCTTATTCAAAATGAAAACCAAACTTGAAATGTCGATGAGCGATGAGAAGCTCAGAGCATTGCTTCATCGCTGATTTGATTTGGAAAGGAGGCCTCCAATCCACGATGGGCAATGTGAGAACACAGCCATCGCATCATCGCTGATTCAAATGGGAAAAACAAACCAAAATAGCGATCGGCCATGAGTTCATTCGTGCAGAGTGAAAGTCGTGAAAGCCGCTTTTCAACCAATCACAAGCAAGAATTAAACTTTCTTTTCCTCAGAACATTTGAAGTTGCATTTTATGTTTTCCCTAAATACATTTTTCACATTTGCACAATATTTTAAATATTTTAAATATTTTAAACATTAGTATTTGAACATTAGAAAATGGGCAAATTTTAATTATGCCTGTGGCCTAAACAGAGAAATTTCACTACGCACAAATGGTGAACCCTAGAGCCAAGATTTTTTGTGTGTGATCATAATCAATTGTTTAGAGAAAACCCATTTCCTCAAACTTCTCCCAGCCATCAAAAATCAAGTACCTCCTTTGTAAACTAGCTCTCGCGCACCAGCAGAAATACATTAAAATAATGCATCATATGACCTCCGTTTTTTTATGAAAATGGAGTTGTAGAGGTTTTAGACCAAAACAAGAAATGGGTTTTCCTTATATTTTGAAATTTTGAAACTTTTTGGGACACCATTTTTGGCCATGTCGTGATCAAAAAGTAATTAAATAACCCATCATAATTTATTTTTGAGGTGCTAAATTGAACAAGAGTGTAAAAATTTGACCCAATAATGTAATGCAAAAGACGGTTCAGCAAAAGAGATCCTGAGGTGAAAGTTATTCAATGTCAAAGTTGCTCAGTCGGCCATTTTTGCAATTGCACCTATTCAAAACCAATCAGGGCTCTCAAAGTCACCACTTTGAAAAATATCAAAAAAAAATTGGGGGGTTGTCATTGGAAAAATAAGATCATCTAGGTACACTGAGTATGTGTGCAAAAGGGATTTACTTCAGTCATTACTCTTCACAAGATATTAGGGGTCAAAGATGACCACTTTGAAACATTGTCAGAAATGCAGATGTAAAACTGAACAAACTGCATTTATTTTTTATCTCAAAAAAATAGCAAATCTGATCCTGAGACTCTGAAATCAGACAGGGGAGTATATGAATGTAGGGATATTGGAGAGAAATAATCCTTTTGGCATGAAAATCAACTGGCTCCGAATTGTGACCCTCCAAAATAGGTCACTTAGATTTTTTAGGGGCACTTATGAATGTGCAAAGACAAATTTTTCAATATTGGCACTTCAAATTTGCAAAATTTGAAGGCGCCATCTCGTTTCAAAACATATATATGTTATGTCTTCCACTTGACATGCCTGCAAGTCTACACAATCCTCAGCAAGGAAACGGATATCTGTTTATAACGGATATCTGTTATAAACGAACATCTGTTACCTCTAGTCTTATAAATTACAATGTCATATGTTAAATTATTATATATTAATATATAATATATATTATATATTTTATTTTAATATATATTATATATTATATTTTAATATATATTATATATTATATTTTAATATATAATATATATTAATATATGTTATATATTAATATTATATTAATATTAATATATATTAATATATGTTATATATTAATACTATATTAATATTAATATATATTAATATATGTTATATATTAATACTATATTAATATTAATATATTTTGTTGCTCGTCCAAGTGTATAACCTATAAAAATCAAAAACAGATATCTTTTTATAATGGATATCCATTATTTGAATTTTAAGAATTATTATTTCTTATGATATATGATATATATATTTATTATATATTAGTATTATATTAATATATAATATTTATTAAATATATATACATATATATAATATATATTAATATATATATAATATATATTAATATATATATATAATATATATTAATATATGTAATTATTTTCTTTTCACTGCTACTATATATGTGCCTGTATATATTGTCCCACTCTCCACCTCTCTCCTCTCAGGACTTTCTATATATACTCTCACTGCCCTCTCTCTTTCCTCTCTGAGATGCCATATATACTCCCTCTCCTATATATTTCTTTGTTGGGTTATTTTTATCTCACATGTCCTCTCTAGGCCTAAGCCCACTCCATATATATACACCATATATACATATATCCTAGGCCTAGGCTCTAGGCCCAGCTCTCCCTCTCTCACTTCATATATACATATATGCATATATATATGCTCCCTCCCTGTCCACTCTCTTCCTCTTTGGTTCCTCTCCACTCTCCTCCCTCTCCTCCACTCTCCCTCTCTCCTCCACTCTCTCTCCTCCCTCTCTCCCTCTCCCTCTCCCTCCCTCCTCTCCTAAACCATCTCCTCCTCCTCCACTCTCCTCTCCACTCACTCCTCTCCTGGGCTCTGAATGTTCTCCATCCACCCTCCACTTCCTCCACATCATCATCTGACCCTGGGCCATATGTAAATGTGTGTGTATGTGTGTGTGTGTGTGTAATGTATGTGTGTGTGTGTGTGTGTGTGTGTGTGTGTGTGTGTGTGTATGTGTGTGTAATGTGTGTGTGTGTGTGTAATGTGTGTGTAATAAAAATATTAAATATGTCATGTTTTTTATGGTGGTGGGGATGCATGGATACAATAATAAAATAATGCATCATCTGGATAGTAGAGATTAAATAATCATGTCCATCATGTAAATATGTGTGTTAAAATAATGGTGACAAACAGATAATGTGTAAAATAAAATGTCATGTGTGCATGGTTCTCTCTCACCCAGCCCTCTCCCTCTCTCTCTCCCCTCTCCCTACCCCTCCCTCTCCCTAAACCCTGGCCTAAACCACTTTCACCCTCTCTCTCTCCCCTCTCTCCAGCTCTCCTCTCTCCCTCCCTCCCTAAACCTAGCTCTCTCTCTCTCTCTCTCTCTCTCTCTCTCTCTCTCTCTCTCTCTCTCTCTCTCTCTCTCTCTCTCTCTATTATATAATGATTAAATATATATTAAAGATTTGAGAGGGAGATGGAGACTTCAAAGGGAGACTATGTACTAAATATATTATATATTATATAATATATTTAATATATATAATATATTTAATATATTTAATATATTTAATATATACAATATATCTAGACTATAAATAATATATATTATAGTAAATATTATATATAATATTGTAGACACTAAAAAATTTCTAATTGATACAATGCATCTGATTTTGATCTATTAACACTGTTTCTTCTAAAATCACTTCAAATTGATCAATTAATTGAATAATCAACATTATTTAATTAAAATCAGCGAATTCAGCTATTAATCAAATAATCAAATTTATTGATTAATTTATCCTTCTTCTAACTAATTATTCATCTTATTTAATTAAATCATCTCTTAATCCTCTCATTTGATTAAAAATTAATGAAATCAAATGTCACATCTCCTAAATCACTCCAATTAATTAATTCTAGATAAATTAATCCTAAATCAGCTTTTTAATCAACATTATCAATTCCTCCATCTTTAACTCCTCAAGAGTTAAATCAACTATGGTCAACTAACCAAGTTGCACATAAAATCAATTTCTTCTAATTATCTAAATACCTCAATTATCCTCACAAAGGCATATTCTGAGGAATATTCCTCTCAACCACCTCTTACTCAATTTCCCTCCAAAGGTTTTCAAAAACTTTTCACATCTGCATTTACTTCTCTTACAACCTTTCAAATCCTCTTACATCCTCTCAAATCTCATTCAATTCCTCTTACAACAATTTCAAATTATCAACCAACAACATTTACTTCTCTTCCATCCTCATCCACTCACACATTTCTCAAAATATGCTCCATCCTCATCCAATAGAATTGTGACACTTGGCACATTCTCATTGGCTCTCAATTTATCCCATGTTCATTAATTTCCTCCATTCTTCAACCCTTGGATTCTATAAATAGAGGCATCATTTTCATAATATGGATCCACAACTTCATGCATTATCACTATAGCCATTTGAGTTCTTAATTTTCCATCATTTTCAAGTTTCATAGCTAGATTATAGTCAATTTCATCTTTGGATCATCTTCAACTTCATCAATCTTATCAAGGGATTGGGAAAGGGCTTCTTTTCACATCAAAGGAGCACCACTCCCCCTATGGGATGAAGGTTTTTCTAGTTTAAGTCAGATTACATGCTTCATTTGTGTTAATTTCTTGTTTATTTCATGTTTTCTCTTAAATTAGTTGAAGAATCTCATAGGGAGAATTAGATCTATGTTACTAACATGTTTGACATTGTTTTGTTGATCTTTTGTTAGTCTATGCAAGTTTTGTGCTCACATTTTAGTGCTAGAAGGAGGGTTGAGCAATCTAACATGATGAATTTCACATAATTTATCTATTTTTTGCAGCTACAAGGGAGTGACGCCACCTTTTTGCAAATGCAATGCCACAGAGCACCGCTTTTGACATACAGCACCGCAATCATCATGTCACGTCACATATGCACACCACTATTGTGCCACCTTTGATACATCACTGCATTTGTATCCTCTGTCTTCTGTCTAATTTTCTCACTGCAGAGCACCACATTTGCTATCACGCTGCATTCACACTCTCTATTTCTGTAGAGCGCCGCATTTGATTTCACCAGAGTGTCGCATCTGTATTTCAACACCGCATATGTCACTAACAACAGCGCAAAATTTTTCTTTCAGTGCCACATTTGCAAAAAGTAGGGGAGGGGCAAAGTTTGAAACCTTAAAATCATTTTTAATGATCTTTGTGACAATTGGGGTTTTAATTGATGCATTTCAATTCCTAGGACCAACTAGATTCAATTTGGATTTAAAATTAACCCACAACTCAAGCTTTTTCAAGTTGGTTAAAATTGAATCTTAGACACTTACTATCATTTCGATTTGGATTAAAATTGAACAAACAACTTTCACACTCAAATTTGGTGCTATAAAAAGAATCCATTTATTGCTTTTGAGGACTAAAAAGAATTTGTGCTTGTTCTGTTTTGTAATCTTCTTTACAAACTTTTGTCATTCAAATGTGTATGCACTTCTCTCACACTTCACGGCGATCTTGAGAGTCAAAAGCATTTTAGTGATATTAGGTTGTCTAAAATATTGTCTCCACATTTCAAATTTCGGTTTTAAAATTGAACAAATCTTGCTAGTGTGAGAAAAGGCATTGTGTGTGTTCTCTCTATTCACGCAAACAAAGATTGATTGAACTACGGATGTACTTAATCACTTTTGTTTACCTTTAGAGGGCCTACCTTCGTGGGAAAAAGTACTCACCCCAAGGGAATGACCCAAGTGGTAACGAGCATAAGCCAGGCTCTTCCGAACCGCTATATAAATTTGTGGTTGCAAGGAAAGTTTGCAATCAATTGAGTGATGCATGATAGTTCTCCCCCAGTATATTTATGATGTGTAAAGCCCTTGTTCTAAGGGTTGGGAGACCTCTTGAGGGAGTTTATCATTGTGTCCTTTGAACCGGATACCCTTATTACGAACCCTTGTGTAGTAGCCAAAAATCCCAATATTTGTTAGTGTCAATAGGTCAGACCTCCGAAGTCGTCCCAAATATTTGTGATTCTTTGTAGAGATGAAAAGTTTGTCATGGGAGATTCATGATAATTGAAGCTTGGCTAACCCATAGAAGTGAGTGTCATGGAGGGGACCTAGTGTGGTCAAGCTTCTAATCATCTGCTCTAAATAAGTGTAGCTGGAGAAATCCAAGTGAGAATTCAACAAATATTTTATTTTCCATCCTAGGATTGTACAATCTTTGAGTCAATTAAACACATTGCTTGGATCCAAAATCTTGAAAAAAAAAATTTAACGAGGTCATCAAATTTCAAATCCTTTAGAAGAGGAAAATACCTTTGAAGAGTCCAAGTATTACTGCTTGTCCCTAGGGATTTATCCTTAGAGGCTTCTAAATATTTGGGCTTATATCTCAATTTGCTCTCTCTAAAGTCAACATTAGGGAACTATTGCCTTGATTCTCTTAATTTCCATATAATGGACCTTGTGGGATGAAAAGGAATTAAGACATGTACATTTAGTTGAAAATATAAGCAAGAAAGTGTTTGTGGTAAAAAGAATCCATTAAGCAAAGATAAAAGAAAAATTGAACCCCACACATGTGTTTTCTCAAATGATTTTCCGCAAGATCAAGGTCCCAAAACCAAAGTCCATCAATCATGACAAACGTCTTAGTCCAAGAAATATTGAGAAACGTCAGTCTATGCTTTACAAAGTTAGAGAAAGATTGGTCTATGACTTTTACAAACGTGCTTCAAAATACAATCCCAATTTGTATTTGTTTTATTATTGTCAAAATCCAAGTCTTTTTCAATGTTTTGAGTTTCTCACATAGGAGGTATAGCATGTTCTTCAATACCTAGGTCTTGTAAGAAAAAGTCTCTCTAAGTTCACTTAGGAACAAAATCAACTCTTTCATCCACCCCCAAACATCAATCAAATCCCATCTCACAAACAACTCGTGGAATCTTGGAAAAACTCCTTGATGCTAGGCTTTTGGAAAATCCTTCTAAATCAAAATCACCTTGTTTGACTAAGTATGTGTAGATGAATCCTTCTTCATACACTTAGTTAAATTATCACCTTGTGGACAAGTTTATTCCAAGATAACATCTAACCTCTTGGATTTTATGAGTTCATTATCAAATCAAAATCAAAATCCAAATCAAATCCAAAAGTCCTAAAGTCTAGTATCCCTCCAAGGTTTTTAAGAGTTCAATCATCCACATCACCCATCTTTCATTATCTCATTACCATCCTTTGATCCTTAACATCTTAGATTTTATTTTTTGTACCTAAAGTTTAGACCAACCTAAGGAGTTAGAGGTTTACCTCCCATATTCCTAAAATTTGATCCTTATTTTATGGTCCAAACTATATCTCAACACAAGAAGAACATGGAAACAAATAAAGAAACATCCACTTCAAGTGACTTGACTCAAATTGCACCTGAAATCAACCCCATTGGATCTAACAATCCCCCACTCAACATTCCTCTATTACCACAAGATCTTCAAGAGGTAGGTTGCCAAGTGGAGGATATCACCAACAATGTCCTAGGAATGACTCAAGACGAAATCATGGAAATGGTCCAAAATCCTAAAAATCACAAAATTGTCAACACAATGATGAGACTTAATCCTTCACAATAGATGTTGGAATTAGCAAAAGAAAGGGTTAAACTCCCTTCTGATTATGGCGTAAGCAATATTGTGGAGAAACCCCTTAGGATTATGCCACTAGTCTCATTCACACCTCCCTTCCAAAACATCATTCAACCCATCCCACAACTAGCATCATTCCATGCTCCAAGTCAACCCATGGTTACCAAGGGAAGTTCATTGCTTCATGCTCTTCAAACACATCCCCTTGTAAATAACCAATACTTAGATGCAAAAACCATCTTGGGTCAACCAAATACCATCCCTAAAGATCCAAAAAACCCATACATTCCACTCATCTTTCATGACACCAACAATCCATCCACTTTCTCCGCATCATCGGCATATTCCCTTAACACACAAGTATCTCTCCCCATGACTTCACAAGGACAAGGGGGAATCTTTGATCCCTCATCATCACTTTCTCAAAGAAACACTGCACCCATCTTCCCACCATTTCCCCCTCTACCATTAGCATACACACCAATCCTCAGTTTAGGGAAATCCCCTTTACCAATCCTCAATCAACCAAACCAAAGCAATCCTCCAATCATGAATCAAATCAACATACCAAATCCTCCAAACATACCGCCAATATCGCAACACCAAGTGGCACCAATCCAAATGACACAATAAATAACCACACCATTTACAACACCTCAAATATCTCAAAAAATGGTCTCCCAAGGACCTAGCATATCAACTGCACTATCCACCACACAATCTTCTATCATCAATCCAACAGCACCTCCACCACCACCTCAACAAAATATTATCACAACATCTCACACCATTTTGAATCCTCCACCTCTACCACCAAGTCCAAACATGGAAAATCAATACAACATCACACTACAAGCTGCCCAACAAGCCTATCAAAAACAATTCAACCAATTTTAAGCTAAACAAGCCTCACAACTTGTGCAACAAGCTACTCAAAAAGCATAGGCACAGCAAGTCGCACAACGAGCACAACAGGCTTCCCAAGAACAAGCTCAAGCTTTATTGCAATAGCAACAAGCCACCCAAGTTACACAAGTTGCACAAGTCGCCCAGGCTGCCCAACAAGCACAAGCTCAATATCAAGTCAGCAAACTCAAGCACAAGCTTTGTTACAGCAATAAGCTTATCAGAAATTTTTACAACAATACCAAGCACAACAACCAGCAACTTTGTTTCAAGCCCAACAACAAGTCCTGTTGGAACAATAGCAGCAAGACCAACAACAAGCATTGTTGGCACAACAATAGCAAGACCAACAACAGGTGTTGTTGGTGCAGCAGCAATTACAGGCATACCAACAAGAGTTGGTGGCACAACAAAATGTGCAACAAACTCCCACAAACATGCAAAACACCCCACCTATCACTCAAACAATCAAACTCCCTCAAAACACATTCATCCCACCACTTGATCCACAAAATGATGTTTTTGCACAAATCAAGTTCCTCTCACAACAAGTGTTAGACCTACAATCTAGAAAAATAACAAAAACCCAAGGGAATTTATTCCCTTACCCATTCGATAGAAGCATTGTGATGGTTCCATTCCTGAAAGGATTTGAGATACCTAAATTTGACAAATATCGTGGGATTGGTAACCCTAAAGATCACATCAGGGAATTTCATGTTCACTATATGGAAGTTGCATATGATGACTCTTATCTAATGTGACTATTCCCTAGAAGTTTAGCTGAACTAGCAATGGAATGGTTCTCTCATCTTCCTCCCAAAATCAAAAAGTTCCAAGAAATTGTGGACTTGTTCATACAGAACTATTCATTCAACATAGGCATGGACATGAGTTTAGAATAGCTATCCATTGTTAAACAAGCCAAGGGCGAAACATTCACATCCTTCTTGCAATGATGGTGATCCAAGGCCAACATGAGCAATTGGACTATGCCCGAAAGAACAGCAAAACTGTACTATCATCGCTAATCTCGAAGGAATCTTGTCCTTACGTCTGAAAATGTAATGCATCACAACATATGACCAGTTGATCCCTAAGGCGCTTAACATCGAAAGAGCCCTTATCGCACAAGGGGAGACACCTACTTATCAAGACAACCGTCCATCAACTAGTTATAACGAAAAACCTCACACATGGGAAAATAATAATAACATTACTAATGATGGTGTGGTTGATGCCAAATTTATTATTAGTGCCCCAAGGAAAAACACACAATTGTATCAACAACCACAAGTCAACAAACAAAACAACACACAATCCAAAACATCATCACAATAACCCAACAACCAAGCAGTCAATAACCTAAACAATTAAGGGGGGCCACCCTCAAGGAACAAGTATCCCCCCAAACAAAAAATATACGCCACTTGAGGAACCAATTGAGTCTGTCATGCAATGGCTAGTCCAAGCAAATCTCATCAAGATCCCTGTTTATGAAAATTATCAAGAGCCTCAAGTTAAACCACCATGGTATAAAAAAAAGCAACTTTGTGATTTCCACAAAATAAAGGGACATACAACAGACATCCAGTTGCATAAGACTTAAAAATCTAATTCAAGACCTCATCGATGACAGAACCATAACCATTGAACAACCCACAAGAAATCAAGACTTAAAGATATACACAAATCTGATGCTAGATCACAATAAGGGGAACAACAATGGTAAGGAAAAGTAAAATAATGTGAACCATGTTTATGACCATTTTGTTGCATCCTTAGATGAATGGGTTACTGTTGTCAGTATCAAAGGATCCTGAGCTGACTGTGGAGTCACCACACTTGGGGGAAAATTTACCATTATGGGACCATCCCAAGCACCCAAAGTGTCTACTACCAATCCAAAGTCAATTCCCGATGGTTATAATGTCTTGGATCAGTTAAAAAGAACCCCCGCCTAGATCTCCATCATGGAGTTGCTGAAAATCTCACCTGCACAGAGGAAAATCCTAGAAGAAGCATTGGCTTCATCCACTGTCCCCACAGATCTTGATGCAAACCAGTTCCAAGATATGGTCAAACACATTACTACACCACATCTCCTAACATTTTCTAAACAGGACTTCCCAACTCAACCATCTCATAATTGTGCACTCCATCTCAAATTCTTAGTCCATAAGAATAAAGTCAAAAGATTCTTGGTGGATGGAGGTGCAGGGTTAAATATTTGTACTCTCAAGCTAATAAATAATTTCAGATTCTCTAAAGACATCATTGAAAAAGGTAAGGGTATTACTATCAGGGCATATGATGATCAAGAACGGGTGTCTCAAGGCACCATTCAACTCCCTATTCAAGTAGGGCTAGCAATCATGGAAACTACATGCCAATTCTTTGATCTAGAACTACCTTACAATATCCTCCTAGGGTGCCCATGGATCCATGGGATGCAAGCGGTCACATCCACCTTCCATCAATGTGTCAAGTTTCCCTATCAAAATCAAGAGGTCACAATCCACAGAGATCCTAAACCATTTTATAATTGCAAGAATTTGGAAGCCAAGTACTACAAGATCCCTCAAGTACCAAAGAATGATGAGGGACCCACATCTCCATATATAGACCCATCTACCCTAGCCTCCACTTCTGAGACAAAGACACCCTTCATTCCAAAAATTTTGATATCAAAGTCATTATCCAAGATAATGGGTGTGGGGACTACAAAATGAAAAAGAATTCCTTTGTAATGGGAGAGTTACCTCAATCTCCTCAGTCTCATGGGCAACCCCAACCGATTGGCACCCCATCTCAAACATTTAAATCAGACCCATCCAGATTCAAAAGATGGGGAGTCAAGAAGTGGTAAATGAAAAGGACATATCAAGCATATTGTATCAAGATGAAAGGCCCATACCTAGTCTTCCCATGGACAATGGCAACAAAGGACTGCGGTTGATGCAAGGATGGGGCTATAATAAAAATGAAAAACTTGGGAAAAATGACAATGGTCTTCTAGAACCTATCATTCCTAAGAAGCATATAAAGAATCTTGGCCTTGTATGTACCCCTCCAAAGGTAACCATACGTGGCAAAGGTTCACTGATTAGAAAAGTCAAAGCTCCTCCTTAGTTACCGTTTTCCACGGGTTTTCCCTTAGATAACTATACCTTTGATATAACCGATGTGTGTGACGAGGACCCTATCACTGACCTACCCATGCTATTTGAGGATTCATCTCTTTTCATGATTAGTACCCTATCTTTTAAGCCAAGTAACAAAACCAATGAGCTAAAACTTGTCTACCCCCAACTTATCAATTACAACCAACGAGGACCACCAATTTTAGACACGTTTGAAAACGATGAGGCTCTCTCAGAATTCATGGGATTGTGGGATACTTTACCATGTGGAGAACACAAAGTAAGGTTCAACATTGAGCTGGAAACACATGCCTACTATGGGGAAACAATTGAATCTCTCAGTCGCAAAAGAGAAAATTTAAGAATAATATCTAGGTATTTGAGTGAAAACCACGCTATGGCATTTTTTGACCTGAAAATAGTAAAAATAAAGGATGCATACAATGGTGAAAACCTCTCTAAGGCACCAAAGGATGAGGGATTCAATCTTCCTCTTAGTGATATTCATCAAGAAAATTTTGCAGTCTTGGTAGAGAAATGTAATCCATTCAATCTAGGGAATGAGGAAGCACCACATATCACCTTCTATACAAAATCACTTTTGACCAAGGAATAGGAAATTCTAGTTGCATTTCTGAGGGAAAGAAAGGTAAAATTTGGATGGACCTATGCTGACATGCCTAGTCTTGATCTGGAGGTTGTGGTTCATCATCTAGTTGTTTATCTAGAGGAAAAACCAGTAAGACAAAAGTTGAGAAAGATGCATCCGCAAATAGCATTACTAGTCAAACTTGAATTTCAAAACTCCTCGATGTCGGATTCATACAGCCAATTGTTTATACAAAATGGGTTTCAAATCTTCTACCAGTCTTTATGACCACTGGGGGAATCCACATCTGCACTAGTTTTAGAGACCTAAAAAAAGCATTTCCTAAGGATGATTTCCCTCTCCCAAACATAGACATGATTGTGGATATGATGGCAGGGCATGAAATGCTATCACTAATGGACAGATTCTCAGGGTACAATCAAATCATGATAGCTAAGGATGACCAACACAAGACAGCTTTCACTTGTCCATGAGGGACCTACTGCTGGAACATGATGCCATTCGGTTGAAGAATGCAGGGGCTACCTACCAAAGAGCTATGACACTAATATTCCATGACATGATTCACAAAACTATGGAAGACTATGTGGATGAAATATTGGCCAAATCAAAGAAGCGTCGGGATCACATAGTGGCACTAAGCTCCATCTTCAACAGGCTAGAAGAATACAAGGTTAGGCTTAATCCAAAAAAGTGTGTCTTTGGTGTACAATCAGGCAAGCTCCTAGGGTACATTGTATCCATGAGGGGAATCGAGATAGACCCCACCAAAGTCAAAGAAATTCTCGATATGGAGGCACCAAGAACTTTGAAGTAGTTAAGGGGTTTACAAGGAAGGCTCCAATCTATACATCAGTTTATAGCACAAATAGAAAATAAGGCTATCCCATATTCTCATCTACTCCACAAGGGGGTAGCATACAAATGGGATGAGAAATGTGACCAAGCTTTCAATAAAATCAAGGAGTTCTTGCTGACACCACCAATCCTTATGCCACTGATTCCAAACAAGCCATTGATCCTATATATATCAGCAACAATAGTAGCCCTTGGCGCTCTCTTAGCTCAACATGATGAAAATGAGAAGGAGAGAGCTATTTACTATATCAATAGAACCATGATGGGACACAAGCTAAATTACACATTCATTAAGAAGGCCTGCCTAGCAGTGGCATTCGTAGCATAGAAATTTAGACACTATATGTTGGCTCACTAGATAAAACTCATTTCCAAGATAGACCCTCTTAAGTATCTACTTTCCAAAGCAACACTCATAGGGAAAATAGCTAAATGGGTCATGATCCTGATAGAACACAACATTGAGTATGTAGAGCGAAAGGCTATTAAAGGGTAAGTGATTGCAGACCAACTAGCAGAGGCACTGATATATTTAGAGAACCCACTTGTATCAGAGATCCCAGATGAGTCCATCTTTAACCTAAACATAGCAGATCACTGGAAAGTATATTATGATGGATCTTACGCACAACATGGGTCAGGAGCGGGAATCTTCTTCATTACACCACAAGGGGATTGCATACCCAAGTCATATAAGTTGTCTTTTCCTTGCACAAACAACATTGTAGAATATGAGGCTCTAGTCATAGGACTCAGAATAGCAGTACAATGGCAGATCCTGGCACTCAAGGTCTATGGGGACTTGTAGCTTATCATAAATCAGGTAAATGATGAATACCAAAAGAAAGATGACAAATTGACTCCATACAAGAAACTGGTGGAAAGCCTCAAAAAATTATTCATTGACATCACGTTTGAGAAAACACCAAGAGAAAATAACAAAGTGGCGAATGTTATGGCAACAATTGGATTGCTATAGGATATCCCACACAACGTCCCCAAACAAGAATTTTGAGTAGAGTAGCTTCTCATACCAGCATTTGAGTTACCAAAGTCTGAATTTGTGTGTGAAATCGTTGGTCTTGGTGACCCTTGGTACCATGATATTTACACCTACTTGAAAATAGGAGTCCTCTCTGCTGATACCACCCCGAAACCTTAAAAGAACATTTGTCAAAAATTCATCCTGCTTTGTTATCTTAGGAGACACCCTATACCGTAGGAGTATCGAGGGTACCTTGTTACGATGCCTTAATCCTAAGGAAGCTTTGACTGCTTTAACCGAGGTACACAATGGCATTTGTGGGTCACATTTGAGTGGTATGACCTTGGCTAAGAAACTATTGAGGACAAGGTACTATTGGTCAACAATGGAAAAGGAAGCTCACGACAATGTCTGAAAGTTCTTGCAATGTCAACAGCATGGGGATCTCATCCATGCACCATCTTAGGAGCTTTGACCAATCATAACACTATTGGAGAAATGAAGAACATCTCATTTTGTTGTTTTGTGTTGTCATTGATGTCACCATGATATATGAGTTGCAACTACAAGATCAAGTCTGAATTTGTTCTGGTATTCTGCTCTAGTATCTGAACCGGTATAATGTTTACATCCTCTAGTATTTTGGTATATCCTTTGGTATTTTGGTCTATAATCCTCCACAGTTGACAGTTGGTATTTTTGGTTTTGAGAAATGATTTATGGATTTTGAAAGCACGTACATTCAAGATCTCGCGTACTCAGATGCTCATATGGTGTATTGATATTACTCTATTTTTCTATTTGGTCTATCCTTGGCTGACCTAATGAATGAATGGTGAATTAATTTTTTGTTATGCGGACATATGTGCAACCTATTTTAGGTCTGAGCCGACATGATGTAGCATGTTGGGTGTTTGAATTTCTGTTTGGGAAGATTTTGTGAATGCTTGAAGTCGATAGTTGGTATTTTTGGTAAATAAGAAGTGCATCTAATTAGGCCAACCTAATTGATGCTTGTGGTGAAATCATATATATATATATATATTGGACATTTTTTTGAAGATTGGTGTGTGATGATTGTGTTGTGAATGTGAATGTGAAGAAGAGTGAATATGATGAAGTGTGTCAAGTCAGTTTACTGAGCTTCATTGGAACTGAATTTGCAATCACTAGGTGTACTTTATCAGTTCATTTTTTGGTTGTAAGCCATTTTTTCATTGTAATTTTGTAGGTAGTGAGCCTTTGTATTTGGACAATGAGCCACCCATTTTGTAATATCTTATAACCAGTTATACTATATTGTGAGATAACACTCACTGTGGTTTTTCCCATTTTTGGTTTTCCATGTAAAAATCCTGGTGTTCATGCGTTGTGTGATTTCATGCTTTGTTAATGATTTTGCTTATCTGTGTTGCATGCATTGGAATAATTAGATGGTACCTAATCAGAAAATTTAAGAAGATACTAATTCACCCCCCCTCTCAGTATCTTGGATATTCAACAATTGGTATCAGAGCTTGGTTCCTCCAGAAAATCTTGATAGCTTGAGGGAGATCCTGAAGATGGAAGAAATGAATGATAAAGAAGAGCTACGGAGTGCCCTTGAAGATATTGATGAAGTTGAAAGAGAAAATAGAAATCTGAAAGAGAATCTTGAAGATGCAAATGAATGTGTCCATAAATTAAAAGAGCAATTGAAAAAGTTCAAAGAAAGGCATAGGGAAGTATATGATCAGTTGAAGAGGGCTAATGAAGAAATTACCAATTTGAAAGTGCAAGTAGAGGAGAAGAAGAGTATTGAAGAATTTTTGAACAAATTGGTACAAAGCAATTTTGATGAGTGTACCAAGCTTGAACAAGAAGTTGTGAACCTGAAAGTGGATCTGGAGAAGGAAAAACTCTGTGAAAACAATTTCAAATCTAGCTCTGACAGGCTTGATGAATTAATTTCAGGATAGAAGCCAAGCAAAGACTATGGAGACTTGGGAATGGAAGGAGGTGAAAACTCTAAGGACAACAAAAAGACTCGAAATAAAGGAAAGCAGAAAGGAAATTCAAGGAACTTTGCTAGAAGACCACCTGTGAGACAGCCTAATGCACAAAGGTATCCTTCTTTTAATGGAACTTGTTTTTCATGCAATAAATTTGGTCATAGGGCAACAGAATGTAGGAGTAGAATGAATCAGTTTCCTGGTCCCTTCACTGGTCAATGTTTTGCATGCAAAAGAATTGGACATAGGGCAAGTGAATGTAGAACCTTAATGATAAATCATTTTAATGGAGGAAGAGTGAATCAATCCTTTAATGGCTATTGTTATACTTGTAACAAGTATGGACATAAATCTAATTAGTGCAGAACAAGAGTCAATGGAATTCAATCAAAACAAAGAAATATTGTCTACTATAACTGCAATAAACCAAGACATATCTCAAGAGTTTGCAGAAGCAAGAAGGGTAAGGAGACCAATCCGGTAGAAATGAATGAACCTATGAAGAAGGTTGAAAACGATGAGATTAAGCAAGAAATGAACAAAATTTGGAGGAAGAATGAAGAGATTGAGATGACAGATGAGTTTTTTCCCTCAACCGGTATAAACAACTCCTCCAAGAACTAGACCCAGCAAGGTCTAAGGGGGAACTTTAACAGAAAATCACTTGAACCCCCTAATGTTTGGCGTGTCATTCCTTGGCACGAAGATATGTTCTGAAAAATGATAAGCTAGAGGTTATACAAGTGGAATCAGAAGAAAATATGAAGAAATGATCTTTTGCAGAGAAGATTAGGGTTTTTCTAAGAAGAGAAGAGTTTTTAGCAGCTTTTTGAAATCAACCACGTTTAATGTGAATTAGGGCAGATCATCGTTTTATAAAGAAAATGTGTAATTCATTTTGATCACTCATGCATTTAAAGAATTTGAAGAGATTTTTGGATCATTCTTGAGGAGATTTGGAGATCGAGCCACGCAAACCATAGTTTTTTTTCTTCATGAAGAAAGAGGTATTTTATTTTTTTGTAAAGTTGTGGGTTTGTGTTCTTTGAATTGTTTGAATTTGAAATTGGAAGAATGGCAACCCCTATAGTCATTAAACTGTCAAAGAGACTAAGACCTTCTTATAGGAAATATTCCTTGAAAGTATTCAAAGATGACCCCATGGGTGCATTCTCTTTTATCCCTCATGGAGTTATGCCAAATGAGGACACAAGGATGTATATTTGAGTAAAGACTAAGGAATACAATCACACAAAATTGATTGACATTTGGCAGAATGAGCTTACTGGCAATGATTTCTTGATAAAACCTGAATACTCAAACCTGCTTACGAAGAGGTTAGATAGATGGAACAACTTTCCCAACTTCAACTATGATGATGGATTTGTGAAGCCATTCCTAAGCAGAATTCATGATAAATTCTTGTGGACTGACTAACCGCACCTGATAACTAAGGATGCAATTAGGGTTGTTATCAGCCTCTGGGATAAAGGTACAGTACCTATATTGAAAACTATGAAGAATGAGGTAGTAACAAAACTTACAGGAGCCACATATGACAAGAGAGCCTTAACGACAAAGTTTGTCACTAATCTAGTTGTGAAGTATGCAGCTATCATGATTGGTCACAAAATATACTTCACAAACAGATAGAACTTTATTTTTGCTTCAACAATTTATACTAGTTTTGATATGGTTGTAAATGGTGTAGACTTTGATTTATGTGAGCTTCTCTAGAAATATTTGCTGGATAATTTGAAGTCGACAAAGGAAAGGAAGTATGCTTTCAAATTTGGTTCATTGATTGTATGTTTGTTGTTCTATTTCATGAAGAGACTTCTTGGAAAGAATGATGAAGTGTTTTGGGACTCATTTAGACTAGTGGCACATCAAATTTTTGATCATATGCATAGTTTGGGTGATCTAAAGGCTCAAGAAAATGCTCTAACAACATTATTTGTTGTATTTAAGAGCAACATGAATGAAAGAGAAAGGATTCCAAGGAAAATTGTTGAAGAATACAAAGATGACATCATATTCCACGTTTCCTCTTATGAATGCATGATCAAAGCTATAGAACCCCACACCATATGGATTTAGCCATTGGGATATGAGATTACAGAAGATGAAGCTAAGGGGTATGTACAAATGTTGTTGAAGAATCTAAAGAATCCCAATGAACCTAGAATTGGTACTTATGCAGAAAAGTCTATGGAAATCCACATGGAGCCCCAGAAGCCCAAAATCATAAAGAAAGTGGAGGACACTTAAAGAAGATGGATTCACTGATGTGGAAATTTCCCTTGGAAGGGATAAGGTAGAACAGTTGGAGGCAGAATCATCTGGCCTGAGGAGATCTGGCAAGACTACTTCTGCTAAACCCTCTATAACCCTTGTAGCAAATATTGAACCCAGTACTGCTATAAAGGAAAAGGCTCAGTTTCCTCCGAACCTACTACTAGATCTGGGAAAAGGAAAGAAACTCCTCCAGTGGCCCCTAGAAAGAGAGGAAAGAAAAGGAAAGCTACAAGGGAGAAAAACCTTAGTGTTATAGATGATCAAGATGAAGAGGAAGAGGAACATGATGCAAAATTGGTAAGGAGAAGAAGAAGTTTACCTTCTGGTGAAGGTGCTTCTAAGGAAGTTGTTGGTTCTAAGAGAGTGCATGTTGTATCATCTTCTAATGATGAGGAAAAATATAATTTTGGTGTTCATGTGCACACCAAACTAGAGTTGAAGAAGAGTAAGGTGTATGGTGAAGCCTTTGCGGACCAAAGAGTAGAACAAGACAATTCGGTAAGTTTTAGTCCTCGTTTTAAATTAGAGGCAACTCTCAATACCTTGTTACATTTTGAGGACATGATAAAGCCTACAATAGAATATTATGATAATGTTGAAGAAGAGGATAAGAAAACTTTTCTTTTAGTTGTCATTCAATATGTTATCATCTTGGAAGTTAAGTGGGATGATATAAAGAAAGATGTACCTAAGAATATGTGGGAAGCCCTGATGAAAAGGAGATCAAAGGTTGTTGAATATGAAGAGAAAATCAAGAATGATGCATATGATAAGATTGGGTCTTCCCTGACCCCAAATGATCTGGAGACTTTGAAAAGGATTTGTGCAGAGATGTTTTGAATGAAGAAAACGGTAAATATTTTAATGACAAGGAATAAAAAGCTAACAAAGAAGATAAGGAAATAGCAAAGGTGGTCTGAGATACAATAGAGAAATATGGCATGCTTAAGGTTGATGAAGATGTTTCTATTGAAAATGTTGAGGAAAATATTCCTCTTAATACATGTAATGTAGATATTTCTAAAAACATTGATGTTGAAATTGATGTCGGTGGTGAAAATGATCCTCCGAAAAGTGAGAAGAAAAATGAAGGTGAAGTTGAGCCTGAAAATCATAATGATGCTCCTCTAGAGCACACTAAAGGTGGAAAAGGTAATTCTGAAGGAGGAAAAGGCAGTGAAGAAGAAGAAAAAGATAATCTAGAAGAAGAGCAAAATGAAAATGGAAAAGATGGAAATGATGAAGATAACAAGGATAAAGATAAAGATGAAGATAAAAAGGAAGAAAAGAAAGAAGAAGAAGAAGAAGAAGAAGAGAAAGTGGAAGAAGAAAATAAGGAAGAAGAGAAGGAAAAGGGAGAGGAAGAAAAGAAAAATGAGGAATCTACCGAGAAAAATGAAGGAAGTCAAAAGCAGATTGTTAAATTTCTTAAGCATCCCAAATCCTCCAGTAATGATGTTCTAAAAGGATTGTTATCCAAGTAGATCAAATTTCTATCAATAATCTCTCAGGAGCTTCTACAACTTCCTATGATTGAAGGGTTTGTGGATATGGAGAAGATGTCTTCAGTGCATAAAGTGGTGTTAGGAGATGCATTGTAGGCATTCAAAAGGAACATAACTCATATAAGATGTTCTTAAGGAATTGTAGGAGGTCACACCTAGTGCATCTATTGATGCATCCCTTGCTCCTATTGAAAATTTGAGATTTTTGTTAGATTCTTTCAAGGAGTATACCTCTAGGCTTGGAGAAAAGACAAAATAGGAATTTGAGGAGAAACTGGCAAAGAAAAGGCTACTAGAATTGCATGACAAGTGTGCTCTTGCACACTAAAATGTTGAAAATAATCTGGAAGCTGTGAAGATTTGTGAGTCGAAATAAAATGTTGTTCTTGCCTATTACTTGAAGTGGTCGAATGCCACTTAAAAAATTAAGGTTTTTATGGACTCCATTGAGTCTCAGTTGACTGTTGTCTCTGGTACTTACAATATATCCAAAGATAGAGATAGATCAACCTCGAACACCATCACTGTGAATAAAGAAAAATCATTTCTCTTGCAGAAGTAGGAAGAGATTATCAGAAAATTTGATCAATTGAGTGACATTATAAGAGTGGAATACACTCTGGTTGGTAAGCTTTTGGCAGGCATAAAAATCTTAAGATAAACTTGACTCCTGATACTTCAAATGGTGTAGAAGAAACTCTGGTAGAGTTGGTATCCCTAAACAGGATGTTGATTGCTGCAAAGGATAGCTGGTAGAACAGTAAATCAATATGGGAAGGTATTCTAAAGGAGCTTCAAGGCTCACCATCCCTCGGTTGATACATGTTTCTTTGTTTTCTTTATTTTCATATTTCAATTTCAGTTCTTTTTGGGACACCCTTTGTCCTTTATGTCAAAGGGGGAGTGAAGAATAGTGAAATGTTGGTGTACGGGAGAGAAGTATTGTAAATAAGAAGTTTTGTAAATATTTCTTTTTGGTACATGTTTCCATCAATGACAAAGTGGGAGATAGTTGGAAAAATGAAGAACATCTCATTTTGTTGTTTTGTGTTGTCATTGATCTCACCATGATATATGAGTTGCAACTACAAGATCAAGTCTGAATTTGTTATGGTATTTTGGTCTGATATCTGAATTTGTATAATGCTTACATCCTCTAAAATTTTGGTCTGCAATCCTCTGTAATTGACAAATGGTGTTTGCAGTTTTGAGAAATAATTTATGGATTCTAGAAGCACGTACATTCAAGATCTCATGTACTTAGACGCTCGTATGGTGTATTGGTATTACTCTCTTTTGCTATTAGGTCTATCCTTGGCCAATCTAATGAATGAATGGTGAATTTTTTTTTGTTATACAGACATATGTGTGACCTATCTTAGGTCTAAGTTAACATGATGTAGTGTGTTGGGCGTTTGAATTTCTATTTGGGAAGATTTTGTGAATGCTCGAAGTCGACAGTTGGTATTTTTGGTAAATAAGAAGTGGATCTAATTAGGTCGACCTAATTGATGCTTACGATGAGATCAGATATATATAGTGGACAATTTTTTGAAGATTGGTGTGATGATTTTTTTGTGAATTTGAATGTGAAGAAGAGCGATTATGATGAAGTGTGTCAAGTTAGTTTACTAAGCGTCATTAGAACTGAATCTACACTCACTAGGTGTACTTTATCAATTCATTTTTTGGTTGTAAGCCATTTTGTCATTGTAATTTTGTAGGCAGTGAGCCTTTGTATTTAGACAGTGAGTCCTGGCAGTAAGCCCATTTTGTAATATCTTATAACCGGTTATACTATATTGTGAGCTAACACTCACCGTGGTTTTTCCAATTTTGGGTTCTACACAAAAATCCTGGTGTTCATGTGTTTTGTGATTTCATGCTCTGTTAATGATTTTTCTTATCTATGTTGTTGTATACATTGGAATAATTGGATGGTATCTAATCAAAAAATTTAAGAAGATACTAATTCACCCCCCCTTCTCAGTATCTTGGATATTCAACAAACATCTTAACCATTTTCACAATGGGGACTCAATATCATTGGAAAAATCACACCCACCTCATCTAATGGACACAATTTCATTATCACCACCATAGAGTAATTTATGAAGTGGGTAGAATCCATTCCAATGACCTACATCATAGGGAAGTAGATATCTAAGTTCATCTTGAACTACCTCATCTGTCGCTACGGTGTCCCACAAGCCCTTATCTCAGATAACGGGACACCTTTCAAAAACTAGGATGTTCAAGAACTATGCCAAAAATTTAATATCCAACATCACTTCTCCACTCCATACTACCCCTAGGGTAACAGCGAAGTTGAAGCTTCTAATAAAACCATCTTGAAAATCCTAAAGAGGACAGTCAATGATGTTGGTCGTGACTAGCACTTACAGCTAAATCCTACCTTATGGGCCTACCGAACAAGCATCCACACACCAACAAGTGCAAACCCATTCTCCCTGGTCTACAGATCAGAATCCATCCTTCCCATTAAGATTGAGCTCTCGTCCTTAAGAATATCATTGCAGAATCTCATTACTAATGAAGAATATTGGGTGTCATGGTTGAACGATCTAGAACTACTAGATGAATGACACATGGATGCCTTGAACCATCTATAGTTCTACCAGAACCATCTCAAGCGAAGCTACAATAAGAAGATCAGGAGTCGGACCTTTCAAGTTAGAGAGCTTGTGTTGAAGGAAAATCATAAAAATGTACCAAATCCAGACAGTAAGGGAAAGTTTGAACCCAATTGGTTGGGACCCTTCATCATCATAGCAAGTTATAAATCAGGAGCATATCAGCTATCAACACCTGAAGGTGAGCCTCTGTAGGAGCCTATCAATAGCTCCCATCTCAAAAAAAATTATGCCTAAACTTGAAAGGTATAAATCCATAAAAATACAAAAAATATCAAAAACTATAAAAAATCCAAAAAAAATAGAAAAAGGATTGAAAACAGTAAAAAAAAATCATCCTCTAGTGAAAACCACTTCAGTGGCGCTTTGGGAAAGCACCATGGTGAAAACTTGGCAAACAAGCGCCTCATGTAAATAAGCACTTTTCATCCACCATGGATTCGTTGGCTTGTTCTACATCATTCATCCATCACTTCCATTGATCCCTTCCATCACCCATTTGCATCCACATCATAGCTTGATCTTGTGTTTGTATCATGATCCCTCCTAGTACTACTTGGCACATTCCTGAGGTTAGTTTGTCCTTCCTATATCAAAGTAGTCTATCGCATCATGTTGGGGGCATGTTCTTATACTTACATTGGATCGGATTCGTGTATATTCTTGGCATCTTCCTTAAAATCAAAAAATCAAAAAACATTCAAAAAAACAAAAAATCCAAAAACATTTCAAAAATCAAAAATACCCAAAAACATCCAAAACATATAAAAATCCCAAAAATAGGTCAAAATTTTGGAAAAGTGTCAAAAAATAGATTAGTCTTATCAAACTAAGAGTCTCTGAGCTCTTAACGTAGGCAAAGCCATCATCAATAAATGAGTCTGTGTTAGTCAAACTACGTGGTCTCTACATGTATAACATAGGCAAGGCTAATATTTGATCAGCCCCCAAGGCCCCTAGGATAAGTCCTTAAGTTAGGTTCTTGGTCAAAATCTCATAAAACACGAAAACATTAGAAAATTCAAAAATCAAAACATTCGTAAAACATCTCAAAAATACCAAAAAAGCCTCATAACATTTCGAAAACATCCAAATATTTGAAAAAATCCATCTATCTCATTTCGCTTTCACCTACAATAAACATCTACTCATAATAAACAATCGTCATCTTCAAAATTTTGGTGAAACAATCAGAAACAAGTCTAGAAAATCAAAAGTGAAAACTCAAATGTCAAGGTCTCAAGTCTAGGTCAGTAAGTAAACAAGTTGGTAAACTCTTGGTATTAATAGCCCATCATCCAATCAATCCCAAAATCATCTAATAACATCATGTCCTAGAATCCATCCTTCCTATAATGGACTTCAACATTAGGCATCGTCGTAGTTTAGTCTTGGCTAGAGGTACAAAGAACATTAGCTTGTTTGTTTACTTGATCTTTTCTTTTGATTTATCTTATTGCGCTCATTCCAATGACCTTTCGATGATATCTAAACAAAACTATTTAGAGAGAAATGAATGGGGCATTGATCATTATCTTTTTATCTACCTGCTTGTTGGATATTCTTGTAATATAACCTTGGTCATGCTTAATTTGTTTGGTCTGTAGGGAGGATGTTTTGAATATTTTGTTCACCACATGGGAAGGTTCTACCTTTCTATGTTTTGGTCTGAGATGTTTGAAATATCTAAACTCCATCCTAAATAGGGTTTGTATGTCAGGTGTGAACAAGGATATTCCTACTTGATTGTCAAGTCAAAGTCCATCGCACTAGATACAATGTCATCTTGGCTCTTTATACCTTGATGCATCGTATATATGTGTGTTATCAAAAATTAAGGTAAGTAAGCTCTTTATATCCCTAGTCTCTAATAAGAAATCATCATTATTATCATCATATTCATTATCATCTTGAAGTCAAGGGTTGATTTCTCTTTCTTCTATCTTCTCCAAATACTAATACTAATAGGGTATCATGACATTCAGAAACAAAAACATTCATATATGCATCCATCCTGCATCCACAAAACGTTAGCATACTACATATCATTCATATCATACATAATATGGAACATCAATCATCTCACATACACATTGCATTTTTATCAATCATAATATAGATTGGTTATTCTAAGCATCTCGTAAACCATACATTTGCATAAAGCATATAGGCGTCATCACATGTTGCATCATCCATACATACATCGCATATGAAAAAGGTACTAAAAAATAAGATAAGGATTACATCACATTTACATTATTATCCACCACATAAGCATCATTAAAAACATCGCACATTTTGTGTCATGCATACATACATATTGCATCATCATATCGTACATAGAAAAGATACTGAAAAGGAAATGGAACATGTCATTGCATTGCTTACATCATCCATAAATACATTATGCATCCATTATAATAGTGCATCCGCATAGATCCATCATAACATTACATCACATCATAAAGCATATAACATCATAAGCATAAACATTGCATGCATCCATCCATCCATATATATATACACATCACATAAAATAAAATAAAAATCACATCACATAAATACATCGTAAGTCATCTCATGTATATATCAAAAAAGTTGAATGTCATGATACATCGGAATCAGATATATAGTATCGGATATACAAGAGGCTAGTCACAAAACTCAGCCAATGAATGTATACATGTCATAATCAGGTTGTACAAAAAAAAAATTCCTCGTCTACTATTAGTATCCTGAGCTGCCCTGGCTATGTTCGCTTCCATGGTGATTGCCTCGGCTCTAATGGTGAGACCCTGATGTGCCTACATGAGGGGTCCTGGTAGGAGCTATCTAACTGAGATGGGAGAAATATGGCTCCCTCTGCTCCTGTGCCACAGCTCTATAGTACACGGCCTTGTAATACGAGGCCTCCTACATCACACGGCCATACATCTCATCTGGAACCATAGCCTGCCCCTAAACCTACTGAGTTGCAGCCTCTAACTATTGTTGTCATCATGTCTTGAGTACAAGAGCCATATTGGAATCCTGTCTCATCTAGTGCTCTTGTGTCACCTCATGTCGAGCCCAGTCCCTCTCCTAGACCAATGTATGTATCTAGGTTTGTGCCTACTGAAGCTACCCTGTAAGAACCTGGATTTGTGCCTATAGCGTTGCAATCTCACCATCCCTAGGATCAGGACCTGGTGGTGGTTGTGGTAGTGGCATATGTGGTTGTCATGGTGGCTACACTGGTGGCCTTTGTCTAATAGGAGGCACTAATGGTAGAACATGTTTGTCATGCCCATCATGTCCTACACCCCCGTCCTGCCCATCTTGTCCTGGCTGCTATGGGACCTGTCCAATCCTAGGTGCCCTAACTTGTCCTCTCCCTATAGCTGGCACTGCTGGTAAAGTCAATCGAATAGGGGCATGGGCCTACCAATATGCATCATAGGCTTGGGTCATCCCTACATCCACAGGACCATCAAAGTACACCCATGGCACCATAACCAGCTGCCTGAAATCATCAATCATCTACTAGGGTGGGATCCTCTATCCCCATGCTACTTCTTTGGATCTACGGGAAAAGATGGCTCTCTCTGTGTTGCCAGGTGTAAACGGCACCTCCCCGAACTGGCGAGCAACCCTATCAGGGAGGTATCACTCAACCATGTAATTCTCTCATCCCTACATGTATTGAGACTGCCAATAGTAGAAAAGATGATTGTCATCATTGTGCCATCTTGAAAAATGGAGCCAAGGTCTCCATGTGAAAACTGTCATCTCATCCAAAAACTGCCTCCAGTGCAGGATGCCTGTGATACCTGTAAAGTGGAGGGTAGTCATCTGCCTGTATCTGTACATTGCAGGATTATTGCGATTAGTCTGAACATCTACAATCTACGGCCTCAAAACAACAATGTGCTCGTAGGCCCACACGTGAAGAAGGGTGACACCCACTCCAATGTTGTGGGACCCATTGTAGATGACCTCATGCATATCATGATACAAGGAGGCTAGGATGATTTGACCCTAGGTGTAGACAGTCATCTCCTCCATCATCCAGGACCAAATGATCCCCCAACTAATGTTACATCCTTGAGCTCGTCGATCAGGAACAAGGACTCTTGAGATCAATGCACCAACAATCAATGTCAAGTCAAGGACAATCCCCTCATAGCGGCAGAGGTCTATCTGGCTGATGTCCACCTCGTATGAGTCGACGCCAAACAAAGCAAAAATGGCATCACCGTCAGCCTCGATGTCATAGATGATGCACTCATCATGAATCGAGATCCGCAGGATCTACCACATGTCCTCCAAGGTGACGGTGGCCTCACCAGTCAGTAGGTGGAATGAACAAGTCTCACTCTACCATCTCTCAACTAGGGTTGTCATCATCGCAAGGTGCATCTACACCTGCAGCATCTGTGCAATGTGATCAAACCTGATCTCTCCAAGGAAAAATAGGGAACGATCCAAAAAATGTCTCGCTCTATGCAAGAACCGGCTCCTATGCTCCTTCGCGTGGAGCACTGGTAGGAACTCCTGCAACCAAAACATGCACGACATCAAAAAAAAATTGCAAAGGATGCTTCTTGAAAAAATTAAAAAATAATTCAAAAGCAAAAGTGAGCCTGTATTTCAAAAGTGGCACAGCATTTTCAAAAGCGATGCTCTACACTTTTTTAAATGTGGCGCTATCCTACAGAGCCGAGTCAGCATTCCTACACAGCACCAAAACCTCTTAGGGCCACGCAACACTATATCACAAAAGTGAGTCAGCATTAGAGCATCATGTGACGCTTCACTGCAAACGTGAGTCGACATCTGCAAAAGCGATGTCGCCCGTAACAATTGTGACACCCTAGAGAGCCACTTTTGGCTAACCTAAATGTACCCTAATAAATGCTCAAAAAATGCAAAAAATGAGAAGTTTCAAAAAGTGTACCGAGGGTCTTGTGTCCTAGGGCCTCTAGAACTCTCAAACTTGATCTGTCTGATGCCTGGGAAGCACGTGAGTAACCATTTCGTCAGCACCTCAAAACAAAAGTGGTAGAATTTCTAAAAGGAAAATGAGCAAATGATTTGAAAATGACCCTCTTGACCCCTTATATGCAAAAAATTTTAGGGTTTTTAGGTATTTTTTAGGGTTTTTGAACCCATTTAATATGTTTTTGCCCAAACAAAGCCTGTTTTCATCTGTTTTCATCGTCATAAGCCTAATTTCCCATCTTGTGGGTTGTTTTTCACTCCTGAATCATTGTTGAATCTTTTTTTGCGAGCTTGACCTAATTTTGCAATTTTTGCCCGATCTCTCGAGGGAGCAGTATAGCAACATAATTCTTTCGCTGGGGTAGTAGTGGGGCATCCAAAAAATAAGGAAAATTTTGAATTTTGATCATGGCAGTGTTATTCTTTGAGCCAACACAACAAGTGCTTCTCTTCAAAGAGGAGCAAAATGTAGACACTGAAAATTTCTTGATTGATACTATGCATCTGATTTTAATCAATTAACACTATTTTTTTCTAAAATCACTTCAAATTGATCAATTAATTGAATAATCAGCATTATTTAATTAAAATCAGCAAACTCAGCTATTAATCAAATAATCAAATTTATTGATTAATTCATCCTTCTTCTAGCTAATTATTCATCTTATTTAATTAAATCAAATCATTTAATTAAATCCTCTCTTAATCCTCTCATTGGATTAAAAAATCAATCAAATCAAATGTCACATCTCCTAAATCACTCCAATTAATTAATCCTAAATCGGCTTTTTAATCAGCATTATCAATTCCTTCATCTTTTAACTCCTCAAGAGTTAAATCAACTATGGTCAACTAACCAGGTTGCACATAAAATCAATTTCTTCTAATTATCTAAATACCTCAATCATCCTCACAAAGGCATATTCTGAGGAATATTCCTCTCAACCACCACTTATTCAATTTCCCTCCAAAGGTTTTCAAAAACCTTTCACATCTGCATTTACTTCTCTTACAACCTTTCAAATCCTCTTACATCCTCTCAAATCTCATTCAATTCCTCTTACAACAATTTCAAATTCTCAACCAACGACATTTACTTCTCTTCCATCCTCCTCCACTCACACATTTCCCAAAATGTGCTCCATCATCATCCAATAGAATTGTGACACTTGGCACATTCTCATTGGCTCTCAATTTATCCCATATTCATCAATTTTCTCCATTCTTCAACCCTTGGCTTCTATAAATAGAGGCATCTTTTTCATAATATGGATCCACAACTTCATACATTATCACTATAGCCATTTGAGTTCTTAGTTTTCCATCATTTTCAAATTTCATAGCTAGATTACAGTCAATTTCATCTTTGGATCATCGTCAACTTCATCAAGCTTATCAAGGGACTGGGAAAGGGATTCTTTCTACATCAAAGGAGCACCACTCCCCCTATGGGATGAAAATTTTGTTGGTTTAAGTCAGATTGCATGCTTCATTTGTGTTAATTTCTTGTTTATTTCATGTTTTCTTTTAAATTAGTTGAAGAATCTTATAGGGATTATTAGATTTGTGTTACTAACATGTTTGACATTGTTTTGTTGATATTTTGTTAGTCTATGCAGGTTTTGTGCTCACAAATATATACTATAATATATTTAATATATAATATATAGTATATATGAAATATATTATAGTATATTTATATATAATAAATTTATAATAGAGAAAACGAATATCTGTTTATAACGAATATTCGTTATTAACTGCATTGGATTTGAAGCCTCGTGAAAAATCAAAATGCGATTACAAAACGGATATCTATATAAACAGATATTCATTTTATTGGGGAGGAACCCTGCCTCGTTTTTTAAAGGGAGACTATGTATTAAATATATTATATAATATATAATATATTTATAATATATAATATATTTATAATATATAATATATTTAATATATATTATATTATAAAATATACAATATATATAATATATAATATATAGTATATGTGAAATATAGTATTGTATATTTATATACAATAAATTTATTATATAATAACGGATATCTGTTATAAACAGATATTCATTTTGTTGAAGAGAAACCCTGCCTCGTTTTCAAAGGGAGACTATGTATTAAATATATTATATAATATATAATATATTTAATATATATTATATGTATATTATAAATTATATATATATATATTAGATTGCCATATTAAATATATTATGTAATATATAATAATGTATCAAAAATATATATATAATATATAATATATAATAATGTATCAAAAATATATATAATATATAATATATAATATATATAATATAATATAATATATATAATATATATATTATATAATATATAATATGAAGTATATGTGAAATATACTATTGTATATTTATATACAATAAATTTATTATATAATAAACAGATATCTATTTTTCATTCCATTGGATTTGAAGTCACGTGGGAATATAATATATTTTTACAAAAC
Organism: Sequoia sempervirens; assembly: GCA_007258455.2. NCBI lineage: Eukaryota > Viridiplantae > Streptophyta > Pinopsida > Cupressales > Cupressaceae > Sequoia > Sequoia sempervirens. Next base: position 54,805,141 of record VDFB02179234.1, read on the forward strand.
GGATATCCATTTATAACAGATCTCTATTTCTTTGAGGACTTTATAACGTGAAATCTTCCTCATTTTCACAAACCCTGCCTCATTTTCGCGACGTAGTAGTCGAGCAGCGATCTCCAGTGAGTTCCAGGTATGTGTTTTTTGCATTTTTTCTTTTTTTTGTTAATTAGTGATTAATTTAAGTTTTTTTTGCATTCTTTGTAGTTTTATTAAAAAAAATTATTTCTATCTAAACTTTAAAAAAAAATTGAAACCCTAGTTAGTGGAAACAAAAAAAAACATCAAACAAAAAAATTGAACCTTCATTACTAGAAAAAAAGCATAAAATTGAACCTAGCATACTAAACAAACATAAAATAGAGCCTTCATTACCCCCTTTCTACATTTTTTTAAACTATTTTACATTCTTGTCTATTTTTCCTTCATCTTTATCACTTATTCTCATGTTTCTCAAGTTCTTGTTTTGTTTCTTATTCTTAAGTTAGTATTTTTTTGCTAAACAATTTGTTTTTCAATTTTTTAATTGTTTTGACTCTCCTCAACTCTCAAAATAGAAAGGATCCTTGTTGGAAGTGCTCTAAATTTCCAATAGTTGGTGAATCTAAATCCATTGTTAATATTGACCAGACAAAACTTGTCCTTGCAACCATAAGGAAATGGGAAAAGTGAATGGGTAATAATCGATGGGCTATGCAAGAGGCTATCATATTGTATCATATACAAATGATAGCCTCCCGCACAGCCCATTGATTATTTCCCATTAACTTTTCCCATTTCCCTATGGCTATAGGGACAAGTTTTGTTTAACAATTACTAACTATGTATACAGAGTCACTAAGTATTGACAATTTGTAGCTTAACACTTCCACCTTTGTTGAATCAATTTGGAGCTTAACACTTCCACATTGCAGTGAGGTAAAAATTTAATGTATTTTTAAATGAGATTTCACATCACTTTAACAAACAAACAAAAAATCCATTTACATGCCTTAGACATAAATGAGTTTTACATATGATGAGGGTGCTAACCCAAGACACAGAAAATCACCCACACAACCAGAGAATATTATTATTATTCAGAATAAGAAAGCTTACATGTAGAGGATCTCAAATCCTCAAGTTCTGCAATACATGCAAGTTATAGAAACTACAGAAATTCCCCTTTTCGTAGTATGCAATCTTTCCCCAAAAAGCCACCCAAAAATCAGAAACTAGACCATAAATAACTCCCTTTTCGGTTTGGAGCCAAAAACACATTTTAATTATGAGTTTTAGCGGCTTGGTGCCGAAAATTACAATTTGAAATTCAAATTTTAAAACTACATTCAAAAATTAGCACATTTTTTAAAATGCACCAACTTTCGGGAGCCATAACTTTTGATCTGGGACTCCGTTTGACGAACCGTTTGAACCATTGGAAAGGTCTCAAAGTGAAGAAAGAGCTAAGAACCTGATCCATTGGTTCTGGTATTTTTTGGCCTATACAGGACCGTTTAGTACCTCAAAATGGACTCAGAATATTTTTCAAGGCAAAAAGCTGAAACTAAAACTTGAATGACTTTCAAACCGGGAATGATCTTGACTTGATTCTTTCACCAAAGTGCTTTTTTTTTCCCTAAAACTTCCCATAAATTTCTTCCTCCTCATGCCTTCAAATTCAAAATTGCTAAAAATAGAAATTGACCAGAAAAAGAAAAAATGCAATTCTGAAAGTTGGGAACTCTTATTCAACAAAAAGGGTATCCAAAAATGCAAAAACATCTATAAAAAACTAACAAAAAGGAATCTTAAAGGGAAAAATATTTTTAGATGATGTAGTATTTCCCTTACACCACTGGATGCTCCTACATCAGACACCTAGGATAATTTGAGAAGTGACCCCGTCACGTCTCAGATGGTTGAGGAAAACCCAAACGGTCAACCTCTGCCTTAGACAGCTAGGATGAATCTTCCACAGGGCTTCCTCTCCACTTCACCAAATATTCTTCATACTTCTTGTTTCTGGTACTCCATCATAAGCAGCTATCCAGGATTGCTTTAATCTCCTCCCTCTCTGAAGTAGGTGTTGGAATGCCACATTGTTCCATTGTTGGTACTTCCTCTGCGCCACCTTCATGATACTCTATCAAATCTAAAATTTTGAACATAGGGGAAATGTTGCTTCCATCCAGAAACTCTACCTCATATGCATTCCCTAAATCATGCCTCTTCAAAATCTTATAGGGACCGAACTTTTTCATCTTCAATTTGTCATAGGTTCCCACTGGAAACCTTTCTTTCCTCAAATGGACCATCACTTCATCACCAATCTGAAACTCCTTATTCCTCCTCTTCTAATTTTCCTTAGACTTATATTGCATATTCATCTTGTTAATATGTTCTCTTACCTTCTCATGTATATTCTTGATGTGTTCTACAAATTCTTTGACTTCAGCACTTGTCTTCTTCTCTTGGTCCATCTTTCTCAGTTCTAGAGCAGTCCTGGGACTACCTCCATACACAATTTAGAATGGAGATCTACCTATGCTTCTGTTGACAAAATTGTTGTAAGTGAATTCTGTCTAGGGTAAGATCAAGTCCCATCCCTTGGATTTATCTCCTACCAAGTATCTTAGTAGGTTACCCAGACTTCTATTCACAACCTCAGTCTACCCATTAGTCTAGGGATGGCATGCAGAACTGAACTTCAACTTTGTTTTCAACTTCTTCCACAAGGTCCTCCAAAAGTATCCAACAAATTTGGTGTCACAATCTGAAACTATACTCTTTGGAAAACCATGTAGCCTCACCACCTCTTTGAAGAACAAGTTAGCAATGTGGACTACATCAAGGGTCTTCCAGAATGGGATGAAATGTGTCATCTTCAAAAACCTATCAACTACTACAAATACTTAATCATTCCCTCTCTATGTCCTTGGAAAACCAAGAACAAAGTCCATACTTATATCCTCCCATGGCCTCTCTAGCATAGGTAAGGGCTGATACAACCCTGTATTTTGGCTCACTCCTTTAGCCATTTGACATAACCTACAACTCTACACAAACTTCTTCACATCCTGTGATAACTGAGGCCAATAATAATGCTCACTAATAATGGAAATGGTCTTATCCTGACCAAAATGTCTTGTCATTCCTCCACTGTGCTTCTCCTTTATAAGGTTCTCCCTCATGGAGCTCCTCAGAATACACAATTGACTTCCCTTAAACAACATGCCATCCTGGATTATGAAATCCAGCCATTTTGTCCTGTCAACTGTAACAGGCTCCTTGCAAGCTTTCCAAGCCTCTACAAAATTAGGATCATCAAGATACAATGTCTTGAGTTCATTGAACCCAACCACTTCAATCTGCATCTTTTTCAACAATGTCTTCCTCCTACTTAAGGCATCTGCAATCCTATTCGACCTCCCACTCCTATGCTTTAAAACAAAGGTATAACTCTGTAAAAAAATTACCCATTTTATATGCCTCTGATTTAATTTTCCCTGACTATTCAAGTATTGTAATGCTTGATGATCAATATATAGAAAAAATTCCTTTGGCAACAGATAATGCCTCCATTTCTTTATTGCTTGAACTATACATAAAATTCTTGATCATATACAGAGTACTTTCTCTTTGCATCATTTAACTTTTCACTAAAGTAGGCAATGGGCTTACCTTCTTGGCTTAACACTACTCCAATGGCACAACCACTGGCATCACAATCCACTTGAAACACCTTATTGAAATCTAGGAGGGCTATAATAGCTTGTTCTATCACCTTCTGCTTCAACAGATCAAAAAAATTTGCTGCCCCCATGCTCCATTTGTACTCCTTTCTATCCCCTCTCATTGTTTCAGTCAGGGGTGCACAAATACTACTAAAGTTTCTAATGAGCTTCTTATAAAACCTAGCCAAACCATGGAAATATCTCACCTCAGTAGCAGTTCTTGGGGTAGGCCATTCCAGAATAGCCTTCACCTTCTTTGGATCTATTTTGAGACCTTTTGCCGAGACAACAAACCCCAAGTACACTGACTCCTTCACAAAACTACACTTCTTCAGATTAATTAACAATTTCTCTTCTCTTAACTTCTCAAAGACTCTACAAATATGCATTAAATGCTCATCTAGTGACTTATTGAATATAAAAATATCATCTAAATACACAATAACAAAACTTCCCAAAAACTCTTTTAGTACCTTGTTCATGAGTCGTACTAATGTGCTCAATGCATTGGTTAGTCCAAAAGGCATAACTAACCACTCATACAGGCCCTCTTTGGTCTTGAAGGCAGTCTTCCATTAATCTCTCTCTTGAATCCAGATCTGGTGATATCCACTCTTCAGATCAATCTTTGTTAAGTACTGAGCCCCACTCAAACAGTCCATCAAGTCATCCATCCTTGGCAGGGGAAATATGTACTTTATTGTTATCTTGTTTATGGTCTGAGAGTCTATACACATCCTCCACTCCCCATCCTTCTTCGGTGCTAGTATTGCAGATATTGCACATGGACTCAGACTCTCTTGAATCAAACCCTTTCTCAACAACTCCTAAACTTGTCTGTTCAACTCCTCATTTTCTGCAGGGTTCATTTTGTGAGTTGCCTTAGTTGGAAAACTTGCTCCAGGGATCAAGTCAATCTGATGACTGATCTTCCTCACCGGTGGTAAACCCTTAGGTACATTATCAAAAACAATATCCTGAAACTCATTCAATAATCTAGAAACTTCTACTGGCACCTTCTCACTATATTTCTTATCCATTCTAGGAATCAATGCATAACACATACGCTCATGCTTCATGCCTTCTAAAAAATTTATTCCATCAACATAAAAAAATCTAGCACTATTGTATACCTTTTCTTCGGCCTCCTTCAAGGGCTTCAACTTATGGCGGACTCCATCCTTCGTCAGGGAATAAATGTTTGCATAGCCATCATGTATAGCTTGCCTGTCGAACTACCATAGCCTCCCCAACAACATGTGACATGCATCCATGGGGATGATATCACAGAGTACCTCATCACGATAGCTTCTAATCTTGAACTTTACCAGGAACTACTCATTGACTAGAACTTTGTGATCTTTTTTCAACCAGGCAATCTAATATGGATGTGGATGTCTTTCCCTCTTCAGCTTTAACTTTGTAACCATCTCTTCTGACACCAGATTATCAGTGCTCCCACTATCAATAATGACATCATAGCATTTTCCTTCACACTTGCACCTTGTGTGGAATATATTCTTCCTATGTTCTAGCTCCTTCTCTTCAGTCACCAGAGCTTTTCTAAACACTAGGGCTTCTCCCCTTTTAGTATCATCTGAATGCTTGTAGTGAGCCTCCTCATCTACTTGTGCAACCCTTGCATGACCTTCCAACCTTTTGCCTGTCCTTCCTTGGTGTTGTGGACATTCATAGGCTCGATTCCCTTCGTCACCACACTGGAAACAAGTTCGTCTAAAACCACCTCTTATGGGTCCTTATCCAAATATTCCTCGTCCTCTACCTCTTTGATCGCCACTGTTTTGATCATGAGGGTGGTAGAAGTTATCATTCTTCTGGCTTCGGATGGTGCCCACATCTTCATTTTTCTTCTCATCCTCATTTCAACTTCCAGAAGTTCTTCCACCACCCCTTCCACTTTGACCTCCTCATCCTTTTTTCTTGTTGTCAAATCTTTTGTTTAGCTTCTCTTCAACTCTCAGAGCAAACTGATACGCATCCTCAATGGTGGTCATTCTGACCAGGCTTAGCTCCTCTTGAATGCTCGGCCATAACCCATTAAGATAACGGGCTACCTTCTCCTTGTTGGCCTCTGCATGGCCCATTCTGATGATATCTTGTGAAAATATTCTATGTATTCTTTCACAAATCTGTTTCCTTGCTTCAACCCTTGCAATTTCTTCAGCAAATCTAACTTGTAGTCCACTGTTATGAACTGCTTCTTCAGTTTCTCCACCATGCAATCCCAACTACCAATCTTTCCTTTTACTCTTCAATTTTTCTCCAACTGAACCTCTTTCCACCAAATATTTGTGTGGCCCTTCAACTTCTTTTTTGTAAACTTAACCCAATCTGGGTCCTCTATTTCTTCATACTCAAAATACTCTTCCAGCTCGTTGATCCAGTCGATCAACTCTTCTAGGTTCAGACTTCTGGAATAACTGGGAACTTCTACTCTGGGTCTTTTTTTGATCTTTGAAATGGAACTTATCAACCACATTTGATCTTGATCAATCGCTTCTTCTTCCTCTTCTACATTTGAATCTTCCACCTCTTCTTCATCCTTGCTTTCTTCTCTCCTTCTTAGGTTTAACCCTCTTCTCATATGTTCCTACAATGCATCAATTTGTCTCTAGAGGGTTTTGAAACCCTCGGCTGCCAATGGATCTCTTCCACCAGTATTTTTGCCACCTTTGGCACCACCACGCCTACCAGGCATCACTCTTGGAGGAATCTTGAATAACTCGAACCCACAACCATAGTCCTAGTGTGAACTGCCTCACGATCGGCGATCTATCCACACGCTCAAGAAAACCTGCTCTGATACCACCTAACAAGGGTGTTAATCCAAGACACATAAAATCACCCACACAACCAAAGAATATTATTATTATTTAGAATATGAAAGCTTACATGCAGAGGATCTCAAATCCTTGAATTTTTCAATACATGTTAGTGTGAGTAAAATATGCGTAAATGAATAAAAAACACAATCAATAAGACATTATATTAAGAGATTTAAACAACAATTAATCTAATTAAAATAAGAAATCTCTCAAAGTCATCCCATTTCTCTCTAACTCCAAAGATTTATTAAATTATTGTGGCTCTCAGATTGTGTAAGTACTGTGACTATTAAAATTCCAATCTAGAGAATGAGATGATGTAAAATGCAGGAATCTAATCCTATATGATAATTGCTAAATGATGTTTTAAGGATTTTGTAGATGACATTGACATGAAACTAATAAAAGGAACTATTGTAAACTAAGATGCAACTAAATGAAAAGCCATGATTATGATTACTATTCTAAAATGAGTTGTTGTTATTGCTCAAATGTTTGATTGCTCTAATGCTATTGCAGAAAGTTGGGATCTTTTTCCTGTGGAAAGAAGCTATATTTATAGATTCCCTGTAGCATATTTGTGATGTGGTAGCAAGTAAGGGTTTGGATTTGATTTGAAGGATTGAATGGTGAAGGATGAAGAAGCCTAAGAAGATTATGGAGATTGTTCCTCCCCACAAAAACATTCAGCCAGAGGATAGGAATGATCAATGGAAGAAGATGAAGAAGTTTTCCTGTAATTTGTCTCAAATTTGTCTCCAAATTTGTCTGTGAAGGCTGAGTTGAATTAATTAGATATAAAATATCTAATTTTGTTGGTGGATATGATGAGTGAAAAGAGGAAATAGTTGTAGAAATATGCTTTAATTGAATATTTGGATTTATTCAATTTTAGCAAGAAATTGGGAATATTCAATTTAGAGGAAATTGGAATATTTGGAAGAAAATAATAATTATTAAATAAAACAAATATTTGAAATTGTTTTTTTAATAAAAGAGGGATAATGATAATTAAATAACACTATATGATTTAGTTTATTTAATTAAGAGGGAATAAATAATTAAATAATACAAACTATTGAAGTTGATTATTTAATTAAAAGAGAATAATTAGGAGAATGTAAATAGAATAGAAGAATTAAATAAATGAACTATCTAAATAAATATTTTTATTTATTTAATAGTAGATGAATTAAAGGTTAATTAATCAAATAAATGTATTTAATTAATCATATTTATCCAGACCATTTTTAGGTGTATACATTTTGCCTCTCTTTGAAGTCATGTGTTTATGCATTGCTTCAAAGAAAATTTTGTTGCTATTGCTAGTACCAACAAGAATTTTTTGATATGTCCCAGACGTTGATTTTCAGTTGATGATGGATATATTCCCCCTCGGAAGATAAATTGATGAATTTTTGGATTTTTTTAAAAAAATTCAAATTTTTTAAATTTTTATGTTTTTGATGATTTTTGTGATGATTCAATTATAATTTGATGATGAAACGATTTATCTCTTGATAAATAATGTGAAAAGTGTCCTGGTGATGAAATAATGAATTAAGCCCCTTTTGAAATTAAAATTAAATAAATCCCATAAAAATCCCTCTTAATTAACCCATAAAAGGTCAAAAAGTTGATTTTCAAATCCATTTGTGCATTTTGAGTTTGAAAATTTGAGAGGGAGAGAAAATTTAGCATTTGGGGCAAAAATGTCTATTCCATACCACACTCACCATTTCGAGCATGTGTGACGACACAACCACCTAACCGCATACGGACCTCTAGGTATGTACCCTAGAAACCTCTTCGTAATTTGTGCTTTTTGATTTTTACGTTTTTATGCCTTTTAAATTCCATTTTATTTCTTTTAGCGCATTGATAGGCCGATGTAGCACATAGAATTGTTGTTCTAGTGCATCCATAGAAATAGCGCATAGGTCAACTATTTTAGCGCATTGATAGGACAAATTAGTGTATAGACCATTTTAGCACATAGGTGACCTAGTTTAGCACGTTTAATCACTAAAATGGCACATTGAATGTTATAGCGCATTGGTCGCCTGAAATAGCGCATTGATGTCTTGAAATGACGCATAAACAAATTTAGCGCAATGATCGCCTGTTTTGGCGCATTGATCGGTTTGAACGGCGCATTAACTTCTCTAGCGCATTGAATATCTTTTTTAGTGCATTGAAGTCAAAAATGATGAAATTTTTCAATTAACTCCCTGATTTTGATGATTTTCGATCATGTCAGCCTTTGAGTTGATGTTGATTGATGATCCTAATAGGTTAGAAGATGATCAACCTCATGATAGGTGAGGTTTGATGATTGATTGATGATAATTAACCTCATGATAGGCGAGGAATAATTATAGTTTGATTGATAAACCTCATGATAAGCGAGGTTGATTTGATTAATTGACCTCATGATAGGCGAGGTGCAATAATAGATTGATGATTGACCTCATGATAGGTGAGGTTCAATGATAGTTGTTCACAAGATTTGATCAAAGTCTCACCAGAGCTGATTAGATTTGATAGGCTAATTGATGTTTCATTAATTGACAAAGATTATTAACATTTGATATTTTTTGATGATAGGAGGCTTTGACGAACTTACAGATCCAAGAGAGGTTTCCTAGGACATTTGATTTGATACTGTGAACCATTTGAATCTAGACCTTGCACAAACACAATAAACATGCAAACAATTAGATCAAACACAAGATTAGAAACCAATGATTCCTCAAGAAATCCATTTGAAATTTTCAAAAGATAAGAAATGAAAATGAAGAACACAAATGACACAATTAAATCCTATCTAATGCAAGCAAACTCTTGATCTCTTGAGGGAGTTGGTGCAAATAGGTGTGTGGAGATTTGCCCTTTCCCAACTCCTTGAATGCAAATGTTGATTGAAGATGATTGATCCACTTGATGAAGACTTTGAATGTATGCTCCAAGCTAAAATCTGCAAAAAACCTAGCTATGATTCAATGAGATGAATGAGAATTGCTAAGTATTTTAGCATGGTAACTTTGCTTGAGATGTGGATGATGAAATAAGGATATAAGCTCTTTATTTATAGATTGATAAGTTGAAGAGATGTCCAAATTTGATCAATGTGGGACAAAGATTCAACCAATGATATAATGCCACTTGTCAACATGTGATTGGATGAGGAATGAGCAAGTTTTGACAAATGTGCCAATAAATGCATTTTTGAATTTGAATTTTTGAGAAAAGACATGTAAGAGGGGGAAAGAAAATTGCATTAAATGCCACTTGGCTCAAGGCAAAGGACATGTAAGAGATCTTAAATGCCTTGTTGGAAGGACTTATTCCCTCTTGGATTTTGAATTCAAATTAGGGAATATTCCTTAAAAGATGCCTTGTTGAAGGAAAATAGAAATTTAATAAATCAAATAAGTCTATTTTCATGTGCAAGTTGCAAAATCTAGAGGATTTGATGGATTAAGATTAAATTAATCAGATTTGATTAATTTAAGGATATTCAGATTTGACAATTTGATTTAGATTTTGGATTAATTTAAATCAAAAAGAGAATATGATAAGAGGCTAATTAAATAAAGATTTTGATTTATTTAATTAAAAGGATGGTGTTAGATTAAATCAAATAAAGTTTTAATTTATTTAATTTAATGATAGATTTTAGAGATTTAATCAAATAAATTGATTATTTAATTAAATAGGGATAATTAGATCGATGAATTGATTTAATTAACAAGGGAAAGTGACTTAATTAGACAAAATAATTTATTTAATTAAGAGACGAATATTGATGAATTTAATCAAATAAGGGAATTTGATTAAACAGTTAGACCGAGGGATGATTTAGGAAGAAACGATGTTAGTAGATCAGAGTGTGATATCAAACTGTATATTTTTTATGTCTACAGATACCACAGCTAGTGCAACTTGAGATAGTATTTATCACATGATGTGGTTTGTCTTCTCTTCTAGATATGCCCTAGATTAGGATTAATCAGGGACTATTGATAGCCTTAGCAGAGAGATGGCATAGTGAACACAATACCTTCCACCTTCATACCAGCGAAATGATAGTGACTCCTGAGGATGTATGGCGGATATTGTGGATACCCGTTGTTGGGGAGCTGATAGTTTATGATTCTTCTGAGCAGGATGGGACTGATGCACTGCGTTGAGTGTTTCAGGATGATATGATTTGTGGATACGAGATCCCATGGAAAGAGATAGTGGATGCCTATGCTACCTTGCCATCGGTACTTGTTGGTTTCATTGGAGGATTCCTTTATCCTAATCGAAGGTCAAAGGGACTTTTAGTTGGATGGGGTCATATTTTGGAGAGAATGATTGTCCATGGTACCAGATATGCTTGGGGTATGTGCATGCTTTCCCACCTTTACACAATTTGCATCAAGTGGTCTACCTTGGAGGGGTCATTTTTTCTTCAAGAGTTACATTACTTCAGGTGTGGACGTGGGAGCATATAGCTATTACTCATCCAGTTACAAATAGGCAGCAACCTGCGATGAGGCCATAAGTTCACGCATATGCAAGTCCATTTGCTTAGCCTAGACTGGGAAAACTAGAGCATTGGAGGAGATTCCTTGATGATATTGAGTCAGTTACATGGCTGACCTATCTTGATTGTGAGTAGTGGTTGGAGGATGATACAGAGATGCCATGCTTATGTCATTCCATGTTCCTGATTGGTAGAACGTGTTTCATCATTGAGATATTTTATTGAGGAGGGTGTTTAGATAGTATGGCATAGTACAGGGCATGCCCCAAGGTGTTTCCCATTATGCATAACGTTAAATAGATACCACTGATTGGGGACCCTACTTATCATATGATATTGCAGTGTAGGAGCACCAGGGTCTACCGGCCTTTATTTGGGAGATTCATCCTGAGATCATCGAGGCTCTGATTACCGATGAGTATGCACAGTATCTCATTTTACATCCCTTTCCACGGATCTCTATTCCATATGAGCCAATACCGATACTAGGTGAGGAGGAGATGGCAGTTGCAGATGGGCACCGATGGAGGAGAGATGAGGAGATGATGATGAGGAGGAGGAGGAGGATGATGTGGAGGGCAGTGATGATGATGAGGGAGATGGAGATGGAGATGGTGATGGAGATGGGGATGGAGGAGATGAGGGTGGAGGAGGCCAAGCGTTTGAGGTTAGAGACTTCATGGTGCCTCATAAGAAGTGATCACTAGTAGCTCCAATAGAGCAGCGTGTGTAGATTAGAGTACCCTCCCAGTAACAGCAGATTCAGATTACTAGCCTACAAGTTCAAGTGCAGACACTATAAGGTCAGCTGGCACAGGCCCAGGGGTTATTAGTCTAGACACAGACTCAGATGAAGACATAGGCACAGGCTCATGCACAAGCTCTCTCACAGGTACAAGCATAGTTGACAGCTGCATAGGCACAAATAGCCTCTTTGACAGCAGAGAGAGATACAATTAGATGAGCCATAGAGCAGGCACAAGGATTGGTTGATAGATTGCAGAGATTAGCCAATGGTACCTCTATAACTGATTATATGAGAGAGGTTATCCATGTGGGTAGAGAGGCCAAGTATTATAGAGGTCGATACCATGATGTAGTTCCTGCAGAGCAAAGAGTCAACTATGCTCAGTCTCAATCAAGCAGGACTCATTCCAGGAATATTAGAAGGGGTGTGACAGCCTCTACTGAGAGATCCAAGAGATCCTGGTACGTCTAGTGGGGGAGGTACTGCTCCAAAGATGTTGGCTCCATCTAGGGCTAGCAGCACATAGTTTCATGATTGGTTCCTTAATGTATGTTGAGACATGATGTATACTTCAATTTTTTGATTCATGGCCATTTTGATGTTGTATCTTTTTACATTTCAGACATCATTGTATACTTAACATTATGATTTTTGAGATTTATATGATATGTGGAGGATTTATCGATCTATATGTGTTCTATATGATTCTATGATTGATGCTTATGATGGATACCTTTAATTTCTTATTCTATATACCATGTGATGTTTTATATGATGATGTTATGGATGCAATTTATAATCATGATAACATGCTATGATTTTATGTTGTTCTATTAAAGATGTTAAATTTGATTATGCCTATAATGATGATATATGGATGCATGATTCCTGTAGTATTTACATGGATCAATAAATGTATAATAATGTATATACCCAAATGATATGATAATGCCACTATATGTATGATTTTGGATATGATGCTTCTATGATTTATGACATGATGATGCAAATGGGATACAATGCACTTTATTGTTGTTATTGCAAATGCAAATATATGATGTAATGAAAGAATGAATGAATGATTAAATATGATGATACTTCTTATGTATGATGTATGATATGGTAATGTTAATGAAAATGCAACTATATAGATGATTTTTTTTGGATATTTCTCTTATGCAACTATATGATGTGATGTACAAATGAAAAATATGATATAATAAATGCAAATATATGATCAAATGTAAGAATGGCTAAATGATATAATAATTCCTTACAATGTATGCAATGTAAATTATTATGCAGCTACATGATAGTGATGATGTTTTTGTTAATGTCAAGTATACTCAATCCATCAATGATAAAAGATAACATTGTTTTTTAATTCTCCACCAGCCTTTGGAATAAACTACTCTGTAGATGCAAAACTAAGATGAATGCAATCTAATTTAACCATGCAAATCTGCATATGTCAAAGTTGTCATTTTAACAGTCTATTTATCATGCTTTTTGTCATCATTGAGCCTTTAAAATGTTGAAAGTGAGTACAAGCATCGATGGTATGAGTTAGACCATGATGACATGAGTACTACTTTCATGATTTTTGATATTGCAAGTGAACACAAGCATATGACCTAAGAATTTCTTGCATAAATAGACAAGAATAAATCATTTTACTATGTGAATTGGAATGTCATCAATGATACTTTGTAGAGCACGTCTCGTGACAATTCACACAATAATAATGATCAACTCACAGACAACACACAAAGAAAATAAAATTCTCCTTTTGTGCTTCTCTAGTTCAATATATCATCGAGTTGCTCCAAAAAAATGATAAAAAAAATCAAAGTGTAACATTTGAAAATTCAAGATAAAGTGATAAAATCATGATTCAGAAGAATATCATCCATCTAAAGTTGTTTTGATTGATTTGATTTCAGCTATTTTATTTGGATGGTTTGACCTTCTATAATGTTTTGATGTTTGATGTATGTTCAATGTTGAGTTTCCCTATGATCATTGTGTTTGATTCGTTGTCATACTGTTGTTTGTCCATTTGATTAAGCTCAAAGTTTATTGCCCCCAGTGAGTTCAGGATTTTTCCCCCAAGCTAAGGTGAGACACGACCACAATTGCCAGGATATGCACATGAGGTTCTCTTTTTCAAAGAGATGCAGAATGATGGAAAAAGTGAATGAACAAGACATGCATCTAATAGATGGAAAATCTAGTTTAAATCACAAGTAGCACTTATTTCCAGGTTTTCACTATATGTTTTTATTGCACTTTTTTAGACTTTATGATTTTTTTTGTCTTTTTCTCTTTTCTTGATTTTTTTTTGTATTTTTTCTCACCAAGATGCTTGTTTGCCAAGTTTTCATCAAGGTGACCATTTTCCCAAGACCTTAACCATGCACTAGATGATTCGAGTGTAGAATTTTATGAGATGGATACTATTGATAGGTTCATCAAATAAATCCCCTTCAGGTGTAGACAACTGATAGGCTCCAGATCCATAGACTGATATGACAACAAAGGGACCTAGCCAATTAGGTTCAAACTTCCCTTTCTTTTCTCTGTCTTATTGATTTCAAGGGTTTTCCTTTAAGACCAAGTCACCAACCTGAAATACTCTAGGTTTTACCCTGTGATTGTAGCTTCTCGACATCCTCTATTGATATGCCTTCAAATGGTCCACAGCTTGTTGACGACGTTCCTCCAATAGTTCCAGCTCTTGAAGTCTAGACACTCTATAATCATCATCTAAAATAATTCCTTTTAGTGACATACGGAGTGATGGTATCTCCACCTCAATAGGTAGGATGGCCTCTGATCCATATACCGAGTGATGGTATCTCCACCTCAATAGGTAGGATGGCCTCTGATCCATATACCAAGGCATATGGTGTCGCCCCTATAGGTGTTTTGATGCTAGTTTGGTATGCCCACAGAGAAGGATTTAATTGACTATGTCAATCACATCCAACATCGTTGACTGTTTTCTTCAGGATTTTCATAATAGTTTTGTTTGAGGCCTCTGCTTGGCCATTTCCTTGAGGATAGTTTGGGGTTGAAAAATGATGTTGGATATGAAACCTTTCACATAGTTCTTGAACATCTTGATTAAAAAGTGATTTAATGCTACCTAGACCAGCTTAATCTAACTAAAAATGAAAGTGTTGTTTCTCGGAACGGAGGCATAGAAAGATGCTATGCAGGCGTAGGAATAGAGGTGTCATGAGTCATGACACAAGCGCAGCAATTTTCTATGCAAGCACCAAAAACCAGGTGTGACCCGGCAAGAAGAAAAAATAAACAAAAATGTGAGTTCTTTACCTTTTTAGGTTAATTTTAAGATCCCAAAATGAAATGTGAGGTGCTCTCTAGATATCTTGCTTAACCTAGATAGATTTTAGGTCATTTTTTAGATAGTTGTTCTTTTTATCTTGCCCTCTTAGTGTAAGTTGTAGTTTTAGCAAAAATAAAAAGAAAAATAAGCTATAATTGTTAGCAACAACTATAGTAAAAGTTTAAGATACTCTTAGAGAGATAAATACAATCTTATGATGCCAAAAAAACCTTGCAAAAGTCGAAGGTCATTAGCAAAAGAAGCAAGTTAAGCCCTGAAGATGCAAGTGATGAAATATGGAACCCAGGCACTGAAAGTTGTTGCATAGGAGTTGCAAGATTGGTCACAAGTACAAAAAGTTGGAACGGAGGTGCTACATGTCATAACACAGGCACCGAAATTCATCACAAAAGCATGATTTCATAGAGTCTAAACCTGCAAACCTTTGAATCACACAACTTTGACAAAAGTGTTAGAAGGGATATGGGTCCCACCAGGCATGACAAAATGAAGATGGGAAATATGAATATGAAGGTAAATAGATGAAAATGAATAAGAAATAAACACAAGATGTTATACGTATTGCAAGTATGAGTAAGTTTGGTGGTGTTATCATTGATGTTGTCATTGATGTCAACATAGTACAAGTTGTTACAGGTTGTGCATGTATAGTTGAGATGTTGATGAGATGTTGTGAGTACATGTAACTATCTTTATGGTGTTGCAGGTGTGCTGATATAATGAGTTGCCAGAGAAATTGTGAAGACAGAGTTGTGTGCATTTAGAATGTGCTCTGGTTTGTGCTCTGCATTTCTTTTGCGTTGATCCTATGCTTGTGTAGATCTGAAGTGTTGTTTATGGGCATCTTTTGATCATATATCCCAGTTTGTGGTTTCCGATTTAATGGAGAGTGAAATTTGTGTTCACCAGAGTGTGAACTGGTTTGGAAAAGTTGCTTGCCTATGGACTGGGAGAAATGTTTTTGCTCCAAATTCCTCCGCTAGTTTGTTTCAAATCTTGCAGATCTGGTGGAAGGCTTGTACTGATGTTATCTTTGTTTTGACAAAGGTGTTTGTGCTTTGGTGCTCCAAAAGTTGAGTTTCAGAGTTCCTATGTGTGTCTATATAGTTTGGATGGACTAGTGAGAAGAGTCTTGTGTATGAAGGTTGTTGCATTTTTTGTGGATATATCTGAAGGCATATGAGATGTATTCCAGTGTATGATGAAGCATTTCATGTGGTTCACATGTTATCTTCTTTATGTGGAAGTGTATACTTCAAATTTCATTTGTGTTTTCATTAGGTTTGGCCGACCTGGTGTCTACACATCATATAAGGAAGTGTGTGATTGATCTCAAACATTGTTTTGGGTCTTGGTTAAGTGTTTCTTTGGTCTACTCTCATTCTCTTCCACCAGGGGAATGTTGAGTTGCTGACCTAATTTGAATTTATGAAATGAAGTGTATGTAGTTGACTTTGGAGAAAGTTTCTAAGGTTGAAGATGGTATAAATACAAGTCAAGATGTTGTGAGTTAATGTATTAGATGATCCATAGGTTTGTGAAGTAGAGTGTGTGAAAGTGAATTAAGGCTGCAATAATTTAATGTGTTAG
Source organism: Sequoia sempervirens (assembly GCA_007258455.2). Taxonomy (NCBI): domain Eukaryota; kingdom Viridiplantae; phylum Streptophyta; class Pinopsida; order Cupressales; family Cupressaceae; genus Sequoia; species Sequoia sempervirens. The sequence continues at coordinate 54,821,942 of VDFB02179234.1, forward strand.
ATTCCTGAAAGCAGTGAGTTGATGGTGTCTACAATTCTTCCGATCAAGGCTGCAGATGTGTGTAATCTATTATGGTGCATTTTTATGTTATCTTTTGTATTTGTAGGTAGTGAGCCTCCTTTTGGATAGTGATTCCTATCTATAGGTAGTGAGCCTTTAATCCGGACAGTGAGTCCTTTTCTAGGCAGTGAGCCCTCTAGTAGTGAGCCTCTTTATAATCGGTTTTGGAATTACCTTTTATTGTGAGTTAATCCTCACCATGGTTTTTCCCTTATTGGATTTTCCACATAAATCTGGTGTTTTATGTGTTTATATTGTTTTCTATTATTTGCATTTCATGTGCATACTTAATAAGAAAATTAAGTGGATTTTAAGTTGATAAGTGTTTGAGATTTGTGATTGAATTTGGTGACAACTGATTCACCCCCCCTCTCAGTTTGTCGTGTGCCTTTCAAAAATTGGTATCAGAGCCTTGGTTCCTTGGTGAAGAGATTAACCACTTGAGGTAGATCCGATGGCCCACAAATTGGCAATCCTTAAGTTGATGGATCTTAATATAGTGGCTGGAAAGTGCAGATGAGAGGTTACATAATCTCTCTTAGTTATAAGACCTAGAAGGTTGTTGAAACGAAGTATGTTGCACTAGAAAGTGGTCCTACTTCTACAGATGATATTTTTTCCTATGAGGAAAATGAGAAAGCAAGGTATGCAATCTACAGTGCTTTATCTAAAACTGAGCGAACAAAATTTATTTCTTTGGGCATTGCTTATGAAGTTTGGAAAAATTTGGAAGATATCTATGAAGGAAATGATTTATTTTCAAAGAAGCTGATAGCTAAGCGCAGATATGAGAATTTGAAAATGTAAGAAGGTGAAGATATTGCAAGGTGTTTTCAGAGAGTTGATATTGCAGTGAATGAAGTGAAAATTCAAGGTGGTACTATGACTGATGAAGATGTAATGGAGAAGATTTTGATGACTCTACCGGAGAGTTACAGTGATAAAGTTCCAGCTGTTGAAGAAGTATATGATCCTAAGAATTTTACTAAAGAATATCTATTTGGCACCTTGATCACATTTGAAATGAGGAAGTTTGGAAAGAAAGAGGAGAAGATAGAATCTTCTTTTAAAGCTACAAAGACAAAGGATGATCTGAATAGTGATGATTCAGAGGAAATGGAAGCAAACTTTACACGGAAGTTAAAGAAAGCTACCGGTAATTACAAAGTTATGTTACCTTTTAAATGTTTTATTTGTGGAAATATTGGTCACTATGCCTCAAGATGTCCAAATAGAGTTGTAAATAAGAAGAAAAAAGATAATAAAGACAAAAAGGATAAGAAGTTCAAGAAGTTGTATCATGTTAGAGAGGATGCTGGAATTTCTGATGATGAGTTTGATTTTGAGGGTGGCAATGATGAATGCTTGTTTTTAGCCTTAGAGAATAAATCAATGTCTGCTAACTCTGGAAGATGTGCAAGGGAAAGTGGTCCAGAGAAAAACAAGGAACAAGTGGAAGGTACTCTGGTTACTGACTTTCATGCTAGACAAGATGAATACTATTGGGTGATTGATAGTGGTTTCTCTAATCACATGACCGGAGACAAAAGTAAGTTCACTAAACTTGAAAAGTATGATGGTGGATTAGTCATGTTTGGAGATGATTATGGAGCAAAGATTGTTGGAAAAGGAACAATTATTTTTTATGGAAAACACAACACTGATGATGTCTATTATGTTAAGGGCTTAAGGCATAACCTTTTGAGTGTTGGAAAAATGTGTAGCAAAGGATTTAAGCTTGTGTTTCAGGATAATACCTATGAAATTAGAAAATTCTCTAGAACTATGGTTGCTACTGGAAGAACATATGGAAACATTTATTAGCTTAAGGGTGTTGATGGTCAGTGCCTTGTATCTCAAGTTAATGAAAGTTGGCTATGGCACCAAAGGATGGTACATGTAAACTTTGACAATTTGATCACGATCGGTTCAAGAGAGGTTGTCTGGAACTTGTCTAATATCACAAATCCCAAAACTATGTGTAGAAGTTGTCAGTTGGGAAAGAAAACTAGATGTAGTTTTAAAGGAAAAGAGCAATCATCTACCGGAATGCTAGAATAGATTCATACTGACCTCTGTGGTCCTACAAGAATAGGAAATCTTAATGGTGATAGGTATTTCATGCTCCTTATTGATGATTATTCTAGAATGACATGGGTTACATTTCTTAGAGAAAAAGCTCAGGCTCTTGATAGATTTAAAGTGTTCAAGGCATGGGTAGAGAATGAAGTGAACCTAAGAATCAAATGTTTAAGTTCTGATAGAGATGGAGAATTCACTTCTAGTGAGTTTAATGCATTTTGTGAAGAGCATGGCATAAAGAGACATTTTTCTACTCCTAGAACTCCTCAGTAGAATGGAGTTGTTTAGAGGAAGAACTAGACTATTCAGGAAGTTGCAAGAAGTATGATGAAAGAAGAAAATGTGTCTAATGTATACTGGAGAGAGGCAATCCATACTACTATTTTCATTCTTAACAGAGTTCAAATCAGAGGTAATAACACAAAGACTCCTTATGAGTTGTGGATTGGTAAGATCCCTACTATGAAGTACTTTAAGGTATTTGAAAGCAAATGTTACATTAAAATAAATGATGAGAACCTTAGGAAGTTTCATGCTAGATGTGACGAAGGCATTTTCCTTGGGTATTAAACTAGTAGCAAAGCTTATATATGCTTCAATAAAATATTGAGAAAGATTGTTGAGAGTGCAAATGTGAAGGTTGATGAAAATATGCACAGACCAGTTGAGATAAGTGAAGTTGAACCGAATGATCCTATCTACAGACCAATACCAGAAGAGAACAAGGATGAAGAAGAACAGATTGAAGAAGAATAAGAAACTTTGGAACCTACTCCTAAGACTCCTATGTATGTAAAGAAGAATCATCCAGAAGAATAGATAATTGGAGACAAGAGTGAAGGTGCAAAGACAAGAAGTAAAGTGATAGTAGGTTATGTAAATCTATGTTTACTTTCGAAAATAGAACCTAATTCTTTGTGTGAAGCATGCAAGGATGAGAGTTGGGTTAGAGAAATGAAAGAAGAGTTGCAGTAGATAGAGAAGAATCAAACATGGGAACTAGTTCCTAGACCAGTAAACAAGAATGTGATTGGGTCAAAGTGGGTATTCAGGAACAAGTTGAATGAGAATGGTGAAGTAGTGAGGAACAAAGCAAGACTTGTATGCAATGGTTATTCACAAGTTGAAGGCATAGACTTTGAGGAGACATTTTCCCCGGTAGCAAGAATGGAGGCTATTTGAATATTTTTGGCATTTTCTACTCATAAATATTTCAAGGTATATCAAATGGATGTCAAGTCTGCATTTTTTAATGGAGAATCAGAAGAAGAAGTGTACATGGAACAACCAAAGGTATTTCAGTTATCAGATAAATTGGATATGGTCTGTAAGTTGAAAAAGGCATTGTATGGACTCAAACAGGCTCCTAGAGCATGGTATGCAAGGTTGGATAGATACTTGACACAGCAAAAGTTTAGCAAAGGCTCCATAGATAGAAATCTCTATTTCAAATTTGAAGGAAATAGAATGTTGATAGTAGTTGTGTATGTGGATGATATCATCTTCAGAGGAAATGAAGGTATGTGTAAGAGATTTGTAGAGGAGATGCAAAAATAATTTGAAATGTCCATGATTGGTGAGTTGAATTTCTTCCTTGGACTCCAAGTGAATCAAACTGATAAGGGGATATTCATTTCACAATCTAAGTATGTCAAATAATTGTTGAAGAAATTTGGAATGGATCACTCCAAAATAGTTAGTACCCCTATGGTGACTGGATGCAAGCTGAGCAAGAATGATGAATCTCCTAAAGTTGATCAGATCATGTATAGATATATGATTGGTGGACTATTGTATCTTATTGCTACAAGACCAGATAGCATGCATGCAGTATTTTTGGTTTCCAAATTTCAAGCAAAACCTAAAGCACATGTTACAGCTATGAAGAGGATATTCAGATATCTTAAAGGCACTCTAGATTATGGCCTATGGTATCCTAAGGATATTGACTTCACCTTGAGTGATTTCACTGATACAGATTGGGTTGGTTGTGTGGATGACCAGAAGAGTACAAGTGGTGGTGCATTCTTTCTTGGAGGAAGATTGGTTTCATGGATAAGCAACAAATAGGATTCAATTTCTTTATCCACTTAAGAAGTTGAGTACATCGTTGCAGCATCTTGTTGCACACAGGTTTTGTGGATGAAGCAAACATTGAAGGACATAGGAGTGATATGTGATGATCCTATACCTATCTTCTATGATAATACAAGTGTTATAAACATTTCCAAGAATCTAGTAATGCATTCAAGAACAAAGGATATATCTATCAGATATCATTTTTTGAGAGAGAAGGTGTTGGAGAATGAATTCAGATTGGAGTATGTGCCTATAAAGGATCAGATTGTAGATATATTTACTAAGGTTCTTCCAAAGGATACTTTTGAGTATCTCAAGGAGAATTTGGGGGTCATTGGCCCTCCTTCTGTTAGCTCTCAAAAATGCAAGCTAAATGCCTCAAGAGGTTGCCAATCTCTTGATACGTTTAAGGGTAATAGACAAGGTCAAGAAGAACTCAACCTTCTACTCTTTAGGTGCTGCTAAACCTTGGGCGGGTGTACCTTTCTGAATGAAGCAAACTTGACTTATGATTATCTTTCTTGCACAATGATTTGTCCACAATGGCAGATGGAAGTGAACAAATGAAATCAATTCTAATCTAAATCCTAAAATGTTGAATTAACAAATATAAAGAAATTGGATGAGTTCAAAATGATGAAGTGCAGAGACCGGTGCTTTATTGGGTATGCAGAGTCAAATGAGATCAAGATGAGAAACACTTTTTCGAGAAATTTCAAATTATCTGGCATATATTGTGCTTACAACTTGTATAAACATGCAAGAATGTGATTACTAAGCTCTACTTGAATAATCCAATTGAATCTCTCTAATTACTGTGATTAACTAAAAGGATTTAGTCTTTACTTGAAAGAACCAATCAATCGATCACACAAGTACAGCAAATGTGCACTGATAAATTGAATACAAACTTGTCATATCAATTTAAACAATCAGAAAGAATCCATCTTGGAGACAACTTAGCAATTCTCTTATTAAATTCAACAGATAACTGATACCAAACATGTGCAGCAACATCAATTGACATTCATAAATACCTCCATTTTAGAACATGCATCATAGCCTCTAATTTGACAAATTTACTATTCTGTATCCATATAGTTTTCCTACTGTATCAAATAACTGATAACTGGTGATGATTTTACAATTACAATATGTCTATTTATATACCAGCATGAGAAAATCAATCATATTGAAAAAATCATGTCGGCCCTCCACAAAATTCGGGCTCCAATTGTGTCATCCTGCAACGGTCACCAAGCATTTTACATGTCGGCCACAAGATTTGTATTTCAGTTATTTACCAGTGAGACAGTCGCCAGGACAAGATGGCAGCTATGCCGAAGGAAATTCAATCGTTAATCGCTATCTGCTCGTGTTCACTATGCTCACATTCACCGTGACATGTCTGAGTCGATGAGATATCCTGTAGATTACACTCTGTTTCACCGAGAGCCCCGTGGTTAAACCTGTCGCCGTAACCTCCTGTCGTTAGTGAGATGTCACACAGCAGTATTTCGTTATATCGAAAGTCTCCCACCACATTGAATCGATGTGACATTTGTTTCTTCTTGCCAATGAGTCCATCCGCTCCATATATGTCACTGTAACTTATCACTCTCAGGGAGACCTCTTGTAGATTACATCGTTATACCAAAAGACCCCGAGCTCGTACCCGTTCGCCAAGACCATTAGATTTTCTCACCGAAGAGAATACTCATCGAGCTATCGACAAGACAAAACAATGTTGGGGGGACCTCTCATAGAGTGCATCCTGCTATACCGAAGTCACCCCAAGATAAATTTTGTTCGCCAAGAGAAAATAACACCTACACTGTAAGCCACATGAAAAAATCCACATGTAAGGTCGGCGAGACCGAAGGTCACTCACCAAGACCTTACAACGAAAGAAAATTCTCCCACCGAGCCATTTGTGCTTCGTCAGTGAGACAAACCCACTTTGTCATGACATCTCATCGAAGGAACTCAACTCTTACCGATATGATGTATTATGTTCCTCCAGTCGGTGAGACGAGATGAGTTCGGTGAGAGCTTCCACCGAGGACTAAACTTACGCTGATATGACATTCACTGCATCAGTCAGGGAGAAAAATGATACTCGATAGGACCACCCTGATAGCCACAATATATGCTGACAGAAGTCTCCACATGCCGGTCACCAAGATAAAAGATAATCGCCAAGATGTAATGTCAATACCACCAAGTCTGGCCGAAGAGAATCCATAATGCGCCTGTCGGAAAGACAAGGAAGACTCTCCAGGACATGATTCTGAATACTATGACTCTGGCCGAAGCAAACCCCCATGAGAAAATTGGTAAGACATAGCATGTTCGCTATGACCTTTCATCGACGATATAAAATGTGCCGATATGAATCATTTCAGTCGCCAAAACCATGTGAATATCTCGTCGAAAATTTCCAGTGAATAAACTCCAATCGTCGTGACACAGGAAACGTCTTGCCGATAGGCAACTCAGACGTTTACAAGCAAAAGAATGGATTGGGGAGACCCAGAAATTGTCACACCGAAATAGACCAGAATGAGAAAAAAGCACAACTCAATGGATTCGAAGGGGCAATATGGGTGAAAAATGCACGCGGTAGGAGAAAATTAGGAAATTACTAGTGAAAACATATGTAAAAACATCAGATTTTTACAGCCCCAACAGTGGCTCCGTCTGGGGATGAACGATAGTGAGATCATTGCAAGGATCTAGAATCTTTGGGTGAGCAGACCAGACACAAAATGATGAGCCGAATAGAATGGAAATGGAAATGAAGCATGAAGGAATGGAATGAAAATGAAAAATGGAGATGAATGGAAAATGAGAGTGAAATGGAGATAGACAAAATCCTAAACTACTGTGCATGGAAAATAATTTTAAAGAGGATGAGCAAGAGTTGTCCATGTACTAGTAACCCTTAATCCTCTATGTTTCTTAAGAGAAAAATTACTTCAAGAATTGCCCATGAACAGGAAATTCCTGATCTTCACTAGCCATATTCTGTAAATAGTATGAGTCTTCACCCTTCTTTCCAACAACAACAAAAGGTCCCAGCCACAAAGCTTAAAATTTAGCATGCTTGCCCTTCTCCTGACATCTTGCATTCCACATCAACACCAAGTCACTTTCCTCAAATTTTCTATTATTTTCCTTCTTGTCAAATAGATACTTCATCTGCGTCTGTAACTTTATATTTTGGTTTTGGGCAACTCTCCTTATTTCATCAAGTTCAGCTAGTTGCTCCATTATGTCTTCCATAGGTTCAAGAACATCCAAATCTTCCTGAAGGACAAACCTTTAGACTGGTAACAAATTCTGCAAAGGCATCCTGGCTTGTGCTCCATACACCAATTCAAATGGGGATTTTCCAATTGCTTTCTTCACAGTGATCTTATCAGCCCACACAACAAGTTTCAATTTTGAATCCCAAGCCTTCTTGTTCTGCCCTAGCATTCTCCTTATAATCTCTAAAAGACTTTTATTGCTAGACTTTTTCTGTCCATTAGCTTGTGGATGGTAAGGAGTTGCATAAGAAATAGTAATGCCATACTTACCATAAAAGCTTTTGAATTCATATGATCTGAAACACATCCCATTATCTGTGATCAACCTCATTGGTGTACCAAATCTGGTGATAATATTGTCCATCAGGAAATTATTAACTACCTTACTTGTAGCTTGCTTAGTTGGGATTGCCTCTACCCACTTAGTAAAATAATCAGTGGCAACCAGTATCCACTTGTGTCCTCCACTTCACCTTTCTTGTATCTCTCCAATGAAATCAATTCCCCATTGATGGAAAGGGGCATCAGCCTGCAAGGGTCAAAGTGGCAAAGTACCCTAGTACTTCAATTTTCCATAAAACTTTTAGTAAGCCTCACATCTTCTTACATGCGCAAAGGAATCATTAAAAACCTTTGGCCAATAATAACCTGCCCTGAGAATTTTGTGTGCAGTTTTCTTTGCTGAATAATTTCCTCCACACACTCCATGCATTTCACTTAGAACATGCTTGGCTTGTGACTCATCCAGACATAATAACAATATACCATCCCTGTTTTTCCAAAAGAGATCTTCATCCATGAAAACATACTTTGATGCCTGCAACTTCAAAGTTCTCTTTTGGCTGTCACTCAATCCACCTGGACACTTCATGTATTAAAGATAATGCATGATATCAGTATACCAAGGAGTGTGCTCAATGCTTGCAACCGCAGTCCCTTCTTCTACATTACAGACTTGACTTGCTTCAATATTTGATTCTATCATCAGCCTAGCCAAGCCTTGACCTCTTACTAGCTTAGTGATTTGTATCTCCATGTCAAACTCTTGAATCTTGTTGATCCATCTGCATCTTTTCCCTGTAACTTCAAACTATGTCAGAATATCCTTAACAGCAGCATGAGGGACATAAGCAATCACCTTTGCTCCAACAAGATATGGTCTGAATGCTTTTGTGGCCTTTACCAATGCAAAATCCTATTTTTCCATTATGTCATACTTCAATTCAAACCCCTGTAATGATTTACTAAAGAAAGACACATGTTGTTCATGACCATCATTATTTTTTTGTAACATAACAGCAACAATAGTATGCATTGAAGAAAATGAAAAAATTTGAAAAGGCTTTGCAAAATATGGAGATTTAAGTACAAGAGCCTCCTTGATAGCCCTTTTGATTAATATAAAAGCATCTAAAGCTTCTGCAGTCCAATCCATTTTTTGTCCTTTCTTCAACATTTTCGATATGGGCTTAATGATCTCAACAAAATTAGAGACAAATCTTCTAACAAAATTAATTTGTCCAAAGAATGACTGTATAGCTTTGACAGTTTTGGGAACAGGAATTTTATCAATAGCTTCAACCCTCTCAGGATCTATCCTAATTCCCTCCTTTGAAACAATATGTCCTAAGAGTTTACCCTTTGTGACTGCGAAATGACACTTCTTTGGATTTAAACTAATACCATATTCAAGAGCCTTAATAAATACCTTTTCAAGATGTTGCACATGATCTTCAGCCTTCTTCGAATAAGTAGTCAAGTCATCCTAGTATACTACCATGATAGCATTGATCAAATCAGCAAATGCTACGTCCATGGCTCTTTGGAAAGTCGCTCCAGCATTAGTGAGACCAAATGGCATTCTTATGTATACATATGTTCCCCAAAGAGTTGTGAATGTTGTTTTGTATTGCTCAGATTCCTTGACTTTAACCTAGTCGTATCCTGAAAACCCATCCATCATGGACAGCAACTCACACCCTGTCACCTTATGCAAAATTGCCTCCATGTTAGGTAGAGGATAATTATCTTTGAGAGATGCCATGTTCAGATTTCTGAAGTCCACACACAATCTGATATCACCATTCTTCTTTCTCATGGGAACCAAATTTGAAACCCATGTTGAGTGTCTGATTGGTTTAATAATTCCTCCATCTCTGAGCTTTGTCAATTCTTCCTGCATCTTAGGCTCCACTGTTGGATTTATAGGCCTTTGCTTCTATCTAAAAGGCTTGGCATCTGGCTTCAATGGTATTTCATGCTGAAATAAATCCTCCCTGTATGCTTTCAGATCCTCATTAGACCATGCAAAAACATGTTTATACTTTCTTAGCAACTCTATCAGCATTCTTCTAATTGTAGGGCTTATCTTCTTGCCTATGTACACCTTTCTTGGTGCTATTTCAGTCCCCAAGTTAATTTCTTCAACATCTTCCTTTCTGACTGGTGTTTGCTTCATAAGGAACCGATCATTTCCGTCATACACCCTTTCCAATGCCACCAAACCTTTAGGAAGCTTATTTGTTTTGAGTTGCAAGATTTCTTTTCCAAACACCATTTGCTTCCCATCTACTTCTTCAACAAAAGCATTGAAGTCAATTTCTTGTGCTTCATATTGATCAATACAATTGAGTAATTTCAAAAGGTCAGTATCATCATTGAAGACTTGCTAACTATAAATGTTGTCAAGAATAGCAGGCCTTGTTTTGAACTCAATCTGTGATACCCCAGCCAATGTAATATCATCTCTTTTGAGCGCCACATTTGCTAAGAAATCAGCCATTATGTTCTTTGATCTATCAATCCACTCAATTGAAAACTCATCAAATAATTCAATTGTATCCCATACATCATTCCTATATTGTTTCAATCTTTTGTGCTTTGCTGCATATTTTGATTTGATTTGTGAAACAACCAACTTAGAATCGCCCAAAACAGCCAACTTGATTTTGTGTTTCACAGCTATGTTCAAGCCTGTCAATAAAGCTTCATACTCTGCCACATTGTTTGTACATTTGAATGCTAATAGAAATGAATACTTAAAAGTAATACCTTCAGGTGAAACAAATACAATCCCAGCTCCATTACCTTCTTGGCTGCAGGCTCCATCAAAATACATCTTCCAGATACCATTGCAATTCTGTGCAGCATTTTTTTCAATTGGATCACTATTGGTTAATTTTGGCTGAGCTAGTTCAATTTTAAAATTCCCTAGATCAACATCACAAAAACAATTGATCTGATTATGTGGCACATATTCAACAAGCTAATTCATTCTTGGCTCCCTATACAACTTGACCTCTTGACCATTCACTAGAATTGTAGCATAGGACAGATCAAATTGAACATTTCCACCAACAATTGTTGTCCATTGCCTTGATAAGAGCATCCCAAACTAAGGAGAAGTATCAATAACTGTTATGTCTATATTATAAGCCACCTGTAGATAAGTAGCCAGTTTGACTTCAACATCTTTCATAATCTCAACCACAGGAACAGGCTTGTTATCCATTGCATAACACTTGCCTCCAGTAGTAACAACCCACATGCCAAGTTGCTTCATAACTCCTACTGGAATAATGTTTATAGCAGCACCAGAGTCTATCATGCAATTTCTCAGTAGTTTGTTATTTATAAGCAATGTAGTGAAAAAGGGATCAACTTGAGGGGGAGTTGATAAAATATCACTCAAGCAGACTTCAGAATTATTTATTTTCTCCTGCCTATTGATTGTTTTAACAGCTACTTTGCTTTCAGAATTCATACATTTTTCATTTCCACTCGTTATCAATTGAATAGCAGTATCCATATACTCTTTAATCTTCATCATCTCAAGTAGTGGAATAGACATTTTTACCTGGGATAATGCCTGAGTGAAGTCAAAAGAAGATCCCTCCACCTTAACAGTCTTCTTCAATTATGGTGCATCTCCTTTGTTTTCTTCTTTTTCTTTTTTATTAGGCTGACCAGGCGCTTGTGTCTCCTTTTGTAATTCCTTCACTTCTTCCTTAACTTCCTGTCTTTGGACAGGCTTCTGTTCATCTTTATCAGGCAGTCTCTTTTCTGACTTCTTCATAGTTCCATGTGTTGCCTTCTAATCTTTCATAAAAATTCCCCCAGGAACGCCTTCTACATCATTTACTTTTATGTTTCTCAACCAGTATTTACTTCTTGCTTCCTCAACTACAGCAATAGTTATTCTCTCTATTTCATCTTCAGTAAGTCTCCTCACACTGCATTGAGCAGGCGCCTCATCATAATGTGGCTCAGTATAATCTTCATCAGAATCATAAAAGACATGTTGTTCAGCCATATGGACATTGTACTTCTGATTTGAAACATCATATTCATAGCCTTCATCCTCTGAAGATAAGTATCTTTCCTCAACATGGTGAGAAACATTTGAAGTCAAATACACTGTGTGATCTTCTTCATTGTTTTCCATCAGAATTCCCTCTTCTTGCATCCTTTGAGCTACAACACAATAGTCTGGAGAATGTGGTTGATTACAAACTTCACAGAAGTAATTATTACTCACCATATAAGTTCCTCTTTTGCTCAATGGATCAAGAGTCTCTTTGTTTTTGGGCCTAGCTATTATAGATTTTTCATCCTTCCAGTCTGTATTATAAGGCATATCATGCAACCTCGGCCTCTTATTTATGTTCTCATTTCTGTATGTATTTTTCTATTTGTACTGATAATTATTATTTTTCTGAGAAGGCCTTGGGTTGTCTCTTTTATTGATTATACCAACAGCCTTCCTGTTGTTTTTAATTGTCAATGCAATATTTTGTGCTTCAGCTAGATCTCTTGGAAATCTATTTCTCAGTTTGTACCTTGTTTTGGGATCAAATGCATTTAAATAAACACTTAAAGCTATAGAATTTTGCAACCTTGATCCAGGAGGTACTTTAGTCTGCAATTTGTTAAATCTTTGATTGAAATCATAAACTAAGTCACTTTGATTCTTCTGAATTTGCATCAATTCATGAAGAGCTACATCTGGTGCATTTAGATTCCCATACTGCTCTAGGAATCGATCTTGGAATACTTGAAGAGAATTAATTGAATACATTGGCAAGCTATTAAACTAATCCCTAGAATCTTCAATAAGTGACATCATAAATAGCCTCATGTGCAAATCTTCATATGGCATACCTATGTCTTGAATGAGCACATTGAAATTCCTTAGATGTTCTTCAACAGTGACTGCATTGCTCCCTATAAACTTGGGAACTAGACCTTTCCAACTGCTATCCATAGGGCAAGGGCATAGATGGAACCCTGCCAAATCAAACTACCTGATCATTGTTGCGTATTGGTGAGGGGGAGGGATAGGTGGATATTGATACTGATACATAGGATTATTGTATTGTGCATTATGCTGAGGGATGTGATGCTGACCAGGAGGTGGATGCACATTTGTATGTTGTGTGGGAATATGAAGCAGATGATTTGGCTACTTGTGATGATTTCCCATCTAATGGCGAGGAGATACAGGTGGACCAAAAGGCCCTGCACCATGATTTCCTTGCTTATGAGGTGGCACATACTTTGGGGGGCGATCAGCAGTCTGAGCAATGTTTTGATTTTTTTGCAATTCAAATTCTTTCATTGCTTGTATCATCTAGGCCTTCTCATGTTCTTCTCTCTCCTTCTTCTAAGATTCAAACCATGCTTTGACTTCCTCATAAGTCAAAGATTCATAATCAGTTTGAGAAATCACATTCTCATTAATCTGGTTTTGATCATTTTTCATCTTCTGATCATATTCATGCTGAATTTTGAGTCGTTCAAGCTCAATTCTAGCTTCAAACTCAGTCTGTTTCCTAGCTTCAAGCTCAGCCTGTTTCTGAGGATTGAGAGAAGAGAAAGGATTTCTTTGATCTTCATGGGTACAAAGTTTTACACTTGAATCATCTCTCCATGTATCATAGCAATTATATGTTTCACCATGTGCTCTTGGTGCTTTTCCTTTGTCTGTTATGCACATGTCTTCATTGATCCTCTTTCCTTTATTAGCTCTGTCATCATTGTGTGTCCACTTACTGCTGCCAGCAGGGGCTCCAATATGACCTCCCCTGTATTGAGATCTTCTTCCATTCATGATGAACAGCTGTAAAATTTATGTCAGAGTCGCCACTCATTTTTATCAAAAATGAGAAAATACTTGATGTTTCTTATTCCCAACGGAGTTTGTATATAGTTCCTGACTCTATGATTAATGCCTTCATTCTGAATGTAGTCCCCAGCAGAGTCACCAATTTGTTAGCTCTCAAAAATGTAGGCTAAATGCCTCAAGAGGTTGCCAATCTCTTGATACGTTTCAGGGTAATAGACAAGGTCAAGAATAACTCAACCTTCTACTCTTTAGGTGTTGCTAAACCTTGGGCAGGTGTACCTTTCTGAATGAAGCAGACTTGACTTATGATTATCTTTCTTCCACAATGATTTGTCCACAATGGCAAATGGAAGTGAACAAATGAAATTAATTCTGATCTAAATCCTAAAATGTTGAATTAACAGATATAAAGAAATTGGATGAGTTCAAAATGATGAAGTGCAGAGACCAGTGCTTTATTGGGTATGCGGAGTCAAATGAGATCAAGATGAGAAACACTTTCTGGAGAAATTTCAAATTATCTGGCATATATTGTGCTTAGAACTTGTATAAACATGCAAGAATGTGATTGCTAAGCTCTACTTGAATAATCCAATTGAATCTCTCTAATTACTGTGATTAACTAAAAGAATTTAGTCTTTACTTGAAAGAACCAATCAATCAATCACACAAGTACAGCAAATGTGCACTGATAAATTGAATACAAACTTGTCATATCAATTTAAACAATCAGAAAGAATCCATCTTGGAGACAACTTAGCAATTCTCTTATTAAATTCAACAGATAACTGATACCAAACATGTGCAGCAACATCAATCGACATTCATAAATACCTCCATTTTAGAACATGCATCATAGCCTCTGATTTGACAAATTTACTATTCTGTATCCATACAGTTTGCCTACTGTATCAAATAACTGATAATTGGTGATGATTTTACAATTACAATATGTCTATTTATATACCAGCATGAGAAAATAAATCATATTGAAAAAATCATGTCGTCCATCCACAGACTTCGGGCTCCAATTGTGTCAGCCTGCAACGGTCACCAAGCAATTTACATGTCGGCCACAAGTGAGAGTCGCCAGGACAAGACGGCAGCTATGCCGAAGGCAATTCACTCGTTAATCGCTATTTGCCCGTGTTCACCGTGCTCGCATTCGATGTGACATGTCTGAGTTGAGGAGATATCCTGTAGATTACACTCTATTTCACCGAGAGCCCCATGGTTAAACCTGTTGCTGTAACCTCCTGTCGTCGGTGAGATGTCACACAGCAGTATTTTGTTATACCAAAAGTCTCCCACCACATCGAATCACTATGACATTTGTTTCTTCTTGTCGATGAGTCCATCTGCTCCATATATGTCATTGTAGCTTATCACTCTCAGGGAGACCTCTTGTAGATTACATCATTATACCGAAAGACCCCAAGCTCGTACCCATTCACCAAGACCATTAGATTTTCTTACCGAAGAGAATACTCATCAAGCTATTGGCAAGACAGAACAATGTCGGGGGGACCTCTCATAGAGTGCATCCTGCTATACCGAAAGTCACCCTGAGATAACTTTTGTTCGCCAAGAGAAAACAACACCTACACTGAAAGCCACATGAAAAATCCACATGTAAGGTCGGCGAGACCGAAGGTCACTCGCCAAGACCTTACAACGAAAGAAAATTCTCCCACTGAGCCGTTTGGAGAAATCCATTTGTGCTTCGTCGGTGAGATAAACCCACTTTGCCGTGACATCTCATCGAAGGCACTCAACTCTTGCCGATATGATGTATTATGTTCCTTCGGTTGGCGAGACAAGATGAGTTCGGTGAGAGCTTCCACTAAGGACTAAACTTACGCCGATATGACATTCACTGCATCAGTCAGGGAGAAAAATGATACTCGGTAGGACACCACCCCGATAGCCACAACATACGTCGACAGAAGTCTACACATGTTGGTCGCCAAGACAAAAGATAATCGCCAAGACGTAATGTTGATACCGCCAAGTCTAGCCGAAGAGAATCCATAATGTGCATGTCGTCAAGACAAGGAAGACTCGCCAGGACATGATGCCGAATACTATGACTCTGGCCGAAGCAGACCCCCATGAGCAAATCGGTAAGACAACACGTTCGCTATGACCTTTCATTGATGGTATAACATATGCCGATATGAATCATTTCAGTCGCTAAAACCATGTGAATATCTCGCCAAAAATTTCCAATGAATAAACTCCAATCGTCGTGACACAAGAAACGTCTTGCCGATAGGAAACTTAGACATTTACAAGCAGAAGAATGGATCGGGGAGACCCAGAAATTGTCACGCCAAAACAGACCAGAATGAGAAAAAAGCACAACTCAATGGATTCAAAGGGGCAATATGGGTGAAAAATGCACGCGGTAGGAGAAAATCAGGAAATTACTAGTGAAAACATATGTAAAAACATCAAATTTTTACAGCCCCAATACCTTCTTTGAACTAGGTGCACATGGAGGTGCATCATTCCAATGGATCTACAAATTCTTCATTTGTATGGGTTGATGAATGGGTCTACTCCGTAGGGGGAGTAGAAAGTTTCATTGTAGCAGTATGACTTGTGTGGGTGTACTCCTAAGGGGGAGTGATCTGAGTTTTATTCTTTTCCATTGATTTCAAAGGGGGAGAGAGAGTCATATGAAAAATAGTAAAAGGGGGAGAGAAAAAGAAGAAGATGAAAAAGGGAGAGAGTATTGAGAGTGCAGGAATTTTGTGTAGGTTGTCTAATTTGGAAAATAAAGGAGAGTGTTTCCTTTGGTGGTTTTTTACATCATGTGTTGCCATCAATGACAAAGGGGGAGATTGTTGCAAGTATGAGTAAGTTTGGTGGTGTTGTCATTGTTGTTGTCATTGATATCAACATAGTACAGGTTGTTGCAAGTTGTGCATGTATAGTTGAGATGTTGATGAGATGTTGTGAGTACATGGAGCTATCTTTATGGTGTTGCAAGTGTGTTGATTTAATGAGTTGCTATAGAAATTGTGAAGACAGAGTTGTGTGTGTTTAGAATTTGCTTTGGTTTGTGCTCTACATTTCTTCTGTGTTGATCATATACTTGTGCGGATCTGAATTATTGTTTATGGGAATATTTTGATGATATATCATGGTTTGTGGTTTCTGGTTTGATGGAGAGTGAAAGTTGTGTTCACCGGTGTGTGAACTGGTTTGGTAGAGTTACTTGCCTATGGACTGGGAGAAATGTTTTTTCTTTGCAGTCCTCCGCTAGTTTGTTTTAGATCTTTTAGATCTGGTAGAATGCTTGTACTGATGTTATCTTTGTTCTAACAAAGGTTTTTGTGGTTTGGTGCTTCGGAAGTTGAGTTTCAGAGTTAATGTATGTGTTTGTACAGTCTGGATGGACTAGTGAGAAGAGTCTTGTGTATGAAGGTTGTTGCATTTGTTGTGGATGTATCTGAAGGCATCTGAGATGTATTCCAATGTATGGTGAAGTGTGTCATGTGGTTCGCATGTTATCTTCTTGTTGTAGAAGCTTGTACTTCAAAGTTCATTTATGTTTTCATTAGGTTTGGCTAACCTAGTGTCTACACATCATATAAGGAAGCGTGTAATTGATCCAAGATTTTTTTTGGGTCTTGATTATGTGTTTGTTTGGTCCGGTCTCATTCTCTTGCACTGCAGGAATGTTCAGCTGCCAACCTAATTTGAATTTATGAAATGAAGCGTGTGTAGCTTACCTTGGAGAAATCTTTTAAGGTTAAATATGGTATAAATACAACTCGAGATGTTGTGAATTAATGTATCAGGTGAGCCATAATTTTGTGAAGCAGAGTGTGTGAAAGTGAATTAAGGCAACAGTACTTTAATGTGTTATATTCCTAAAATTAGTGAGTTGATGGTGTCTACAATTCTTCTGATCAAGGTTGCGGGAGTGTGTAATCTGTTGTGGTGGATTTTTATGTTATCTTTTGTATCTATAGGCAGTGAGTCTCCTTTTGGATAGTGAGCCTTGTATCCGGATAGTGAGTCCTTTTCTGGGCAATGAGCCCTTTGATAGTGAGACTCTTTGTAATTGGTTCCGGAATTACTTTATATTGTGAGCTAATCCTTACCATTTTTTTTCCCTTATTGGGTTTTCCACGTAAATCTGGTGTTTTCTGTGTTGATACTGCTTTCTATTATTTTCATTTCACGTTCATACTTAATAATAGAATTAAGTGGATTTGAAGTTGATAAGTGTTTTAGATTTGTGATTGAATTTGGTGACAACTAATTCACCCCCCCCCTCTCAATTTTCTTGAGCTTTTCAACAATATCATCATTTCCCCTTCCTCTTCATGGATTGAGCTCACAAGATGCACCCAAGTCTTGTAGATTTTCTCTAATGATTGAAGGGATGTTGTTGCTTACAATTTTAGCATGATTATGGTATGATGAAGATGGATTTGATGAATATTTGGACAACATATGGCTATGTAGAATCTGTGTTCCAAGAATGAGAGCCAAGGCCTCATTATATAGAAATTTGGTGAGAGGAATCAATGGCTAAGATTGAATGGATAATGGAGGGTTGAGATTGATTGAGAAGGTGAGGTTTGGATCAATGATGAGGATTGATTAGCCTTGTGACAAGTGTCACAAGATGGATAGGAGTGAAATGGGGAGGTGTGCTCACACATGTGTGAGCACACATTGGGAAGAGAGGCATTAAATTTGTGTAGAAGATAGGGTGGCTTGTGTAAGAGGTTAGTGGGGGTAGGTGAGATGTAGGAATTTAAAATTAGGAAATATTGATAATGATGATTAGGAGTGAGGGTTAAATAAATTAATCAAAGATTATTTAACTAATCAAGGATTAATTAACTTAAGCAAGGTTAGGGGATTTTAGAGGAATGTAGGAAAAGGTTAACTTTAATTAAATAAATGTAGATTTATTTTAATTAAAGGTAGTGGAATGTAAGGATAATTTGGAAATTAATTATCAAGATAAGGTACATAGGCTAAATTGAATAAATAATAATTATTTGTTTAATTAAATATCATTTTGGGTGACTACATTTTTCCCCTCTTTGAGATTGTGTTGCGACTAAGATAAGTAACATCATTTCAAAGAAGAATAAAACATAGTGGGTAGGTGAGGGATAAGTACTAGTGGCATGATTCCCCAATCACTAATGAGGATGAGGAAGGATGACAAGGAGGTAGGATTATGCCCCCTCGAGAGGACATGCAGATTAGGAGAACACGGGTGTGCTCTCAAAATGGGTGAGGTCTAAAGGATGAAAGATGAAAAGATGAAAGATAAGGGGGGTGGAGATATGGAGGGAGAGGGATAATGGATGATCATCATGCTACAATAATAATAGCAACCTAGATTTGATATTGTACTTGACATTATGCACCAATGTATAAGGAACCAGGATGAAAATGTGTCAAGTACATGATCAAAAGGTCAAGTCCAAACATGTGCCTTATAGCACCATGATATGGAAGACCATGATGCCCCTATGGCAATAAAGTGCAAAAGACCATGATAAATGCAAACAAGGATAAAACACACAAGCAACAAGCAAGCATGCACAACAAACCAAAAGTAAACAAGGACTATGCCCTAAGTCAAGCTAAAAACCGATTAATGGATTGATTGATGGATTGGGATGATGATGATTGTATTGGGAAGGATACATCCCTATGATGATAGTTAGATTAAAGTCGATCAATGGATTTGAGCTTAATTTGGGTTAAGATGATGGATTGCTTAAGGATGATGTACTAGATTGCAAGGTTGGATTGCATGGAGTAGGATTTACTGCATTGGATATGATTGGATGGGGATGGTTGGATTGGAAGGATAGATGGATGGATAAGATACAATTGGATAGAGGATAGGATGATTATGATAGAGGAATGGATGGATCCAATGATAAGGGAGAGCCAAGTCTTAGGAAAAGGATGGGAGGATAATAAATTATGTGGATAGAAGATAAATGGATTTAGTAGATGGAAGGTAGGTGATAGTAGATAACAGGATGGTGGATAGAGAATGGAGGTCCAAGGACTAGTTCCAAAGGACTAGATGCCCCACACTAGAGGTAGTGCAATTATGGATGGAAGGATAATGGTATGAGAAGGAAGGGTAGTTTATAAAGGACATGGATGGAAGTAAGAGTGAGGATGGAATTATCCAAAGCATGCATGTATATTTTTCCCATAGCTTTCTATAGAGATCAAGGATGAAAAGAGAGGATGAATTGGCTAAGACAGGGGGATGGAGATAGGATATTGGATGGAATATATGGATAGTATGATCAAGATTAAGTGGATAAGATATGGATGTATAGATATTTTACCCCTAGGCTCTTTAACAAATTCAAATATGGGAAGGTAAGATGGATTTGGATAGGATGAGGTATATCTAATGAATGATATGGATAGGATAAGATACATGGTGATTATGAATATACTTAGCCTTGTCAAGATCAAAGGTGGAAAGGGGAAGATGGATTTAGATAGGATGATGGATAGATGATGAAGGATAGTGGAGGATGTGGATAAGATCTGGTATGGATGGAGCTTTTCCCCAAGTGTAGGGTGCAAGGGGACGGGGAGGAAGTACCTAAGCATCTAGTTCCATAGATGGTATCCATTGATTATGTGTTATAATGGACCATGGCACTTGGATGTATGCTCATAGATGTCGATAGAATGATCATAAGGGGGATAAGATGGATTGAAAGAAGGGGATGGCTATGGATTTATGCAAAGGATTGGATAAGAGGGATGGAAGGATGGAAAATGGATGTTTGGTAATGGATGGGTTGATGGAAGACTTGTGGATGAGTGGATGGAAATGTTGGCAAGATCAACATTGGCACACACATTGAACGGTGGTGGAATTTTGAAAGAGAAGTGGATTTTGAATTTGGAGGTTTACATGGAGGAGTGGGTGTAGATTTTGGGACATAAGGACCCAAAATGGATGAAGGTGATGAAGGATTATTAGATGGGATGGGGGACTTAGAATTTGATGAAGCTTTTGGATAAGCAAGTTTGGATACCAATTTTGATTTTTCTTTGGGATGCATTGATTCAATGAGTATTTTTGGAATCCACGTGGTTTTTTATTTTTTCTTCATAGGCCTCTATGGCCTTTGGGATTTAAATTTTTTATTTTGTATCATTTTTATTTCATTTTTCATGTCTTTTTGAGGGGACGTGTTGATCCTTTGATTTTTGTGGATTTTTGGCTTTATGAATTTGATATTTGGCATCCAAATTGCTTCCAAGAGTAGTGAGATTGGAAGATGGATATGAATTATGTGCATATATTATGAATGGGTTGGTGTAAGTAATATTTTGGAAGGATTTCAAAGGTGTGTGCCTTGGTTGATCTTGATTTTGGATATGAGGTGATGGATAGATAGGATAGAGAGATTTTGTAATGGGAGTGATAGGTGGTGGAATGTAAGGACCCAAGATGGATGGAGGGGATGAAGGAATTTTTTTTGGGACATAGGGACCCAAAATGGATGGAAGGGATGATGGATTGGGATTTGGAACATAAGGGAACAAGATAGATTTGTAGGATGATAAACATGGATATTTGGCTTTAGATGGATGTATTTTAGATTTAGGATGGGTGGAAGGAGTACCAACATCTAGAGCTTGGTATCCAAGGCCATGATATTTTGAATTTTCTTTTATATTAAGGGGTTCTAATATGCCTTGCTCATGGAGGCCTAAGGTTTTTCCTTGATAATTCATAGTTTGACAAATCCTTTTCCAATGGGATACTTGTTGTTTTGGAAGCAAGATGAGAGTCCATTTTGAGGGGGATATGACTTGGAGGAATGATAAGATCATGGAGTAGACCAGCGTGGATGAAAGTGGAGGAACCCAATTGATAAGTAGAGGGTTCATGGGTAGCTTGGATAGGGGTGATGGAATCTTGTGGGGGATTAGGATCATGAGATGGAGATGAAGGGATGCTTTTATCTTGACTTGGGATGGGGTAGATGGTATAGTGTGTTCTTGGTTATGATATGGAGGGGAATCATGAAATGAAGTGGGAGGGGTTTTTGGATTATGGGAAGGGAGAGGATCATTATATTGGGTGGAGGGTGTACTTTGATCTTGATTTAGAAATGGATAATGTAATGGAGTGGAAGGGGTATTTCCATCTTTAGATGGAAAATTATCACTAGATGGGATAGGAGGGATATGTTGTTCTTGATTAAAAATGGGATCATGATATGGAAGGGGATCATGTGATGGAGGAGGAGTGGTTCCTTGATCTCCAAATGGAGGGGAATCTATGTTCTTTGGATTGGAGGATTGACATAGCTCATTTGATGTGGATGGTGTGATGGGGGAGGAAGGTTGGATAGATGCTTCAACTTGGATGAATGGATTAGTAGAGGATTCATGAGATTTAGGGTATTGGGATTTATTTTGATGTGGAGGTGATGAAGGTGGATGCATGACATGGGAAGATTGCACAAAAAAAAATTGCATGGGGAATTAAGAACCTTTGAAATTAGTCCTTGGAGCCAACCACTATGATGGACATGTGGTGAATTTGATTGGTAAGATTTGGGTGATGTGGATTGTAAGGATGTGGTAGGTGAACAAGTGGAATAAAAGGTGGAATTTTCCATGGATTGGTAAACGGATGATGAGGATGAGGAGTTTGAAAAGGATGTGGAGATGGGGATTTGGGATGGGGAGTTTTGTCTAAAGGCTTGGTCTCCCTTGTCAAAGGAAGGGGAATGGTAAGCAAGATGGGATGGGTCAAGATTGGATGAAGATGGGGAGGGTGGAAGTTTATCACAATGCAAAGGAGATATCTAAGCATGGCATCCTTATCATTATTAAAGTAGTGGATGATGAGATGATTGGTGATGGAGCCCCATGAGGATGATATGGGTGATGAGGGTGTGGGTGGGATTTGAGGGGGGCATTGGATGGGTGATTGGTGAAGATTTAGATAATTTTTTCTAATGGATTCAAGGTGATCCACAATATTCTCACTATCATCATAGGGATTAGAATATGGGTTCATGATATTAGATTGGGTTATAATGGATGAAGGTGGATTGGGATAGATTAGGTTGGATGGAGGATATATTAGATGATTAGACATGTTACAGGATTTATTGAAGGAGGAAAGTTTGGGATTGGTTTTCGATAGGGATAGATTGGGGATGGATTGGATATATGTTAGGGGGTGATTAGGACAAGATGGTTGATTAGATGAATAAAATATGAAGATGAGTATGGAGGATGGAATTGGACTTGGGATCAAATGTCAAGACCTTAAGATGATTTTATTTTATTAAGGTTGATTCTCTATACTTAGGATATGCTAATGTTCCTAAGCAAGAGTTAATTGGATTTGATTTCTACTTAAGATAGGAAAATTTCTTAAGTAATTTTGTATTAAAGATTAAATCAAATTAAGGTCTTGATTTTTTATCAGGACGTTGGATTTGAAATGGATGATATTATATTAAGGATAAGATCCTTAGATGAAGGATTTGGATGATGATGAAAGGATATGATGTATGAAGGAAATTAAGTCCTTAACCAAATTTTGATGTTCGAGTGATGATTTTTTATTAAGGATCGGGATTGGATGCTTGATTGAGATGGATAGATGGATAATGAATGATTATATTTTGGATGAGGATAGATGGATTAGATTAGGATTTGATTAGAATGGGATTGGGTTGAAAAAGGGAATTGGAATAAGATGATGATGATGATTAAGAATGATAATGAAGGATGAATTAAGGATGATGGTGGATAGAGGATATTAGGACCAGTATTAATGATGAAATTGGGTATGGGTTATGGAAGATGATTAGGATAATTATTATGACCCCAAATGGATTCGAAAAATTTAGCTTAGGATCCTAAAGGATGGATTGGATATAGATTATGAGATGATTTTGTCAAGATGGATGATTAGAATTATTATAGAGGATGATGATGGGATGATTAGGGTAAGGTGATTAAGAAGAAGGGGGAATAGGATGAAAATGAATGTTTAGGATAATAAGGGATGGTTATGATGAGATAGGGGGTGATTAGGATTAGAAGGGGGTATTAAGATGAAAATAATGGATTAGGATGGGATGATTAGGATTAGGTGATTATGATGAAAATGGATGATTAGGATGAAAAGGATGGTATGATTAGGATGTTAAGGGATGATTAGGATAGGAAGAATTAGATGAGGTGAACATTTTTCTTGCTTGGCTAGGAGATAGAATTGAAAGCACACAAACAAAGTGGCCAAGTGTCATGGATTTTGGTAGTGTATGTTCAATCCTCAACCCCTTGGCTAATTCATTTTTCATGGGTTTAGTACAATAGAAACACTTCAAGCACTTGATTACAAGCCCTAAGATCAAGTCCTTTTATAGATTAATCTGGTCCCACCACCCTAGAAATCTTGGGTTAATACTCCATGATACTTGGTTGACACACCCTTTCTCGCGAAGGCGGATAGGTAGAGATCCAGTGGCACAGTGTCATCAATAGATGCCATGGGCTCACCTTCTCTCTCTCCTTGGGAACTATCATAGTTCACCACAAGGATTTTTATCTCCACCTAATGGAGTACATGGTGAGTAACTTTAGGGTATGATCTGCATCCCTTGCACCACACTAATCTACATTCAAATGACTTTCTAGGTTTATAATGTTTTTCTAGGGAGTCCTCGATATACACAAGGTATGTGAGGCCCAAACTATGAACACTAGTCTGTCGCAAGCATGGATTAGGAACTTTAGTGAGATACTAAGATCTTGAACCAACCTTTCACTCCTAGCCTGAAATCACCCTAGGCAATCAGAGCTCCACCAATTACGACGCAACTAGTTTGGGGTACAACTTTAGTTCTCCCCCCTTTATATACCCCTCGGGTACATGTGGTTGAGATCATCCCATAAGGTGATCAAATCCCTAAGCAGGTCTCCTAAAGGGAAAGGTACACTAAGTTTTTTTGATGCCCAATATTGCACAAAGTGCGAGGGGAGAGCATACACATAAGCTAGAGACCTTATGTTTACCTAAAAAAAAAATTCTAAACAAAATGAAGAGATTCAAAGATCTTTGATCCCCAAGATCACACTAGGTGTGAGGGGAGAGCATACGTCTATTGCACCCTTCCAAGAACAGAAAACAAATTAATTAACCCACTATTCTAATTTAGTGCCTAAATTAGTGGAAAAAATAAAAAAAGTCTTGGTCAAATGTCCTACAAAACCACTCATTAGTCCAAGTGTTAGCTAAAAAAATACAAATCAAAACGCAGGAATGGTTTCACAGAGATCAAAAACATAGGTGCCAAAAACCAGACTTCCAGAATCTTAACAAAGAATAGAGGCGCAGCAAAAATGAAAAAATGGTGCTTCTGTTAAACTAAGTAAAATAATGACCCTTAAGATTAAATCTTGATAATGCTAAGTATATATGATGAAATCTATGCTAGCTACTGATATATTCCCGAATGATTAATTAACGAAAATAGCAAAATGTGTCGAGATACTGCAAAAAGATTAAACTAAATATCCTAAACAGAGGCATCGAACTGTGATCACAACCACACCTATGCTCAAAGACCTATTGAGCTCAAATGTATGCAAAAAAATGGCAATGACATTGCTCTAATCTAACCAAAAGATGCAAATTATCAATATTTTTCCAAATAGACAATAATACTAAGACATTAAAAAGTGATTTAATGCTACTTAGACTAGCTTAATCTAACTAAAAATGAAAGTGTTGTTTCCCAGAACGGAGGCGCAGAAAGTCGTTGTGCAAGCGTAGGAACAGAGGCATAACGAGTCGCTATGTAGGTGTAGCAATTTTTTGTGCAGGTGCCGAAAACTAGTTGCAACCCAGTAAGAAGAAAAAATGAACAAAAATGTGAGTTCTTTACCTTTTTAGGTTAATTTTAAGATCCCAAAATGAAATGTGAGGTGATATCAAGAGATCTTGCTTAACCTAGATAAATTTTAGGTCATTTTTTAGATATTTGTTCTTTTTATCTTTCCCTCTTAGTGTGAGTTGTAGTTGTAGCGAAAATAAAAAGAAAAATCAGCTATAATTATTAGCAACAACTATAGTAAAAGTTTAAGATACTATTAGAGAGATAAATAAAATCTTATGATGCCAACAAAACCTTGTAAAAACCAAAGGTCATTAAAAAAAGAAGCAAGCTAAGCCCTTAAGACGCGGGCATCGAAATATGGAATGCAGGCGTCGAAATTTGTTGTGCGGGCGTTGCAAGATTGGTCACGGGTGCGGAAAGTTGGAACAAAGGTGCTGCAAGTCGTAACGTAGGCACCAAAAGTCATCACAGAAGTGTTGCAAGTCATAATGTAGACACTGAAAGTCATCACAAAAGCGTGATTTCACATATTCCAAACTTGCAAATCTTTGAATCACACAACTTTGATAAAAGTGTTAGAAAGGACGTGGGTCCAACCTAGCATGCCAAAATGAAGATGGGAAAGATGAATATGAATGTAAATAGATGAAAATGAATAAGGAATAAACACAAGAATGTTATACCTTCATTGCTCCTTCCTCTTCATGGATTGAGCTCACAAGATGCACCCAAGTCTTGTAGATTTTCTCCAATGATTGAAGGGATGTGGTTGCTCACAATTTTAGCATAATGATGGTATGATGAAGATTTGGACAACATATGGATATGTAGAATGTGTGTTCCAAGAATGAGATCCAAGGCCTTATCATATAGAAATTTGGTGAGAGGAATCAATTGCTAAGATTGAATGGGGATCACTTGCATGATGGTATCATGTTGGGTTATTTTTTCACTAATATGCTCTACTCAACAAAGAGTAAGGAAGTGGTGTGGAAATGTTTAAATCTTCTAGTTGATGTGCATAAAGAGCCTTCATAATTGGCATTGGAAGCAAGTGCAAAATGGCCTACTGAAGGTTTGGTTTGTAGTGACATAGATGTGGCTAAGACTAGGGCGCACCAAAAAATGCAAGAAGTCATGGATTTCTTAATTACGGTGATGTTGGCCAAAGATATGGACATTTTCATGGAGTATATATTAGCTAATATGGAGGTGTTGCTAGACTCAACGGTGGTTAGGTTGATTGATTTGGGTTTAGGATTTATTGTTGTTTTGAACCATGTGGAGTAATTTGTTGAAAATGTTGGTTGTTAGTGTTCCGTGTTGTTTGCTTTGAATGTAGTTTCATCCCTGCCATTTTGTGTAGTGTGTATTTGGCGGTCCCCAATCTTCTCTGGTTATATTCTCCTTTGATATTAATAGATGTGTGCTACCCACTAAGGTAGAAATTTTCCTTAAAAAAAATAAATAAATAAATAAACACAAGAATGTTATACCTTCATTGCTCCTTCCTCTTCAAGGATTAAGCTCACAAGATGCACTCAAGTCTTGTAGATTTTCTCCAATGATTGAAGGGATTTGGTTGCTCACAATTTTAGCATGATTCAATGGTATGATGAAGATGGATTTGATGAATATTTGGACAACATATGGCTATGTGGAATGCGTGTTCCAAGAATGAGAGCCAGGGCCTCATTATGTAGAAATTTGGTGAGAGGAATCAATAGCTAATATTGAATGTCTAATGGAGGGTTTAGATTGATTGAGAAGGTGAGGTTTGGATCAAGGATGAGGATTGATTAGTCATGTCACAAGTGTCACAAGATGGATAGGAGTGAAATGGGAAGGTGTGCCCACACATGTGTGAGTAGTTATTGGGAAGAGAGGCATTAAATTTGTGTAAGAGATAGGGTGGCTTGTGTAAGAGGTTAGTGGGGGTAGGTGAGATGTAAGAATTTAAAATTAGGAAATGATGATAATGATGATTAGGGATGAGGGTTAGATCAATTAATCAAAGATTAATTTATTAATGAAGATGGGTGAGTTAATAAACCAAGGGTTTATTAACATGGGTGGAGTCAAAAGTTGGAGAATGGGATAATGATGATTAATAAAGGGATAAAGTTAACTAATCAAGGATTAATTAACTTAAGCAAGGTTAGGAGATTTTAGAGGAATGTAGGAAAAGGTTAAATTTAAATAAATAAATGTATATTTATTTAATTAAAGGTTGTGGAATGTAAGGATAATGGGGAAATTAATTAAATAATAAATTAATTTTCAGGATAAGGGAATGTATAGTCATAAAATTGCACCCCTTGCAATTTCACATACATTTTTACATATGCTTTAGTGCCCACTCCCTTAGCATTTTGTGTAGGCTCATTTTAGCCCCTGCATCAGTCTTTTTCCCTTCTCAAGATGCTCCATCACCCCTTTTCAATAGCTACCCTCGCATGTCAGCTTTGCATCAAACTTCGTTCCTTTCCTTTTCGTGTTGTTTTGTAGTGTGACATGTCTGAACACTAGCACACCACGCTGATGTTCGTGGGCCACACTAGCGTCCTACGACATTTCAACATTCAAATGACTATGTTCATGCATGTTTTCCAGTTGTCACCTCCTTTGGTCGGTGGTAACAGATTGAGATGCCTTGTAACCACCGGAGAAGCTTCTTTTCTCTCTTTAAAAGTCATCCTTTCAACTCATTTGGCCTCTTCTTCTGTTGCTAGCTTCATTCCTCTACTTCTAAATTCTCTCCAACTTTGGCTCTAGCTTCGGAGGACATTTTATGTTTGTGATGGTGACTTGGCTTTACCCATGTCACTTGATATCTTTGATCCTTCTCACGAAAGTCCTCTTGCTTCGGAGGACATTTTGTGGCAAGAAGATGAAATCATTGGTACCTTTCTTAATGTTACCCTACCTTCTATTCATTCCAATGCACTCTCTTTTGGAGATGATGCATTTGTGAATGATAAAACTTCTATTCATTTCAATGCACTCTCTTCTAGAGATGATGCATTAGTGAATGATGAATCTTTTCATCCCAATGCACTCCCTTCTAGAGACGTTGCATTAGTGAATGATGAATCTCATCTTTGTTTTGATGCACTCTTTCTAGAGATGATGCATTAGCAAATGATGAATCTCCTTCCACATTTGATCCTATTTGGATCGATGTTGAGAATGTCTTCAACTAATTATTCCACTAGTTGTGATGATTCTGTAAATGCTATCTATCTCTTTGTCGCCCCTCAAAGGCCTAGGAGACCAGTCATTTACATGACTCCAACTAGTCCTTCTCCTAAAAGGATTTTTTCTATTGATAGTGTTCCATTTAATGGTGATTCTCCTGACCTTTCTAGGGCTCCCTCTTATAGATCGATAGCCCATACTTATGAGAATAGTATGAATAAACAATCAAGCCTTCTTCAAGCTCCTAAACCTGCAACTAAAGCACCTAGTGATTACGATCTTGTAGAGCAACCTCGGGTTATTCCAACTAAGATCTCACTGTGGGACTTGCTTCAGTTAACTCCAGTTTATCAAGGTATGCGTTAGGAATCCTTGCAAAAGATCCTATTTCCTTCTTCTGCTAGGCTGGAAGATGTCGATGCATTGATAGCTTATATTAGTGCAGATTCACCGAATATTACATTCTATTTGCAGGAACTCCCGCCTTCGGAAGTACAGAAGCAAGTGGACCCTCTAATGATTATAGTTAATACTAATAAAATTGGCATTAGACGTACTCTCATTGACGTTGGTTTGGCACTCAATGTGTGTAGTATTGATCTATTTTCTAAGATTAATATTGATCCATCTTCTCTTAATGCTTCTTCTACTGGCATTCATGGGTTTGATAATGTCGATCGACAAGCCCTAGGCATGATAGTCTTGTCTGTGAGGCTGGGACCCATTACTATACCTACCCTTGTATATGTTATGTTAGAAAAGTTATCATATAACCTTCTTCTTGGTAGACCGTGGATTCATGCTATGGGTGCAGTCCCGTCTACCTTGCATAAATCTATTAAGTTCATTTGCAATAATCTAGTCACAGTCAAGGTTGACCTTAAGGCTAGGCACTTGTGTGAGATGGAAGTTTTCGGTCAAGCTTCAGTTGTGCCTAATCTTATCCATTTAGTGTCTTCCAATGTGTTGATGTTTACTCTAGCAGTACCTACTAAAAAGGATACTCTTGAGATAGATGTCCTTGAGGAAGATCCTTCTAAAGCAAGAAATATTAAGTCTACTAGACTTCTACCTCTTCTCAAGAAAATGCATGTATTCATGATGATTGGGGTTCTTTAGACTTTACAGACTCCTTAAGTGGGGAGGATAAAGTCAACCCGATCCACTTAGGTCTTCCAATAACATCATCAAAACCTGCTATCAAAGATGGTTATCCTTCTATATCACGCGGTAGTGTGAGCAACAGTTGTAATGTCCTTGATGTCGATCCTCCTCCTTCTGAGGAAGATGAATGCACTTCTATTGAAGAGGTTAGTATTGGTAATATTGTCAGGAAAGATGATGGCGATCTCGTAGAGGAGTATGATCTCCTTTTCCAGAATGATACTCTCCATGTAGATCCTCCATTTTCTGCTACCTTCATATCTTCTTCTTGTGAGTAGCCAAAATTTTCTCCACAAGAGAAAGGTTTTCTTCCTGCTCCCCATTCTTTATCCGAACAAGAGCTTATCTTGTTGAGGCTTCTCAAATCCTGCTTGATTACTCTTCCTTCCCCTACATGTAAGAAATCTCATAAACATAAAAAAGAAAAACAATTTTTTTGTGCATACCATTGAGTGCTTGGCCATTCCACTAGTGAATGTAAGGACTTGAAGGATAAAATACTTCTTGATTCAAGTTCCATCGAACTCCCGTTTGATTGATGCACGTGCCTTTTTCTTTGCATGACAAGTGATATTGAGGTTTACCTCTATCCTGTATGTTCTAAGTATCTTGCATAGTTCTCCTCCCCTGTATATTGGGGGCAATGATAACTTGTTTTGGAGATGTGCATCCTTCTAAGAACCCCCTCTCTTCTCTTCATCTTTCAATTGAAGCATCCCTTGAGTGGACCCCTCTTCTTCTGAAGGGTTCCCTAGGGACCCCTTTGAAAGTTTTCCAATCTATCGACAGTCTACGTGATTGTCCGCATACTTGCCTATGTGGCCGCTTTTGCTTTGTAGGTGCACCTATGGAGCCACTTTTCGACTCTACAAAGTCCCCTTCCTTGGGTTTCCTCCATGTGATAGATCTTAGGGGATACCTCCCTGTAGGTTTGTGGGCCTGTAGGGTGCTTCCTTTGAGCTTCCTCCATGCGAGAGATCTTGGAGGTGGCTCCCCTATAGGTCTACGGATCTGTAGGGTTCTTTCTTTGGGTTTCCTCCATGTGAGAGATCTTGGGGGATGTCTCCCTGTAGGTCTGTAAAGCACTTTTATGGGTTTCCTTCATGTGAGATATCTTCAAGGACACCTTTCTTATAGGTCTGCAAGTCTGTAAGGCACTCTTTCGGGTATCCTTCATGTGAGAGATCTTGGGGGACACCTTCTTTGTAGGTCTGTGAGCTTGTGAGGTGCTTACTTCATGGGGATTCCTTCATGTGAGAGATCTTGGGGGTTGTCTCCTTGTAGGTCTGCGGACCTGTAAGACACTTTCATCTTGTAGGATATGTCCATCGTTGGTCTACGGGCCTTCGGTGTGCTTTGTTCAAACTCTCCTTGGGTCTAAGGACCTATGGAGCCATCTCACTTGGAGTTTTCATTCATCCTTCTTGCTCTCTCATTGATCCTTTCTCTTCTCTCTTCTCTTCTCAATTGCATATACTAGATCAAAGATCTGCACCTTCTTCATCCTAAGTATATGCTCTTTCTCTTTTTGACATCTTAGAGTTCTTCTATGTATTGTCTTTAATTTGGGGACGACACATAGTATTGAGACAACCTTCTACATTGAGGTCTCTTTCACTTTTTTGACTCAAATCTTTTAGTTTCTTGTGCTCTAACATTTTTTTTGGGTGCAGGTTATTCTTGTCTAATGCATGTGGTTTGCAGGTCTTCAACCTGGGGGCATGCTTCTGTGGTTTGAAGAGTTGTTTGCTTCCTCTACAGTATCCTTTTGGAATATGATGTTATTTATGTTTAGTAGATTTCCTTTAGCGTGCATATTAATGTAGATTCATATGCCCACTAAAGTGGGGGAAAAATGTATAGTCGTAAAATTGTGCACCCCCTGCAATTTCACACATTATTGCATCTACTTTAGTTTCCACTCCCTTAGCATCTTGTGTAGGCTCATTTTACCCCTTGCATCAGCCTTTTTCCCTTCTCAAGATGCTCTAGCACTCCTTTTCAGTAGCTACCCTCGTGTGTCAACTTTGCATCAAACTTTGTGCCTTTCCCGTTCGCATCAATTTTTAGAGTGATGTGTCCAGACAATAGTGCACCACGCGGACATATGTTCGCCATGCTAGCATCCTGCAACGTTTCAATGTTCAAACGATTATTTTCATGCATGTTTTCCACTTTTCACCTCCTTTGGTTAGTGGTAGAAACTCAAGATACCTTGTAACCGCACGAGAAGCTTCTTTTATCTCTTTAAAAGTCATCCTTTCAACTCATTTGACCTCTTCTTCTATTGCTAGCTCTATTCCTCTACTTCTAACTTCTCTCCAGCTTTGGCTCTATCCCTCTACTCTCTAGCTTTTGCTTGCATAGCTTCATACAGCTTGTTACAACAGCTTCCTTTCTAACTTCTTCCAACTTCTTCCTCTCCTTCTTAGCTTCTCTTCCAAGCATTCTACCATCTTGATCTTGCTTGCATAGCTTTCATAGCTCATTACAGCAACATTCTTACATCCTTTCAAGCTTTCTTTGCAACATTCTCAAGCTCCTACAACACTCATTGAAACACTCTTGGCTCTTGCAGCTTCATCTCCCTTATCTCATACTTGTGAGCATCTTGGGATTCCATATCTCCTTTCTATTACATCTCTACTTTGTGATATGGGTTCTCCTCCTCGAGCAGGGATTGCTTTTATCACTCATACTTGGTGGTACGAGTTCTACTCCTGAAGTGGGTTTTTATTTCACCACATGTTTTGTCCATTTTAGTTCATTTCTCTCTATTTATTTGGTTGTCCGTGAAGGTGGGAACACCAAAATAGGGGTTTGACTAAGGCAAACCCCTATACAGCCCCAACACTTTCTCCAGATCTTAAACTTTCAAGTATTGAAGATATCTACTAGCTGGAGGTTGCATTACTTGGATTGTGGTGAGCATCTTCTCTCCTTTCTTCTCCTTATCTCTATCATTTCTACTTCACTTTTATTTCAGTTCTACCACTTTCTATTACTTTCCTGTATTTTGGAAGTCCTTAGTAATTAGGATAGAAGTAGTCATTTAGCTATTTTTTGTGATAAGTTCACTTTCTGGTCTGTACGAGATGCCAATGTGCCTCTGGGACGCCAACGCGTCGCATTGTTGTCTGTATCCCGCACTGTCATCCTTTGGTTGAGAGCTTGTCAGTTTTTCCAAAAAATCTTTGTGACTTGCTCTTTCTAATTCTAGAACTCTCATGTTGTTCCTTGAGGTAGTTTAGGGCAATTCGCCCCGTGAGGCTCTCTGGATGAAGAGAACTCATGAGTAGCGAATCCCCCTTCTCTATAGGGAAATAGGATAAATTAAATAAATAACAAATATTTGTTTAATTAAATATTATTTTGGGTGACTACAACTACCCACAGGGTAACGAACTAGCCGAGTCTACTAACATGAACTTATTGGGTGTTATTAAAAATTACTAGAACGCAATCCTAGGGATTGGCACATGCAACTATAATTTTCCTTTTGGCCAGACAGAACTAAGATTAAAGCGGCCCTAGGAAACTCTCCTTACCAGTTAATCTATGGTCAAGACCCTATCTTCCCTGTAAACCTCCAAATCTCAGTCCTACGATTCATGCAATAATTTTATACCAATGATGACATGATAGAGGACAGACTAATGAACTTGTTGAACCTAGAAGAAAAGAGAGATGTTGTCCTCCAGCAATTCTCTAAACACCAAGCCATTTTCAAACGTTGGTCTAATAAAAGATCCAAGGTCAAGAATTTCAGGATATTAGATATCCTGCTCTTGTGGGATAAGGACAAGTAGAAGAAAGGTGACCATCAGAAGCTTGACAGGCTTCGGTTAGGGCCTTATCAAATCATTGAGTTCTTGGGGAGAATGCTTTTTGCTTGAATACGTTAATAGGGGAACTTGTCCCATTTCCCATCAATGGACAATTTCTTAAACATTATTGTGGCCCATGAAGGATTGTAACTTCCTCTTGTACATTATTAGCTTGGTTGTTGTTTCTTTGCTTTTCTTTATATTTTTGTTTTGTTCTTTGTTGCTTTCATTCTTTTGTCTCGTTCTTTGTGTTTTGGCGTATCGTGATTGTCGTTCTTGGTTGTTCTCTTTTGTTCTCTTTCATTGTGGGGGATCTTTTTGATCATTTGGAAGGTGGGTTGATTATTGAGAGTATGCTTAAGGTAGTTGTGGCGGAGAATTGGATTTAAGTATTTTCAAGGGTACTTTAGTTTCATTTCATTCTGGAATTTGTGTTTTATGATTATTTTGATGCTTATACGAGGGTTTATACAATATGGTAACATTTAAAGTGGTCTTGTGAATAATGGTTGAGTCCATCACTCAATGGATGGAATTGTTAAAATCCCCAAAATTTAGTTGTTCTTAGGTGGTTGTGCTCCTACTTTGAGTGAAAAATATGGCGTCACAATCTTGTCAAGAGGTCCACTATGGTTTCAAACCCATCCCTTGAAATTATTTTCAAGAGTTGAGAATAACATAAAAATAAAGGTATCAAAAGAGACAAAATTGAAAGGAGCAAAGTAGAAAAGGAGAAGAAATAAGAGGGAAGTAACAAACAAAGTGCTCAACCATACATGGATTTCTTCTTATTTATATATTTCATCACGTTTTGAATTGGAAACTAGGGGATAAAGCTAGACCTAGGTTATGAGGGCACCCTAGCCCTAAACTGCAAAGTCCAAATTTCAGATAATAAAACATCAAAATCATAAATTTATATTATTTTGAATATTACCACAAGGAGGGTTGATATATCAACAAAATTCTCAAAGAAATCAATATTAAATGCTTATTAAATGACCTTGGGTTCACCAACCTATCAAGCTGACTAAACAAACATGCTCAAATTTAAATGGAACGAGGGAAAAAAACTTAGAGATATGATGCAAGTCGATGATGATTGATTAGGAAGCTTTGTAAACCACACAATGGAAGAAACTAGGTCACCACGGAGCTCCAGAGCATCATCTCAACTCTCAAATTATTTCAAATGACAAAAATTAATATCAAAGGCATATATACCCCTATCCACCAACCCTCATTAATGCTTTGTAGAACAAGGTGGAGAGCACTATCTTGCAGAAATCTAATGTTCACTCAACCCTTACAGAAAACACAGCTCCCTCCAACCTTGTGAAAATTGACCTACTCTCGACCTTGGTCAAGTTTGGGTCATACCCGCACAACTAGACTTTGTGGAAAAATGGGAGCCCTTCGACCTTATAGAGAATTAGGGGTCATTCAACCAAGGCTCGAATCTCCGTAAACTTCTCAAAACATGAACCTAGAAGGGAAAAAGGAACTTGAAACCAAAATAAGAAAGCACCAAAAGGGGAACTAACCTAAAGCATGCTAACATAAAACCTGAAAAAAGCAAGAAAATCAAGCCAAAATAAAAAAAGGGGGTCCTCGCTTTAACAGGGCATGTGTGCAAGGCACAATACAAACCAATGCTTAAATTTGAAATGTACCATGTTATATTCATATTGATATGGCACATTTATTTTTAGATTAAATTTTATGTCCCTTTGTTAGAAATGATGAGAATTGAGGAACATAAAGAAAATGCACTAGCCTTAATTTGTAACAATGCAATAAATTTTATGTAACTTTATTAATAAATAGAAAGGGTATAAGAAATTGCCTAATTGATTCTAGTGCATCTAAAAGTGTAATTCCTTTATCTATCATGAATAAATGGGGATTTCAGGTCACTAAATCTTATGGAAAGTGTTTTTCTATGGATTTTGAAGAGATTCCTATCATTGGAATCATGAAGGAAATTGAATTCAAATTGGTTACATTTCCTGAGAAGGAATTTGACATGAACATCACAGTTGTAGATATCCCACCCCAATATGGGATGTTGTAATCCAAAAAATGGTTTGTAGAAATTGGAGGTGGTATACATTTGAATTCATCTTGTGTTTTGATTCCTATAAATGGTAGGAATGTAAAGGTGGATGGAGAAAAAATGTCTCTCTTTTAGAAGATATTGAACCAACTGAAGAGGTGTTCTTCATTGATATTAATATGGATAACTTTAGAGTTGAGATACCTCAACCTAAACAAGAGAGAACAACACCTCTAGTTACAGAAGTTCAAGCAACTTCTAAAAGTGATGGTCTATGGTTGATTCCCTTTAAGGTGAATGTTCCAAGGAAGGATCAAGAGTAGGGGTGACTCTTATGTCACAAAGTAGTAAGTCTATCAAATCCTCTTTTGCATTAAATTTTCAATGCTCAAATAATGTAGTAGAATATGAAGCCCTGCTATAAGGATTAAATATGGTTTTGAAACATGAAATTAAAAATCTTAAGAGTCATGGGAGACTCATAGCTAGTAGTCTCACAAGTTAGAGAAAAATATTCTTCTAAGCATAAAAGGCTTAAACAGTACAAAGATATTGTTTGGGACACTATTGAGTTATTTGATGCATTTTCCATAGATTGGATTGAAAGAAGAAAAAATGTCATGACTAATTTCTTGGCTAATATAGCCATAATTCTAGATGGCATTACATTGGCATGAATTGCCATTGTGGAAATATTAACAAGACCTTCCATTCCTGAAAATATATGCAATTGGAAAGTCTTTGCTAGGTACATAAATGAGTATCAAAGTCAAGAAATTGATTTCTAAAATTTTGTAGAGACTATTGATGGAAAAGAAATTATTTTTGGAAAGTCCATTCAATAAAAAACAAATAATCTTCCAAAGGGACTAGTGGCTTTAGATGGGGATCTTGATGGTGCTAATAGTAATATTACTAAATCGGCCCCTTGTGCATGAGAAAGATCTAGAAGATAATAATTTAGGCACAAATACACCACTTCAAAAGGTTTACATTCAAAAAAATGAGTCTAAAGGTAAGGTTTATGTTATCCTTTGTTAAGAAAGCATAAAAATGTGTTTTCTTGATCATATCATGATCTAAAGGCTTATAGAAAGGACTTATTTCAACATGAAATTCCTCTTAAGCCTAATGCTAATCCATTTAGATAAAAATGAAGACCTATAAATCCCATTTTTGCACCCAAGATGCAACAAAAACTAATGAATCTTAGGGATGGTGGAATCACAAAACCAATCAAATATTCCAACTAGGTGTAAAATATGGTTCTTGTGAGAAATAAAAATGGGGATATAATATTATGTGTAGACTTTAGAAATCTAAATGTATCTTATTTGTAGGATAAATACCATTTTCCAAACATGGAAGCTATGCTAAAGAAAGTAACAAGTTGTGAATTATTATCTATGATGGATAGGGTTTCAATCTATAATCAAGTTAAGGTCAAAGAGTTTGAATAATATAAAACAGCTTTTGCAACTCCTTGGGGGACATATGTGTATGTCAAAATGTCATTCGATCTAACAAATTCAATTGCTACATTTCAAAGGGCCATGGATGTAGAATTATCAGATTTGATAGATATCATTGTGGTAACTTATTGGGATGATTTAACTACTTTCTCCAACAACATAAAAGGGCCACTGCAAGCATTTGCAAAAAATCTTTGTTAGAGCTTTAGAACTTGAAATTTCTCTAATCCCAAAGAAATGCATGTTTTGGGTGATAGGAGGTAAGTTACTTGTCCATATTGTTTCAAAATAGGGTATCAGAATTGACCCTGAAAGAGTTGTTGCTATTGATAGAATTCCTCAACCAAAGACAATAAAAGGAATTCAATCATTCTTTGGTCAATTTGATTTTTTCTAGAGATTAATAACAAAATTTTCTAGGAAAACTAAAGGAATTTTTAGGACGTTGAAGAAAGCTTAAAATATAACCTGGGGATAGGAGCTTGTAGAAGCTTTCCAAGAGATAAAAGAAGCAATTAAGCAAGCACCAGTACTGAAATCACCAAATTTCTCAAAACCTTTCCATTTTTTCCTTTGATTCTTTTCATACAATAGTTGCCTTATTACAAAAGAATGAGGGATATGAATATTTGATTTCATTTTCTAATAAATACCTCCAAGCAGCATAATTTAAGTATGATACCATGGAAAATCAAGCATATGCACTAGTGAAAGCAGTGAAAAAAATTAGGCCTTACTTGGTAGAGGCCAAAATTATTGCATATGTTCTAAATGTTATTTGAAATACATTCTACATACCAAGAGCTCATAGGAAGAATATGTAGATGGATTAATAAGATACAAGAATTCAATATAGACATGCAGAACAAAAATTTGGTCAAGGGGCAAGGGTTGTCTAAGCTCATGGTTGAGTCTAACATAGAAGTTGCTCAAATAAATAGCCTAGAAGAGGAGGATCTTTTGAATTCAAATGAAGTCTATAGTATTCCCCATTGTAGAGAGATATAATTGCATACCTATAACAAATGGCATGCCCTAATAACATGAATGATAATCAAAAAGAGCCTTGAAGTTGCAAACCATCAAGTATGTTATCCTAAAGGGTGATTTTTATTGGAGAAACAGGGATAGTGTCCTATTCAAATGTTTGGATCAAGAACAATATTCTAGAGTACTAAATTAAATGCACAATGGAGTATGTGAGGGACATTTCATAGCAAATACTACAACCTACAAGATACTCAGAATGGGTTGCTAGTGGCCTTCTCTCTTTATTGATAGCCAAAACTTAGTTAGGAAATTTGATGCATGCCAGAGATTCTCTACTATATTGAAATATTCTATAACATTTCCTTTAAGACCTATGAACATGGAAGCCCCTTTCAAATAGTGGGACGTTGATTTTATTGGTGAAATATCAGAAAATTATAGTGGTGGATTCAAGTAGATTCTTGTTGCTACAAACTATTTCACCAAGTGGATTGAATAAATCCTAACCACGAAGGAAACTAATAAAGTTTTTGTGGACTTTAATGTAGCACATTATCACAAGGTTTGGGGTTCCAAACAAGGTAATCATCGATAATGCAATGTGTTTTAGATCAAAAGAATTGATTGGTTTTTGTTCTAATTATGGAATTAATCTATCATATTCGTCTTCATACCATCCATAAGGAAATGGACAAGCAGAATCTAGATTCAAGATTTTACTAAATATTATCAAGAGGATGATAGGAAAGAACAAAAAATCTTGGGATTCCAAACTGAGATTAGCTTTGTGAGCTGACAAGGTAAGAGTCAAGAAGTCCACTAAAAATTCACCATATGAGCTGGTATATGACATGGATTCCAAGATGTCGGTGAACAATTTAATGCTAGTTTATAATTTTATTCAAGAACATGATAAGGATATTATAGATGATATGAAGTTTCCAAATCAATCAATTGATTGAGTTAGATGAATCAAGAAGGAAAGCTCAAATTGTCAATTTGAAAAGGCAACAATAGATTAAATATATGTTTGATAAAAAGGCTTCTAACATGAGTTTTCAAGTTGATGATTTGGTATTAATTTGGAATGTAAGATTCCAAGATAAAGGCAAGCATAGCAATTTTGATCCTCTTTGGATAGGCCCATACATAATTAAAAATACTCATGGGGAAAATTCCAATTTTCTAGAAAGTTGGATGTTGAACTGGAAGAATTGTCAGTGCATGGACAACTCTTGAAACCCTATTTCTCATAATATTTAGGCCTTATCTTCCAAGCACAATTTGTACATATTTGTATGTTCTCCCTATGTTGGTGTGTTTTGTGTTTTTTTTTTTTGGTTTGGCTTGTTTTTAGAGTCCGGCCTGCTTCTCAAAGTCCTCTCGAGTCTCGTCATGCTTTGCTGAAGCATGTGTCCCTAAATGAGAGCCATTGTTGGCACTAATAAAAATTCAAGGGTTTATTTATAAAATTTTGCTAAACCTAGCCTTCCGGGGCTTAAACACTAAACTATAGCAATTCATTTTCTCATGGTTCTATTCCTTTATTTTCATTTGCTCGATGGCTTCTTTAGCGTGTTATAACTTTTAATTCATTTAATCCTAGTGATCGGCTTGGCCTTTTTATTCACATCCATTATTAAATCACTTAAGTCACTTTATACACCCATTGGAGTGGTCCCTACCATATTCTTAGTCATCATCCACATGTAGATTTTTTATTGAGTCATTTTTGTTTAGTTTATTGTAATTTCGAAGTCTTTGAACCTTGCAAATCTGCATGACCATAATGCATCACAACTTCCCTAAACGGAATTCAAATTATTTTTACGATTGGTGAGAAGAACACAATGGTCGTTGATCATTCGTGCCAAATCAAATCTATGGTCCAAATTCAAAATTAAGCAAACGGATAGTTGCAAAGACTTTGTTTGCTCATATTCGCCATTACTGCAATGAATGAATTTTTTTACCATGACCATAAAGGATTTAGATTAAATATAATTCAATTCATTGTTTCAAACATCCAATTGAGCATTACATGGAGGAAATTTAGGAATTCAAGGAATTTTTAAGAGCTTGTAGCAACAAATTAAGGTTTGGAGCAATTGGTAGCAGATAAGTAAAAAAAATGACTCAAGTATTG
This sequence comes from Sequoia sempervirens, assembly GCA_007258455.2. Lineage (NCBI taxonomy): Eukaryota > Viridiplantae > Streptophyta > Pinopsida > Cupressales > Cupressaceae > Sequoia > Sequoia sempervirens. The sequence goes on from VDFB02179234.1 coordinate 54,862,354, forward strand.
AAAATTATATTCAAATTGTAGAGTAAATTTTTGGACTGAAGAGTCATTTTTTGAATATTTGTTAAATTAAAAACCCTAGAATATCTTCAATTTTTTAAAACCCTAGTTTTCATAGAGAAATCCTAAAATGAGTCAATCGTCTTCCCAATTTGGGAAAGTGAAGTGAGGCCTACAGGAAAACATGCTATCCCAATTCCCTGGCTTATCCAAGAGGGAAAATCATGCCCAAGGCTCTAGTATATTATAAGATAGGGTAATTAACACAGATGATGATTTAAGGGATACAACACTTCCCATGCAAGGTTGGGAATTATTTGAATATTTTTATAGGAGAAGCAAAGTTGTCCAGCCTATCTCCAACATATGGACCTTAGATTTGGGAAGGAATTCCAAATATTTTTATCAATGTGCATTTATTCAGAGTTGTGGTCAAGAGGTACGATGAGAAGTTAAGGATAGTTCTGACTGGTACAAAAAGTTTTTTTATGAGCTTGGAGAGACTATATATCTTTGAAGTGTTTGGTTTGAATATAGTTGTCAATATCCAAATTGATTTTAACTCATTATGCAAAGAGTATGTGAGGAACAAGCATAGCTACAATTTTTTTGGCTCTCACATCATATAGTTAAGGGCCCAAACAAAATTCTAATAACATTCACTAGGGATGAGGTAGAGACTTTCGAAGTGGACTTGTTTGAGGAGTATTTCATCAAGACATACTATAGGATCATATGTCAACACACAAATGCTAGTGCATTTGATGATGATGGCAAAAAATGTGCAAGAGCAAGACTTAAATAGAATTTTTCATTTTGCTTCATATATTTCAGATGGCATTCACAAGGATTTGATGGCCACAAAGAAAGGGAAAAATAATTTACTCCAAGTGGTATTTTCTGCTATGTCATATCTTATTATATAGTGGACAAAGAATTTGGAATCAAGCAATGCAGTTAAAATTCTATGATGCTCATGGAGTACCATTGGCAATCCAAGGGTGGACCCACATATGGGATATGCATTTCCAAACTACAATTATGTAGTATTTGAGGAGTGTATTTTCAAGTGGTCATGAGGAACTTAGGTTTCCATATTGACATATTGTCAAATAAGGTAAGGGGGAAATTTTTGAGACCCAAAGACTTGGATCCAAAAAAGAGAATTGATCACAACTAGAGTGATTGGTTTTTCCATACAAATACTATTGTCATCAGAGTTTATTGTGCCCCAGTACAGCCACATGTATTGCCTAAAAGTGTTCTAGAGAGGATTCCTTTCTTTGAGATTATGTGGCGGCTAAATGAGTTTGATAAGTGTCATTTGAGGGAACACAAGAAATGACCCTTGCTACCATCTTCCCTTATATTCTCTGATTTTCAAATCACATCAAAATAAAGATTGGAATTTTTTATATATTTTATTGTAGTTATATAGAATGAAAGTATATGTTCATAGGGATTGTGATCCCCAACATTTTAATGAATAGGTAAGGCTTAGATCCAAGGAGCTAAATTTTTACCATAAGTTTGACAGAGTGGAAGATGTGATTAGAAATTGTGACACAAATGAGGATTTGAATATGAGAAAGACTAATTGGTGTGAAATTTTGAAAGGGGAAGAACAAATAAAATATCTCAACCCCAATTACCAAGGGGGATTCAAGGAGATGCAAGATCATATTCTTAGCATACAAACTATTCTATAAAATGTTGCAACTAGCTTTTGGAGGCCCTATTCCCAACAAGAAACAAATTAGAGAGGAATTTGCTCAATAAGAAGAAGTGGAGCATCTAGTGCCTCAAATTTACCTACCTAAAGTATCAAGTTCTCAAGAGATAGATCATCCAATGGCTCCTCTAGATATTCTTCTAAAGAAACAAAGTGGTTTCCAACCCTTTGTTGATTATTCAATTAACTATGCAAAAAAAAAAAAAAGTGGGGGAGAATGCACCAAACACTAAGGAGGTGAATCATTTTTTTCCTTCCCAACCTAGGGTTCACATTGAAGAGGCCCCGTAGAGCAAAAAAATGATTAATCTCAAAACTAGGGGAAATGTAGTAAATCATATCAAAATCCTATCCTACACAAAATTTGTGTTTGTTGACTATTTTTCAAGTAAAGAATTTAAGGACTTCTTAATGAAGATAAAATGGAGAAATTATTTAGCGAGATTAGTAATGTAAAAGTAATAATTTCACCTAAGGACAAAGAAGAGATGACTAAACAAATTATTGTAAATGTTGATTCCTACATCAACAAAATAACTCCTGAGGAGGCAAGAAAATTAGTATAGGATAATGGGTGTTTGTTGCTACCAAATAGGGATATTGCCTCTACTATTACTTTAGACACAATAAGAAGGAAAGACACATACCAAGATGTGTTAACATCAAAAGATCAAGCAAAGGATATATATTTTGGATTAGGATTCAACACTAAACATGAGACTTTGACAATATGGGCAATAGCTCCAAAAACTCAAAAGCCTCAAGTTGACAACAATGTTAGTGAGCTTACTAGGAGCCTTATTGCTAGAATAATTGTTGATACCATTGCACCACAAGCAGCATCCTTAGTGGTCAATACAGCTATGTTAAGCGAAGTTGCAACAAAGAAGTTGCAAGCTAGCTACAATAAATTGGAGAAGGATCGTATTAAGCTTTTGCAGGAAGACAAAAATTTGTTGTCACAACTACCTCTTCCACAAAGTGCAATTACACTCCCCACTCCACCCTAATCAGGATCAGGTGATACATCAATCCAAAACAAGGAGAGATTAACTTTAAGGATACAAGAGTTGAAAAAACAAATAACTCAAAGTAAAGAAGAAAAAAAAATAGCTCAGGAAATGGGATGGAAGAAGATAATTAGTGTGGTGGAAGGCTTGCTAGAGCATGGGATTTATTGTATATTGCAAAGGGTAAATGATACTTGGACAGGGTACAATAATCGAAGGAATGCATACATCAACTATATGAAGCAAGAGGCTAGTCTTAAGGAAATTTTGAAAGTATGGATTCCAAGAACAACAGTAATGACAAATATGCACAAGTTGACAAGGTTTGATTCTAATGCTCCTAAAGAGATAGCAAGTACATGTAATGTGTTGTAAGTACTCAGAGATATTTCAACTTGTCGATCAAAATTGGAATATAATTCAAGGGTAAGTTGAAATCCTTTGAGGCATTAGAGGATAAGCTAATGCCCAAAATTTTTGATACGAATGGAATCATAAAGCCTTTTGATCGATGAAAAGTGGAATTCAACACAATTTTTCCATCATTATGTTCCTTTATTGTGTCAATGGTGAGTCTGGTCTAGCTTTATAAAATAACAATGTGGATGATATAATAAAATTAGAATTAAGCTTGGACAATTTCAATAAGGAGGCCAAAGCAGTTTTGGATGCAATGTATAATTCCCATATTAATAAAATTGCTAAGGTTCTTGAGTTTAATTGGCCATCAAAAGAGACATATGCTTTATGGGTAGAGAAGTATAAGGAATGAGTTAGATTACAAGGTCATCATGGTCATCATTTTTTCTTCATCAAAATTCTCTGAAGTTAAAAGTAGTTACATAGGTGTCAAACTACAAATTTTTCCTTCATCAGTTGTTCAGGGCATTTTTGTTCCTTCAACAGCTTCAATATATTTTTTATTCTCTGAGGTGTGGAAAAGGAATCTCTTTTGTTACTGAGTTGTTATAACTATCTTGTTGCAACAAAATTTTGAATGTCATATGTAATATTCAAACAAGTGTCACTTATGCTCTGAAATCTTATGTTCTTATCCTTTTCTATAAAAGACGAGCTTGTATCTTGTTGAAGGGCCTAGGAATTGTACATCTTGTGAAGTCTTTTAGCTTGTAAGGTGTAGTTAGGGTTTCTAAGTGTCAAGGTCTATAATCATTTTCTCTATAATAGTTATGTATTTTTTATTGAAGAATATATGAATGCATGCTTACAATATGTCATCATCTCCAACTTTGTAAGACAATATTATTCATGAATAAAATAAGAAACTATTATTGGATTCATCAATAAAAATTCTTGTACTATGTATTTTGTTGATTACATATGTTCAAATAATAGAATAATTTATTTCATGGAAATGTAGAATATATTGTGTTGATAAATGTATTATTAACTAGGATCGTACTGTAAGCCCTTAGTTTTTTATTAGGTAAGTAGTATTTATAGGGTGTTGTACCCTTCACAAAGAGCCACAAGGGCCAATAGATTTAAATACCAAAAAAGCATCAAAAAACAAACACCATGGACCAACAGTAGACGGACAAACAACGAACCAGCAGCAAACTAATTGGCATCTTCCCAATTCTTTAGCAGGAGATTAACAACATCATCTCTGACCCATTCCTAATGGTCTTCAGCCTTTTTCATGTCCATCTCATCCTTCATAACCACCGATAGGGTATTGGTGACACAGTGGACCAACTTAACCATGAAGCGGGCCAAACACAGAAATTTTTTGTCCAATTTATCCAATCTTTCCTTCAGCACACAAAGCTCCTCCCCTCCAACCGCAATCTTTCCACTATCAGCATGCTCAACATCCAGCGGTTCTAAAGACTGAGAGGTTGAAACCTCCTTCTGAACTTTTCCCATGTCAAGAATGGAGCAAGGTCCTCTAGCATGCTCCTCCTCACCCTCAGACTCCTCTTCAACCTTGCTATATTTGTTGTCTGACTGCTCCTCTTCCGTATCCAAATCTTTAACCTGCACTTTTTTCCTGTTCTTGGCCAGCCTACCAGAGCGTCGAATGATGGCATCACAACCAATAACCATCGTCTCCGCAACCACCGTATCCCCCATAGAGTCCTTGCTCACCACATTTTTTCCTTTGCTAGGAGGCTCCTTCAAGCTCTTACCTTCCTCCTTTCCTTTCTTTTTCAAGGCGGGCTTGCTGGTAGTCTTGGCAAGGGTTTATTTGAGTTCACAAAGACTAGCCACAGCACTAGTCTGGGCCGCTCCCTCATTCCCCTTAATATTTTTAGCAGTGGGTTTGGGTTTATGTGTGTCAACAGGGACCAGGTGGTTTTTCCTGACAGGACCTTTGGATTTGGACGGAGATAAATTGGTCATAGTGGGAGGCTCAATCTCTTCAATGCGGACAGTCGATATGGGTTTTGGCGGACATAAAGCAAGATGGAAGTGGTAGAGCCTCAAAATGAGGCCTTGGTGGAGCGGAAAGGGAGGAGGGTCATTAGGATTCAGACTAGCAACCTCAACACATTTTTCAACAGAACTTTCTAAGTCCATAAGCAGGAAAAAAGGAAAGCTTAACAAAACTTTATGCCTGAGGTGATTCAAAAGAGGGAAATGGTAGAAGTAATAGGTTTTGTATCTACCTTCCAGAGTCACATACTTCATCAAGGCAAGGCACACCTGGTTCCACGATTGAGGGAGAGCCTTCCAGTCAAAACTTGACTGGTTACGCACCGGCGCCTCATTCCCCACAAAAAACATGCTCATACTCTCATTGTCCTAAGTTTTAGTGTGCTTCAAATGCTTCATACCAGTACACTGGAGCCCCGTAACCTACACAATCACTTCCTCGTCCACAGTAAAGGAAATGCCTCCCAAAGTCACACGGCGATCTTTCCACGAGTTGACAAACTGAGCAGACAGATTAGGGTCATGGCCCACCAGTCTCTCCATTAGAGGAGCTAGACCACCTTCGACACAAATGTGCCAAACAAGTGGAACTTTGTGAAATTCATTGCAGTTATCCAGCTCAGTTCACACCCTATCACCACCTGTAATGTCACTCTCCACACAAGATAACCAAGAACCCTAAGAAAATAAAAGGTTAGAGATAATAGAAAGGTGAAAAATCACCCACACATTAAGGATTTTAAGCTAGAAACAATAGTCTTTGATAATCAAGGCAAAGGACAGGTCGCACGCATGAGTAAGTAATTTCCAAAAAGCAATCTTAGCGGAATCATAAATTAGGATCTCCACACACAATCAGCTAAGTAAGTAGGACATGAAAGAAAGGATGGTTTTCCTTCCACATAGAAGATGCACAGAAACCTAGGCAAGATGGCCGCGTGACCAAAATTAAAAGCACCTAAAAGGATAGCTTTCAGGAGCGGGCCAAATTTAGTAACACCAAAAAGGTTATCTTTCAGATGCGGAGATAAAATGGCGGATAATATAGGTCCAATAAGGAGCTTGATCTCATAATTATTTGTCATATCAAAATCAAAATCAAAAAACTTGGAAATACGATAGCTTAACAAGATCCCCAAAAGGAGATTATGTAAGGTATGGTCCAGCTTAGTTTTAATCATCAAGTACTTGTCGCAACATCTCATGATTTCCCTTTTCAAAATGGGCTCCATCCCATAATTTGAATTATGTCACTTGTTATCTATCTCATCAGTAAAACTCGTCCACATAGCCCAATAGGCAAGCATGTGGACCCCCCAAAAAATCCAGCAAGGTGCTTGATTAGTTATCATCATGGGTCAAGTAAGGGCTTTGTTCCTTCAATATTAAACCCTGAATGTCAAGAGGTAGGTTCCCTAAAGAACGCCAGCATTTGGATAATTTCCATTGTGTTCCAAAATTGGCTAAGGCATCAACCACTTGGTTTCCCTCTCGGTAAATATGGGTGGCAAAGTTTTTAATTTTAACTTTGACACGAAGAGCCTAATGTCTAGAAGAATGTCTTTAGTACTCCACCCCAGCAATCTTTCAGTTAACAGCATCAATAACAGACTTAGAGTCTCCTTCAATATGAAGGTTCTCAATCCCCATGGAGACAGACAGTTGTGAGCCCTTCAATAGCGCTCTAGCTTCCGCAATCATAGAAGAATGAACACCAATCCCCCAGAGTAACCAGCCACATAATTTCCTCTGTAATCCCTAATCACACCTCCTATATTGGCTCTGCCCGGGTTGCTAAATCAAAATTTAGTTTATACCAGCCCCTGTCAGGAGGTTTCCAAATAGTGACACTCTGAGCCAAGGATCTAGAGTTGTCATAAGAGTTAGCATCCAGGTTTTGGTGCCAAGCTTTGGCCATGCTTATTTCCACCTCAGTCGAACCTTTGTTTGGGTTTTTCCCTTTGAAAAGCGAGATATTTTTCGCAATGAGCTGAGACCCAATACCAAACACCTCTTTCGGACTCATATCAATGTTCCTGAAGATCCTATTGTTTCTCTCTTTCCATAAACACCAACATATAATAGGAGGGACCTGGTTCCAAATTTCACTAGGTAAAGGGTGGATAAAGGGTCCAGACTAGCTCAAGATAAAGGATGTGATATCCTACACATAATCCATTGAATCCCCAATCTTCCTAAAGCCAGCTCCCACACCTCCATAGCAAACGGGCAGTGTAACAACAGGGGATCCACCGATTCTTCATTGCACTTACATAAAAAACATTTGTTGGGGATCTGGAATCCCCTTTTCCTCATATTGTCCTTAATAAGAATCTTGTTATGGCAGGTAGTCCACCAAAAGAAGTTAAATTTTGGGATCATGTGTCGATTCCAAAACTTCTTCCATAGATCGAGGAAAACACCCTGGTCCGTCAGTAGATTGTAAGTTGATTTAACTGAAATATCACCCTATTTATCATGAGTCCAGATGAATTCATCCCCTCTGCAAGTTGCAGGAAGCCTGGTGAGGGAGAGAAATTCCTACAAGTTCTTGGCAAGGAGACAAATCAGGGGGAAAGGGGCAGCAAAGGCCTAAGTCATTCCATTTTCTAACACCCAGAGGCCCTAGGAGGTAATCACTAATATAAATACCAAAGAATCATTGAACCAATCTCATAAGATTCTTGAATTCAATGTTTTCCAAGGGAGTGTCAAGTAGCCAAGTGTCCTCCCAAAATCTGATTTTATTACCATTACCAATCTTCCATTTGATCCCATTTCTTATAAGATCCTGCAAACTGCATATACACCTCCAAACCAAGGACCCCGAAGGGTGAGCCTCTGATAGGCAGTCAATCAAAGGTTTGTTTTGAAGGTACTTAGCATTCATGATCTTACACCAATCCTTGTTATTACTCAAGTTATTACCAAGCCCTTAGTTGCTCAAGTTATTACTTGTTAATAATATTCTATTGACTATCAAGATATATTGAATTGATGTGAAGAGATGTTTATCCAATTCTAGGACTTTGTAATCCTAGATAAGCATCGATCAAGTTAGGTTTTTCTTTTTAGCTCCCTGAACACCTTACAAAATTTTCAAATGCCAAATCTATTTATAAATTATCTATATGTATTTTAAGTTTCTCATACATAAGCTTAAAATCTTGAAGAATAATGTTCTATTGTATTTTTCAAACCTTTAATCATAATTTATATGAGATTTATCCACTTATCTAGTATCCATTAGATTTTATTGCAACCATTTTTTCATATTGTATGATATCATCTTTGTAATGGAATATATTGTAAAATGATATCATAAGGGAAACCTGCCTAGGTTTTGCAAAGCCTGAAGTGCAGAAGGAATTGATTTCCTTGTTCGTTAGCCAACTACCTGAAACTCTTAATCATAAAACGTGGGGATATTTAACAGAATTTTTAGGCAATTAGTTGGAAACACCAACACATTGGCCAACATAAAAGAGGTATGGTTCCCAAACTCCATGGCCCAATTTCCAACACCCCAATTTGAATTCCAAACTATTTTTAGGATATTCCTTATAGCTATCATAACTTGTTAGAACTTATCATAGTCAACATTGCAACTTAGGAACCCCAATTTGTCATGTTCCTCCACTTTAAGATACTTTATGGAATTTATCATAAGATCATCATAGTATTGGTTAAGATTCTAATGTAACCCCCATAATCATCCTCTTATGTGTCATAGAACATGTCATAAGTAACTCTTACATCTTACCATGTTATAAGATGCTCTTGCAACTCCATACACATAATCCAAGATACAAATAATAAAAACACAACATTGGGAATGCAAGGTTGAGATACATTTCCCAAAAGATTTGTACTTATTTGTTCAAGATCAAACATCATGTCAATGGTTATGTGTTTTCATGTTCATGCTATGTGAAAGCTAACATTATTGTAGGTCTCCAAGCATTCAAGCAAAGCAAGATCCAAGATCCTTGAAGAGATGTGTTTGTCTTCAATCTTTCAAGGAAGCTATTGAAGGGTGGTGAGTTGCAGCATTGTGTTCAATCATCATTTCCTTTCCATTCAAGGTTTTATCATTGACATTGCCATTGTGGGAGTGGAAACACTAATACGGGGCTTGACTGAGGTAAGCCCCTATATGGCACAACATTTCTCCTCTTTGTGAATGTGCAAGTTGTAGGTCTGAAGTGAGTTGATGAGAGCTTGAAGATCCATTTTGTATTATTGCATTTATTGTCACCATTCTTGTCAAGACACGGAAACTCACCTAAAGGATTATTTATGATATTTCGGTTGTGGGACAAACATAAAATAGAAGCTCAAATCCAACATCAAAGGACCCTGAAAGTTGAGCAAGACACCCCTACAAAAACCCATTCGCCCAAGGGCAACTGAGTCCTTGTATGCATAGCAGAACCAATTTTTTTGGGCAGGTACATAGTCCTCTACACCTTCCAAATCTATTGAAACTTTATTGTTTATGTTTATTAGTTGTCAGATAATTGCATTTATTGTATTAGGTCATTTAGTTTAATTAGGTTAATCAATCACAATCGTTTCCAATTCATTCCTATCCTCAAAAGGATACAAATCTAGGTCTAATTAACTCACCATTGAGGTTGATAGTCAATCTATACACCTTGTTGATTTGTATCCTAGTGAAACATATAGAAATGATGAAACTTGTACCCTAGGTAATGAGTATTAAAATTAGGGTACTCACATTTTTATGTTTCACACACATAAGAGCATGTAGGAAAAGAGTTACAAAGTGAACTCTTACTTTTGACTAACAAAACATGTTTTTGGCACATCATAAAACATCTTGTAGGTGGAGTGAATGACAAAATGGAGTGCCCAAGCTTGGTTGGTGAGGTTATGAGGCATAAGAGGAAGGATATATTATTATCACGTTGACTCATCATAGAAGGACGTGTTGGAATTTGTGTCTTGGACTTGAGTGCCACTTGAGATCCCATGGTTTTTCGATTTTGGTTTGTTGTCTAGCTTCTATTTATACAATGTTTTGAATGGAGATATTATTGCATGTATTTTCTATTAGAGTGTCAAGATCAAAAAGTGTGAATTGATAACCTTCCACTAGTGAAACAATAAACACAATAGGATATATATCATATAATATGAAGAGTGTGTAAAAACAATGAGGAACCTTGCATATATAGGCAAGGTGGATGAGGTGAGAAAGTAGGAGGCAATCGCTGACTATCCCTCCAAATATCCAACACTTGTGAGCTCACTTGATAAGTGTGTGAGCAAGTGGCTATTGTGCATGCAATAGGTATCTCAAGTAATGAGAACACATGTCTTCATTCTATGAAGTGAGACAAAATCATAAGAAACATAAGTAAAATTAAGCTATGAGTGTGAATATGTTAATCCTAGAAAGGTGATTAGCTAAGTGAATAGTGACTCTATTTACACTAACACCCACCCTTAAATGTGACTTGGGGAGTAATGTATGCAAGATGATGAGTCTCGGCTACTAGGCCATGTTAGGTACTCTTGTAAAAAATTCTTATAAAGTGAAGAAAAGGAGAAAACTCAATCGGAAATAACTCCTCTCCAAAAGAGAAATGATGCAAATGTAATGGAATGTACAAGTGAAGAAGTGATAGATAGATAACTCATTATGACCCCCCAAGGACTACTTCTATCACATAAGTACATGAAATGTCCCCCACATAGGAGAGAAAAAAGAGGTATATGTGGACCCCTAGAAAGTGAAGTAATGAACTCCATGTGAGGAAATGCTTCCTCCCAAAACTAGTAGGAGAAGAGAAACCATGCAATCTCCCCTCAAAATGATGCATGTAGTTTTGGTATATGCTCGACACTAGATGTTGAAGATGATCCATAATCGTTGAACATTTCCCCCCTGGGAAGAAACAACACCACAAATGTGTGCAGGATGACTTCCCATTCCAGATAGGAATATGCAAGAAGTAAGATGAATGTCTCTAAATTTTGCACATGATCAAAAGAAAAATATGATGCCCATGATGTCTTCGAAGGATGCTCAAATATCTCCAAGCCAATTCTAGATTGTGATGGATGTTGATAAGATGGATTAGGTACCATATGTGATTCAGAAAAGGGGCCATGGATGTATGGCGATAATCGGACCGATGAGAATCCGATACTACTACAAATGATGTCAACATAGATGATGATTGAGTCGGATAGGTCAACTCATTAATATTTGCACAATTTATCATGATAGAAGCTAATGTGGGTGAGGCAAGAGCAATATCCACATATGGAAATGGTGACGCAACTTCATTGAAGCTAAAATCATAGAGAAGATGAATATCCTCAATAGCGTCATCCAAATATGCAATGTGGGATTCTACCAACAAAGATGTGATATATGATAAATATGCATCCCAATGTGATGGATCTGGAATGACAATAGCAATGTCTTGATGCAAAGAATCACTAGAACTCATGAATGACTCAACATCTTATTCAAATGCAGCAACAAGTGATGTGGGAGATGAGATCTCAATGCAAACCTTGCGACTACATTGTTCATCCCCAAATGATGATGTCTCAAAAGATGTTTGAGGAGATTGCATGATGTTTTTGCATGTGTTGGAACAAGATGATCAAGTAAGGAAATACCATGATCGAGAAGAAGTTTCTTCATTTCAGCACTTTGAGGTTGAAGACAATCTTCTGTTGTATTCCTTTTCATTCCACAATAACCACATTTGATTTTCCACTTATTAAGAGGATTACGAAGAATACTCAAAAAAATTAGGGATTGAGTGTGAGAGACAAGATCACATGAACCTACAAAATCAAAAGCAAAACACCTAATTGACCCCCTTAATTTAGAAAGCCCCCCCAAGAATTATTAGTGATGATTGTAGCCTCCCAAAATAATGTGCAAGAGAATTACAATTTGTGTGAAGATTGGATGCCAAATCGATCGTTTATAGAACAAGATGATTTTTACAATTTATGAAAAATGGGCAATCCAAATCTTCAAATTACAAGAAAATTTGAATTCTTTACGAAATTTTGATAGAAATCAAAAAAAGTTTATGAAATTTCGATAAGCAGGGTGAAAGTTAGGCCCTCTCAAAATTCGCTTATAATAGTGATTTCAGGGGCTTAATAATGATATTAAACAACACCAAATCTAAAACATCTCAACGCTAAAATGTTGGCAACAAAACAAGCTTTCCATCGACTATTTACAATCAAAATTTTGACTTGCAGTTTGCATGTTATGTCAAATCAAAAACCACCCCGCCATTGCAAGCACTTGAAATGACCTAGAAATTAATCCTAACCCCCAGTGGTGAGCATTAAATGCTAACAGTTAGAAACACAGTTAAAAGTTACAATAAATGACACTATAAATGCTAGTTTTAATTTCCTATAAAAAAAAAACCGAGTCTTTGGGACACGCATGGGGGTTAAGCCCAAGTCTAGGGCGGTTGAGAATAAGCAAACCACAATTTGTATAAAAGCTTGCCGAAGTCAATGACGAGGGAAATGGAAGCCTAAGTCAAATGGCATGATGGATGGAGTCGTTGCACTTTGACCAGATCTTGGGGGTGCACAAGAGGAGATTGGATTTAATGTCTGGCAACACCTTATGCATGGAGATCTTGGCACCATCCAAGGGTGTTAAGACCGTTGAAGGAAGTTGATTGCTTGCAGGTCGGGTGGGAGTGGGACGCAAGGGATGTTGCATAGGATTACACCAAAACACTTCCGCCAAGGCCTTTAAATGATGATCCCATGATCTGTTTTATTGAGTTGTGGGCTTGGCCTCTACGTTTCCTAAGGTCACGTAGAAGTGGCATGAGGATGTTTCACGCTTTTCACTACAAAATCAAAGAAAACAATGTAAGCTTTGGAAGTCATGTGGGAGTTGGTGAAGCCTACGCTGGTCATAGGCAAGATAAAATCTTCAACCGCAGTCCCAAATGCCACGAATAGATTTAAGCCTGCCTGATGTGGTGTGGCGTTAAAGAATTTAAGCCGCTTAGAGAGCATGAGTTGCAGGTTCCAAGTGGAAATTTGTTGGAGAGAGGAGGTGGTCGAGTAGGTGTTTAGGCGTCATACTTGCCTTTTGTTGATCAGGCGCGTCTCAATGGCTTGGTCGATGCCTTTAGAAAGGGCAAAAAATGACAGGTCATGAACTGGTGTTGAATTGATTATTTCAACAAAAGGCAAGGAGTGTGCATAGAAGGGGGCAAGATTTGTTAAACAATAAATGAGCAGCAAAATAAAAGAACCAGAGATTCAGAAAACAAGACACAACACAAATTTACAGTGGTTCACCATAAAGGCTACATCCACTCTCAAGTAGGGCAATATATTATTCACAATCTCAGATACAATTACATATCACAGCAACATGCTCTTTTATAAGCAAACATTTCCAAAATGCCGAGAGCCAAAAGTTATTGGAGGGAAAAAACAAAGTGACTGTCGGTTTTCACATTCAACAATCTCTCACTTGGAACCCAACATCTGTTGCTACGAACAATGGTATCCCCTCCATGTCCATTCTTAACGTCACTTTGAAAACAAGCCCAGAGAAGCATTGCAAGACTTTAACCTCTGCAAACTTTGTTCAAGGACACATAGTATAAGTCTTCTCCAAGCTATCTCAAAGTTTACAAAATCTGACAGTTCTACTTTAGATTGCAAAACAGTTCCATCTCTGAGAGCCTAAGCCTTAATAATTCTTTCCATGTTGACAATCCTGATGTTTTGTGTGTTTCTTGAATTACTAAGTCCATGGCAACTGTAAGTGACCAGGAACTTCTTCCCCATTGATACATTTGCTTTAGCAACATGTGCATCTAAAACAACCTCATCTTCATAAAATTTTGAAAAATCACAATTTACCTTAGTATGCCTCGCTGTTACAACAGCCTTTTGCATCATTTTTACTGATGTCCCTTCATCCTCTTCCAGGTGTTCATACTTGAACAACTTTCCAATCTGCTCTATCTCTTCATCAAACAAATCATGCTCATCACTAGCCAACGAATCTACAGCCTTCTCATATAAATCCGCATGGAAATTGAAACTTTCCATGTGTCCATCTTCATTTTGCACTCTATCCTCTATCACGCTTTTTAATTCAAACAAATTTGATTCAAAATATTCACAATTTACCTCATTTGCTATTGTTGTCCCAATTTCTTTGTCATCAATTATCGCTGCACCATTCATGTCTTCATGTTCCTCTACCAAGCCTCCTTCAAGCAAATTGTTTATTTTCTCCATCTCCTCTTTCCATAGGAGATCTTTCTCCTCTTCACCTACTAGCACGTCAAACCGAGGCTCTTCACACTTTATCATTTCTATGTCTTCATCCGCTGCAAATTCTTGTTTTTCACCCTCTAAAGGATATGTTATTGCTGCTGCAACCTCCAAGGTATTCACTCTTTCATGAGTGATCTCTTCTTCATATTGCTGCCCTAAACTTTCAATGCCCTCCAAAGGATCAATCACTACTGCAATTTCATGTTCTGCCTCTTCAAAAAGGCATGCTACAACTATACTTTCTACTCTCTTCCATTCTTTTTCATTTGTCCCTGGTTTTTTGGCATCATCTAACTGATCCCCAAAACTTTCACTGTCAAATTCCAACATACTAAGGAATTCATTAATAACAGAATCAGTTTCAGCATCTAATTGATCCAAAAACCTTTTTCGAGCAGTCCAAAATTCACCCAATGAAGGAGTTGGCTTGGAGTGAACAACTCCCACTTCAACACCACTCAAAACTATAGACAAGGTGCCTAATTTGCTGCCTCGAGCAATTACCAAGGCCCCTTTTGTTACTTTCCACTTGCTGAATTCACAACTTTACATCCTTGAAAAGCCAATTGTCCAGCTGAAACCAGATTTTGTTTAAGTTGAGGGATATATCTAACATCCCATGGTAACCAACTATTTTCATTCATTAACTTTAACAAAACATCTCCTTTACCAATAACATCACAAGATTCATTATTTCCAAGAAAAATCTTACCAAAGTCACCGCTTTGCAAATTTCTAAAGTACTCCTTACACAAAGTGGCATGAAACGATGCTTCCGAATCAAGCACCCAAACATTTGTTGTTGTTTCTTCTGAGGTCAAAATAAGAGCACCGGATTCCTCACATACAACATTTGCTTCATCTTCTTTTGGCTGATTTTCAGCCTTCTTGAAAGACCAACAATTTTTTTTGATGTGGCCATGTTTGCCACAATACCAACAACCAGTATCTCTCCCTTTGGATTTCGACCTTCCTTGTGATTTCTTGCAACCACTTGGATTTTTCTCTCTTTCTTTGATATGCCCTTGTCATCTGCACTCAAAATATTACCCGATGTTGGAGTCTCACCGGTGCTCTTCCCTCGCATTTCCTCACTTAGAATTACACCAACAACATCGTCAAATTTTAATGTATTTGAGCCAAAAACCAAGTTACTTACTGCCATAACCAAACTATTCCAGCTTTCTAGCAGAGAACTCAAAATTAAAAGAGTGTGAATCTCATCATCAAAAACTACTTTTAGAGAAAATAATTGACTTGTAATAGTATTAAAATCATTCAAGTGATTCGCAATAGAAGTACCTTCAGCCATTTTCATGTTAAATAACTGTTTCATCAAAAATACCTTGTTCGATGTTGAGGGCTTTTCATACAACTTATCCAACGTACTCATCAAATCAGCAAATGTTGTTGCTTTGGATATATTAAATGCTATTGTTGGAGATAAACACAACTGGATAGATCCCAACGCTTTTTTGTCAAGAATGTCCCAATCTTCATCTGCCATACTTGACGGTTTCTTTGATTTACCATGTAATGGTTGCCACAAATCTTTCTAACATAAAAAGTCTTCCATCTGCATTTTCCACAGTGGATAGTTGTGGCCATTGAACCTTTCAATCTTTACTTCATCATATGACATTGCTCCCACTCAAATTCGAAACTCTCGTGCCCAAAAAATTGAACACCACAGTGATCTAATACCAATTGTTAAACAATAAATGAGCAGCAAAATAAAAGAACCAGAGATTCAAAAGACACAACACAAATTTACAATGGTTCACCATATAGGCTACATCCACTCTCAAGCAGGGCAATATATTATTGACAATCTCATATACAATTACATATCACAACAACATGCTCTTTTATAAGCAAACATTTCCAAAATGCGAAGACCCAAAAGTTATTGGAGGGAAAAAACAAAGTGACTGTTGGGTTTCACATTCAACAAGATTGTGTTGTCATTGACCTCATTTCTCTCGAGCTCTTCAATGGAAAGGGCAATGGCAGCCTTCCTTTTTATCTCCACCCTTGATGTCCCCAATACTTGGTCAATTCACCAAGAACTTTGGATTATGCAAAAAACAGAGATGCAAGGCCACGAAAAAACTCCAAATAGGCCAAAAAGTTGCCAAATTTGACGAAACGATGATTGAAACCCTGCAAATTGTAACCATGAAATCACAAAAAAGTCCCGCAAACCAGACAAGTATAACCCTTCAAATGGCCAAATAGGCCGAATTATGCTTGCTAATAATTCAAATTATGACTAAACGAGTAGATGGGCAAAGGGTGATTTTGGACCTCTACTATAAAAAACAATTTCCTGCAACTTTTTTGTACCAAGATTTGTACGGTATAATATGTATAAGAAAAATAAAAATTGTAGAAAAATGAAAATTATCAAAATTTACGAAACAAGGTATTTTTTCATTTCTAGAGTCTTCTAAATGCAATGGCGATGTCAATTTGGCTCTACAACGCTCCAATAATAAGGCTATGTGTGGGAGTAGCTTTGATGCGGGAAGGAATGTGCTCTCATGGCTTTGTATCATGTTGGAGAATACCAAGATCAAAAAGTGTGAATTAATAACCTTCCACAAGTGAAACGATAAACACAATAGGATATCTATCATATAATATGGAGAGTGTAAATACAATGAGAAACCTTGCATATATAGGCAAGGTGGATGAGGAGAGAAGGTAGGAGACAATGACTAAATACCCATCCAAATGTGTAATACTTGTGCGCTCACTTGACAAGTGTGTGAGCAAGTGGGTAGGGTGCATGCAATAGGTTCTCAAGTGATGAGGACACATGTCTCAATGTTATGAAGTAAAACAAAAGCATAAGAAACCTAAGTAAACTTAAGCTATGAGTGTGAATAGGTCAATCCTAGAAAGGTGATTAGCTAAGTAAGTAAATAATGACTCTATATACACTAACATTTGCAAGTATTGTTATGCTTGAGCCTATGATTGTATTGTGACCATTGTTGTTGTGAATATAATTGTTTCAACATTTTGGAAGCTAGGTCTTTTTCTTCCCAAGATAAAATTTATGTAATTTTGTGTGTTTTATTTCTTTCTACAAACTATTCAAAGTTTTGGAGGTTGGGTTTTTTCTTAAAGTCTTCCCAAGATAAATATCATGTAATTTGTTGGTTTTTTATTTCTTTCTACAAACTGTGTAAATCTTTAATCTAATATTGTTTAATTAGATCCATGAGTAGGTTTGTTCTTTAGGTTGCCTTTTGTTGTATTGTCATAAAATGAATGTTTCAAGACAAGATTAGCCCCTTAGAGCTAAGATGATCTAGTGGTTTATGCAATTAGACCTTGGTGTCTCTAATTAGAATAGCATTTTCCAATTACAACTTTGCTAGCTTCTTAATTCCAAATTCTTTATATTCATTGTGAGGCCACATGGGACTTTTGGTTATAGAGAGCCCTAAAAGACAACAACTACAATAACTAGCCAACGAACCACACAACAAGATATTGGAAGCCTATTTCATTCATTTTCAATTGCCATTCTTTGACCCTAGAAAGTTGTGTGTAAGTCAAACATGTAGTTTTCCTTGCATACAATAGCATAGCACAAGTAGAGATGTATCCAAAATCATAGTATTATTGAATATATGGTGTTTGGTATTGTGGTATGGACACACATTCTAGATGAGAAGAAAAAGAAAAATCTATTTGTAATGGTTGATTCAAAGAGAGATTGTCTTTAATGATAGTTGTTGTTTGAGGTGTTAAAGTATCAATGTGTTAACTCTCCAAACATTCTAGAGATTCCTAGTATATTTACCCAAGATGAGGTGTCTATCATTGGTAAATATATCAATTGCAAATATGGAGGAGATTGATCTTGATGATGGTGTTATCTTAGTGAGAGATGCATTGGAAGCTTTAGCCACTCCGGTCCAAGTTCAATTTGTAAGGTTCAATAGAAGGATATACATGCAAAAGATGTTCCAATAAAGGTTGTTCCAACTTATGAGGATTTTAGCTCTATGTGAAGGTTAACCATCCTAAGTGGGTTGTTATTACCCTTGAAGATGCTTAAGAAATATAGCCAATGAGAATACTAGTTGAAGGAGTCAAAGAGGAAAACATGCACTCCTAACAAGGGCCATGGACAAGTGAAACACGATCTTATAAAGACAAAAAGGAAAAAGAGTGAGAAAAGGAAGTGGAAGAATAGAACAATTCATTGAGTAAGAATAAGACTTCAAAGTTAGTTTTATATCAACAAAGCATTGTTAAATATTATTAAATTTATACAACACTATTCTCTTTAGATGTTTTTGTTAAGATATAGAAAGCAAGGTTAGTTGTTCACATGTTCTCTCAAAGGAAGGACAATGACTATTGGGAAACGTATGCCCTTGTTGCAAAAATAAAATATTGGTACACTATTCTTGCTCTTAAACAAGATTTGAATGGGAAGTGCACTAAATAGATGTGTACATTTCTCAAAGGGGGTCTTAAGAAAGGAAAGTACATATAGAAACCAAAAGGTTTTTCAGTAGAATGGAGATAATAAACTTGTGTGATGGATTATGATTGAAGCAAAGGCTCCCTAAGCATGGTATAAATAGACAAATAAGTTATTTTGTTCTTGTGGAATCACCAAATGCAAGTTTGTGTCATGCCCCCATCCAAGTAGGAAATAGATCAAAGTAATTGATCAAGATCGCACCACCTAAGGGACAATCATTTGATAAAGGGAGTGATTATAACAAGGGAAGCAATCCCTTGGAATTAAGGGAATAGTTGTGATTTCCAAAAAGGCATTAATCATGAAGAGGTGTGACTCCCAAGGAATTGAAGATATAAGAGGGAGAGTTTTTTATTTGAGGACATCCATAACATCATTTAATAATTCAATTGAGAATAGAACTTTATGTGACTTTGCAAGTAAATTAAATTATGTTCTCAAGAGTACGGATGACATGAAAAAGGATCTCTCTTAATGCGAAAGGATGTGACTCTTAATGTGAAAGGTTGTGACTCTTTCAATAATAAGACATAAAAGGGAGATCATTTCCTTATGGAGAAATCATCAATTTGGGAATGAATCAATGAATGAATTTGGAAATAAATTACTATTCTCAAAAGGCAACAATGAAGGGTGGTGACTCCTTTATCGTTTAGGGTGGTGACTCCTTCAAGAAATGGATATAAAGGGTAAATCAATTCACCATATGAATGAAGTTGGAAAAAGGAACAATAAGAAAAAGGAATATAAGACATCTCTTTGGAATAGTGATTGAAAAAGGTCATTGGTGATATTCTTAAATATAAGTGGTGGCAACCATTTAAGAGTAAATTTATCATCTCCTTAAGAGATATTTATTTAGAAATATTCTAGCAAATTCCTTTAGCAATCTATTTTGAATTTATAGAAGTGGCTTACAAATAAGGAGGTTGTTCAGCCTTTCGAGTCACAAGAGCTGAAGAACTAGAGATTCTTTGTATCAAGCACGCCACCACAAGATGGATGACGTGGAGGTTCTACCATATTTTTAGGTCAAGAGGCCGAATGGACCCAAAATCCATTTCCATGCTCTTGGGCTTGGTTGAAGAAGACAGCCTTCATGTGTATTATCAAGCACGCCACCTCGAGATGGATGAACTAGAGGTTCTACCATACTCATGGGTCAGGAGGCCGAATGGACCAAAAATCCACTTTCGAGCTCTTTAGCTTGATCGATGAGGTCAGTCGGCCTCCAAGGCGAACTAAGGGATGGAATGGATCTAAAATCCTTCCATACTCCTGCAATTTAAGGGCAACCACCCTTGAGATTGCAGTTTGCAAGCATTTCCAATTAATTCTTAATATGGTTGACTATAGGAATATGCCTTGAGATAATTATTAATGATATTAAGGTATTTTGATATGAATAGTGCTTAGATGGACTTAAATATTATCATAAATTTGTTACTTGTTTTTACTAATATCAGTTTTAGTGATTGATATTGTTTTGCAGACCTAAAATTGGAAATTTCCTAAAGGGAACATTACACTTTGACCATAACATGTATGAGAAGCATATCGATGGTCATATGTTGATTGTTGTTCTTTGTGTTCTTGACTTAATTATTACTAGAGATAATGCTTCTTTGGTATTCAATATTAAGGATGAACTAGAGATACTTGAACAACAAAGAAGTAATTAGAGCTTTCAAACAAAGCATTGTTTAATTTAGGAGATTTTCACTTTATTAAGTGGTTTTAATATTAGAGTCATCACCATAGCATTGGCTACTTTTCATTAGTAGTAATTTCTTTTGTGGCCATTCTCGCATGTGCACTGTTGATAATCATAAGGCAGGGGACTCAATGCAAACAAGCAAAAAAGGGGCAGTTTAACAGGATGAAATGTTCCTTAATCACTCTCTCAAGTATGGTTATCCCTAAGAATAGCATTAAAACTTCAAATAAAGATACTGCAGTTGCTTATTGTACAATTTGCAGTTGAGGCAAAGCAAAGGGGTAATTAAGCAACTGTGCTAAATTTGAACGTTAGAGCTGCACAATACATCCAAGGAAAAGAAGAATGTTGAGGGAAATTCATGGTAATAGATTCATTTTTAGCGAGTCCTAAAGTGCAATCCAAAGCGAATTGTTTCGAAATATGAATATTCAGCCACTGATATTTGAGTCTCCAACATATCTTCTTTGGACACATGTCCAATACGAGTTGATGACCTTACATCAGTCCTACATGACCAATATGGATGCATCTTATTCCACCCCACACTGTTGCAAAATATGTGCACCTAAATATAGAATATAAAGTAATAAACTCCAATTGTATTAAAATGAAAACAAGAGACATATTACAGAAAGCCAAAAAGAATAGCATCTTATCTTCAGAAAAGTGTGGTTGGAGACCCATTTTTACTAATCTTCACTAAAGAGTGGAGTTTTTAAGTTTGTATTCAATTTCAGTCTTTATATGTACTAAGTTTGTTTAGAAATCTTTTGCCCCCTGAGTCTATTCTAATTTTAGTTTTCATATAAAATATTTTTTCTAATGCTTATCCATTTTAGTAGCACCACTTCTTCAATTATCTTGTATACTTTTTTGCTTTCTTCTCTTTTTATCATCTTTTGCTTTGTAAAGTATATTTTCAACTGCACGGTTTAGATATTCCTGCATTCCTAACATATTTTTAACTTCTTGCACATTCTAAGTCCAAGATTCGGCATATTCAAGGATAGTAATATAATTTGATTTCAATTATTTGTCCAAATTGGTAGATATATCTTTTAAGCTAATCTAGCGGGGTTCCTATAGGACCTCCACCCTTGATCAGTAAATAACAGGTATTGCAAGATTGAGCATAAATTGAAAGCAGAATACTATAGGTCCTTACTACCTAACTGAAACAAAATTACTGGCATTACCACAAATTGCACAAAATAGCTCCATATACATGATAAAATGATGCCTATAGATAAGGCATTCCAATGCCTAGCATCAAAATAGAGCTAATGCAGCCACTGATATTTGAGTCTCCGACATATCTTATTTGGACACATGTCCAATACAAGTTGATGACCTTACATCAGTCCTACATGACCAATATGGATGTATCTTATTCCACCCCACACTGTTGCAAAATATGTGTACCTAAATATAGAATATAAAGTAATAAACTCCAATTGTATTAAAATGAAAACAAGAGACATATTATAGAAAGCCAAAAAGAATAGCATCTTATCTTAAGAAAAGTGTGGTTGGACACCCATTTTTACTAATCTTCACTAAAGAGTGGAGTTTTTAAGTTTGTATTCAATTTCAATCTTTATATGTACTAAGTTTGTTTAGAAATCTTTTGCCCCCTGAGTCTATTCTAATTTTAGTTTTCATATAAAATATTTTTTCTAATGCTTATCCATTTTAGTAGCACCACTTTTGCTTTCTTCTCTTTTTATCATCTTTTGCTTTGTAAAGTATTTTTCAACTGCACGGTTTAGATATTCCTGCATCCTAACATATTTTTAACTCTTGCACATTCTAAGTCCAAGATTCGCCATATTCAAGGATAGTAATATAATTTGATTTCAATTATTTGTCCAAATTGGTAGATATATCTTTTAAGCTAATCTAGCGGGGTTCCTATAGGCCTCCACCCTTGATCAGTAAATAACAGGTATTGCAAGATTGAGCATAAATCGAAAGCAGAATACTATAGGTCCTTACTACCTAACTGAAACAAAATTACTGGCATTACCACAAATTGCACAAAATAGCTCCATACGCATGATAAAATGATGCATATAGATAAGTCATTCCAATGCCTAGCATCAAAATAGAGCTAACAACATCAATGTAAAACGTGGGAAGAACCCTGCCGAACCAAAATCAATATCTGCAAGAACACAACCCTTGATCCACCAGACAATGCCATCCACCATCAGAAATGAATTACTTGTCACTGGCATGCAACTCAAACTCACGTGCACCACAATTTCTACAAGATTTTCCCTTCAAACATGATAAAATGATGCCTATAGATAAGGCATTCCAATGCCTAGCATCAAAATAGAGCTAACAACATCAATGTAAAGCGTGGGAAGAACCCTGCCGAACCAAAATCAATATCTGCAAGAACACAACCCTTGATCCACCAAGAACACAAATGCCTCACTGGGTAACTTTAGCCCTTTTAGTTGGAAGAGGGGATCATGATGATTGCCCTCCAAGAGAACTGTTAGGGTCCAAAGAATTCAATTGATTTATGACATGCACCATTTCTCACATACACTGCCACACCCAATTCCACCTCAATTTGCATTTCCCTTGCCTTCCATAGGCCAATCGAATCACCAACAAACAAAGCAGCAGGATTATTGTCAAACTGCAACAGAAAAATCCTACAGAACAAATCAAATATGGAGGTGTACTTGACCCTATCATTTGAGATGTCATTCAAGGAGTAACTGAAGAGCCTCTTTCAAACTGGCAGTATTATTTTCGTATAATATAGATTACAAATGGTTTTATGACAAGAGGCTTGTCGGTCAACTTCACCTCCTGTCACTGATGTGTTTAGGGTGGGCTTGGTTAGAGCAAGCATGCTGTAGTAATCATAAGCATCTCCTTCCTGTCTTAGATCCCTCCTTTGCCACTTAGACACTTTAACATCTGGTGTTTACCCTTCACTTCCCCCATTTAGCCTCCCTCGGCATCCTCCCATTCATTTTGAGCTCTTGGGTCATTTTTTACCATGGTCAAAATCAACGGACTATTAGGATCACTGACAAAAAGTCCCTTTTGATGCTTTTGCCTTAAGACAAGGCATCTAATTTGACCACAGTTGAAAACATCAACCTGTTTAGAATTCGGACCTAGATACTATACATAAATAAAGATCGCATAAAACTGTTTCTAAAGTCGGATAACAAAAGAATTTGCATTCATCATTAACATATTACAACAGATCTCTGGTGGCTCATCAATCCACCTTAAGAGGACAAATAGCTTTTCCCAAAGGAATCTTTGTTTGTGACACAGTTCTGAAGTCGCATCATAATCTTTTGCACAAGCCCCTATCTGATATGTCAGGTTTCTCTATCCTTACTTACCTTATAGTCATCAAACCTCTACATCAGTCAAAGTACACTAATGCACATTTATATCACTTTATTTTCATTTTGTGTTACTTTATATATGGCCTGCCTATTGCCCATATACTGGATTTGAGTGTCTATACCTAGCATGGGTTCTGCACCAGTCAAAGGATGTATCTCTAAGCCAAGGGGCACATCTTTGCCCTTCTTAAAGTCTTTGATTGCTTTATAGAACATGTATATTGCATTATTTTATTTACTTCTTACTTTACATATGGCCAACATAAGGTCTATGTACCATATTTGAGTGTCTACACAGCAAGGGCAACTCACATAATTATCTTGGGATCAATATGGTGGACTAATGGTTGAACACAGCTTCAACAAGAAAACATAATCCAGTTGCTTTCTATAAATTTTTCAACAGGCCTCAAAACAGAATTTACTCTAAATTTCTTAAATCAACCCTGCCATCTTCCAAACTATTACATTTGTACACAATGATGACTAAATGAAAGCATTGGTCCACATTAGCAACCAACATGATCCAATGGCATTATTCACATTCCATATAATATAAATCATAATTTGCATACTCGGTGAGTCGCCGAGAACTCGCCATTGTTTTTTGCTCCATGACTTTTGGTGAGGTTTACTTGCCAAGCTTTTTTGCAGAGTTGTTTTTAAAAACTTGCCAAATTTTTGGTGAGTACTCACCAAGACTTGCCAAAAAACAAGCGAGTTTTTTCATTTAACTTAGTTCCAGGAACATTTAAAATTTTAGGAAAAAAAACGTGGGCTAGACACTACTACAAAAACTCTGTTTTTTTGGCTTTATAAGCATTGTTTTTGGCCTTTTACGAAATTGTGAAAATGGTGTACATCATGAAGGTTTGTGTGGTTTTGAAGGTCTTCATTTGGGCTCAATGGCAGGGTCTCCGCCCCTTGACCCCACCCTATATCGCGGCAGGAGACCCACTAGGGGCACTGCCCCTCAACCCCGCTGAGGGCACTGCCCCCAAACTCCTACCAAACTCATTTGACATATTTCATAGCTATATTTTGCTTAAAATTTTTATTTTTTCAAAAATTTAAGTGTTTTCTAAGGTGCAGAGTTTTTCTCAACTACTCTCCAAGTCAAAAAAAATTGTCTTCCTGAGTACTCCCCAAGTCCAAGTTTGCGAACTATGAGATAAATGACCAATATGCATCCATGGAATTGGAATGATAATTGCATCATCCAGTGCCAAACACAAGCACCCTCCCACATGTCAACTGCAAGGGCTGCTATCTATTATAAGAAATTCTCCACACTAGATATCCCTTAATACAGAATCCTCTTGGAATTTAAAATTTCTCCGGTTCATTTTTTCATCATACAAGGATTCTGTTGTTCTTAATGGATACCATTCCTTTAACAAAGGATTGCTGCAGGAAAAAACGCTTTGTCTAATCAAAAATCAAATTGAATTAGCACAAAAAGTTAATCACATTAAAAACTTTAAACATAAGAAAGTTTGGAAACAACTGCAAGCATAACAGTATCAGTAGTTGTGTATGGATCTGATGCACAAGTCTCCTACTGTACTTATAAAATTCAAAACCTTGATGAGTTAAAATCACAAGGATACAACATCAAATATAGCCAACTCCAACACTCGAGGTTGTAAATTATTATAGAATTCAAAACCTTAAATAGGTTATAATCACAAAGATACAACATCAAATATAGCCAACTCCAACCCTCGTAGGTTGTGAATAACATGATACTGGGATGAAATACTTTTGAGTATTATAATCATGTTTCACTTCAAAAACATAGAATAGATGATGTAAAGGCCCTCTAAACTTTCATGCCTTCAGTAATAAGGCCTGTATCGCATGGGCCGCCTGAATCTAGGCATTTTCCTAAAAATGTAGGAGATTAAGTCAGAAAAATGAAGTAACCATTCAAGTCAGTCAAAACTATTGCAGCAAGTGCAATCATATGTCCCTTCAAAGCAAAACAGATAAATATATGTAACATACCCATAACCAAAAGGAGAGTAAAAATATGGTGGAATATAAGGTCTTCGTGGACGGAAACCAAAATAGGGATTGAACCTTCGTCCTCGAAACTGCTTCATTCCTGGAACATTTGTTCTTTTAGCCGTAACCTGTAGCATCCAAAGCATATATAAGCAATCAGAAACTACACAAAAAGTAATGTTACGATATAATGTCTATACAGATTGCCAGCACAAGCAAAATACTTCCTATGACAAAAAGAAAAGGATCTCACACTTTGATTTATTTTTAGACAAAAAACACATTTATCAGAAGCACCTGAGTGCATTCATGCAACCATGCATGAATTAACAAGCTTAACGAATTAACAATTTGAAATTAGCAAACCATGCAGAAATTCCTGAACAACATAAAAATGCAAAATACATATTTACTAGCTAAAGAAAAAAATTCTCCATGAAACCTACCATCAGATAATGCCACAACTAAAAGTAAAACCATGCAGAATCAGAATCAGATCCTCTTTGAATCTTAGGGGTGTTGGAGAATGCCGGGATCAAAGAGAGCATGGAACAACTTCCACAAGTGAATAAAATATGCACAATAGTATGTCTATCAAATATGAAATGAAGAGCGTATGATGCAATCATAGTTGGCAGACTCGCCAAAAACTGAAAAACCAGTGACTTTTTTGCCCTGCTAGTCTTTATGACTTTAACTCGCCGAGTCTTCCTGTCGAGTCTTTCTTGAAAACTCACCGAGTTTTTGACGTGTTTTCGCCAAAAACTCAGCGAGTCTATACGAAAGACTTGCCAAATACATAAAAAAATGCAAAACACAAAAACAAAAACAAAAAATCCAAAAAAAAGACAAAAAACTCACGATTTTGCCCTATAAATGCATGAATGCACCTCACACCTCGTCACATAGCACTTGGAGAGCAAATATTTTTCATAAAAAAGTGTCAAATACCTAATTTCTCCCTTAAGTGATAAAATTGTGAAATGGTGTGCAACAAGAAGTTTTATGTGGTTTCAAAGGCCTTAATTTGGGTTGCCCTTGAACCCCGCAAGGGGCACTGCCCCTCAACCCCGTTGGGGGTGTTGCCCCCAAACCC
Organism: Sequoia sempervirens; assembly: GCA_007258455.2. NCBI lineage: Eukaryota > Viridiplantae > Streptophyta > Pinopsida > Cupressales > Cupressaceae > Sequoia > Sequoia sempervirens. The sequence goes on from VDFB02179234.1 coordinate 54,889,545, forward strand.
CCACAAGGGGCGCTGCCCCTCAACCCCACTAGGGGCGTTGCCCCTCTATCCCGCTAGGAGTGTTGCCCCCTAACCTTCACGAGGGGCGCTGCCCCTCAACCCTATTGGGGGCATTGCCTCCAAACACAAGCCCCTACAAGGGGCACCGCCCCTCAACGTCATTGATATCTCCACTCCTAGACCCTCGCTAGTTATTGGGATCTCTTATCATATAAGAAAATTGATTACAATGAGGGGATTTGGGAGTCAAGACTGGAATCAACAACTTAGACTATCAGGCTTTCAGCCATCAGGATTACGCATGAGTGCGATTTTGTACTCAATTTGCACTAAAATCAATCAAATTTAATAGAAAACACTTTTGTACTCATTTATGGACTCGTTGGATTCATCTTGCCATTGAATTTTGCAACAAAAAAAAAATGTGTTTCTAATGAAATTTAAGCAATTTTTAAGTTGTCGAGTTTTCTCCGAGTTTTTGTTGACTCGTCAAATTTGGGCTTGGCGAGTTTTTTGTCAGGTTGAGTTTTCCAACTATGGATACAATGATCAAGCCTTGCATATATAGGCAAGGATGAAGAGGTAGGAAGGTTGGACTGAACTATTGACTACCCCTCTATAGGTGGGACACTTGTGAGCTCACTTGACAAGTGGGTGAGCAAGTGTCAATAGGTGTCTCAAGTCAGGAGGACACATGTCTAAATGCTATGAAGTGAGACAAAAAGCAAAAGAAGCCTAAGTAAACTTAAGCTAGGTGTGAATAGGTCAATCCTAGATAGGTGATTAGCTAACTAGGTAGATAAAGACTCTATTTACACTAACACCCCACCTTAAGTGCAACTTAGGGAGTAATGTATGCACTGATGATGAGTCCCAACTACTAGGCATTGTTAGGTACTCATGTACAAATATCTCATAAAGTGAAGTAAAGGATAAAAACCCAATGGGAAATATAAAAAAACCCTCTCCAAAAGAGAGATGCAATGAAATGAAATTTACAAGTGAAAAAGATAAATGATAGATGGAGGACTCCTAATGACTCCCCCAAGAACTACTTCTAGCATGTGATGAACCCTGCTGGCTCACAACTCAAACCCCTGTATTTTTCTTATCTTATTTGTGTTTTTTTGTTTTTTAGAGAAATTTTCTAGATAGGAGAGAAGGGGCGTACATCATAAAATGCTTATAAAATGTAAATCTCAGGTATTTTCTACAGAATGGAAATGCAAAAGGTATTATTTAACTGAAACAAATAGATCACAAATGATAAACGTAACCGAAAGCTTCCAGATTATTTATTTAAGAAAATAAGTCCAGTTTTCCAGCCAAGATGGTGAAAACTGACAAAATCCAGTGTAGGAAGCTACAGAATGCAATGTCCAGCCTAGAAACTGAGGCAGATGGTAGATATAAGCCAGACGCCAAAGAAGCTGAAGAGAAACCCTCAAAAGGAAAGGCATTTCTCCTAGAAAATCCAAACGCCCTTGCACAAAGAGCCACGCACTTCAAGCAATAAGCCAAAATCCTTAACTCAGAAGGTACGGCCATGAAGTAGAGTGTCTGCCAGATGAAGGAAGGACGCCATCTCTCAAACCTCCTGAACTGATAAGGAAACTCAACAGAAACACAGATTTAGCTCAATAGAACCTCTGAATGAAGCTCTCACAAATGCACTAATTCGACTGGTCTCTCACAGTCTCAAAAATGCTCAACACTGAAGAAGATCTCATTCTCCAATGGAAGAAATTACTCAAACCCTGGTCACAGAGAGTAGCACAGAAGAAAACCCAATTGGCAAAGTCAAATGATCAAGAATAGAGTTTGATTTGCCAAAAATGCTTATATCCTCAAGGGGCATGCATTTCAAGAAGATGATGCCACTTTTCTTCATTTAAATCTTTTAAAATATATTTAAATCACTTTCAATAGTTTGACTTAAATATTTTGGGTGCCCACTTTGAAGATTAGGTGATTTAATTTTAAATCACTTTCATGAAATATTTAAGTGATGTAAAAAGTATAAAGTCAATTTGACTTTATAATAAAGTGTTAAGTTAATAATTAACTTAAATCACTTAAATAATCATAACTCTCTCAAAATTCCATATAATTTTGTGCCGTCAGAAGTTGTCAACCCCTGAACTGCCAAGGCCTGCTCTGAGCCAATCACTGAACTCTGAACTGAGAACGACAAAACTCCTCCAGATAATGTCACTGACCCTCTAAACACAACCTGTTAGCCTACAAGGGTCCAAGAGATAGGCTAACTCAACTGTACCTGAGAACTTACTAGAGTGGGGACATCACATAGCACCTAAGTCACAAGGTTCAAATTCGAATTTGAGTTTGGCAACATTGAAATTCGGATGAAGTTCGGCAAGGAAAATTTTTGAAAAGTAAAAAATTTGGATTAAATTCGCCTTTTACAATTTTGATTTTTTTAAAATATTAATAATAAACTTAAAATAAGTAAAAAATAATATTAATATACAAATATGTTTAAATATATTAATAAAGCTAAACACAAAGCAAAATAAATAATAAATATGTTTAAAAATATAATTTAAATTTTAAATATTATTAATATATAAATAATAAATAAATTAAATTACATATTAAATAATAAATATATTATAATAAAAGTTTAATTTATTTGTTTTAAAATATTAAATTTTAACATTATGAATAAAAAACAAAATTAAATAAAAAATGAACATAACTTAAAACATAAAATATAAATATATTAAAAATATTAAAATATAAATACATTTAATTGGCCTTATATAAATTTAAGAATATTGAAATATAAATACATTTAAATTTTTTAATTTTAATGATTTGAAGCCCTCAGGCAATAGTGTCAACGCATTACTTTTCTTTGTTGGAGAAGTCTTGCCTGTTGCCTCTAAGCCAAGTGCCATGGCAGAAATCTGGTCCTTGCATACTAGCTGCCAAAAGATACATTACTCATCCACCGTTGTGTCATCCTTGCATCTACCAAGGAAAATCACCAACTACGTGATTTTATACAGGGCATGTTAGCGGGGCGAAAAATAGCAGAGGAAGAGGGGCAGTTTATATAGTCGCATCTCTTTAAGCTGCCCTTCGTTTCGCCACCCATGGAAAGGATATCTCGCTCACCTCAAACTGATAAAAAAAACTGACCCATTTTTTTCGACGAATTTTAAGGCGAACATAAACGAATTTTTGGGGATTTTTTTAAATTCGCCAGATTTCGAATCTCATGGATAATATTCGACGAATGTTGTGACTTAGTCTAGCACAATGTAGAATAAATGTTCCCTCCGTAGAGAGAAAAGAGAGGTCATGTGACCCCCCAAAAAATGTAAGTGATGAACTCCATGAGAGGAAATGCTTCCTCCCAAAACTAATAAGAGAAGAGAAACCATGCGGCCTCCCCTCAAAATGATGCATGTAGTGATGGGAGATGCTCAACACTAGATGGTGAAGATGATCCATGAATGTTGAACGACATTTCTTCCCTTAGGAAGAAACAACACCACAAATGTGTGAAATATGAACTCCCATTCCAAATAGGAATATATAGGAAGTAAGATGAATGTCTCTGAGTGTTGCACATAATCCAAAGACTGAAATGATGCCAATGATGCCTTTGAATGATGCTCAAAGATATCCAAGCCACTACTAATGTGTGACGGATGTTGATATGATGGATCAAGTAACATAGAAGATTCTAGAACAGGGACCATAACTTTATGGTGATAACTGGACCGATGCGAATCTGATACTGCTACAGATGATGATAACTCCTGAATGTCCAAACATATGATGTCCGGTAGACATGTATCCCTATGTGGCAGATCTAGAATGATGAAAGCAAAGTCCTAATGCAAAAAACCACTTGAATTCATGAATGAGTCAACACCAGACTAAGATGTAGCAACAGGTGATATGGGAGATGAGATATCAATGCAAGTCATCGAACTACATTGTTCATCCCCAAATGATGATGTCTCACAAGATGTTTGAGTGAGACTGGATGTTGTTTTTGCATGTGTTGGAACTAATGGATCAAGTAAGGCAATACCATGACTCAGAAGAATTTGTTTGAGTTCCTTAGTTCAACGAAATCGACATTCTTTTGTTGTATGCCTTTTCTTTCCACAATATCCACATTTGATTTCCCATTTGTTAGGAGGATTACAAAGAATACTCAAATGGAAGGGATTTAATGTGAGAGACATGATCACATGAACCAACAAACTAAAAAATAGAAACACCTTGATTGCCCCCTTGATTCAGAGAGCCCCCCCCAAGAAACACTAGTGTTGATTGTAGCCCACCTAGAACAATGTCCAAGAAAAATTTACAAGTTTTGAAGATCGGATGCCAAAATCTTTCGTTTATAACTCACAGAGATTTTTACAATTTTGTGAAAAAATGGCACAACCCACATCTTATTTTACAAACAAAATCAGATTCCATGCAAAATTTTGATAGAAATTAAAAAAAAGTGCAAAATTTCAATAAATGGAGTGAAAGTTATATCCTGTCAAAGTTTGCTTACAATGTTTAATTCAGAGGTTAAAATTTGCAATTAAACAACAGTCAATCAAAAACATCTTGACACGACTTTGTCAAGCTCAAAAAGAGCTTTCCAACAACTATTCACGCTTCAATTTTCGACGCTCCGTTTGCAAGTTATGGAAAAACGAAAAAAGTTGTTTTACAAATTATGGCAAAAAAACGACTCCCCTTTGACAAGCAATTAAAAACCCTGATAGTCAAATGAACAGTAAAATAACTGCTCATGGTCAACAAAAAATGCTAACAATTATAATGTCTGCTAACTGTTACAATATTGGTTAGCACTAAATGCATACATCAAGTGGTTTGAAAAAAAAACATTTGTTGACTAGTTTGCAAATGCCAAGTGGGAGTAAATGGCAAGTGGGCCGCCGAAGGATATTGGTATACTTATTGTGAACTGTAGCTTTTTCAATCCCACTCCTTCCTTGTATGCAATGATAATGAATCGCTACAAATTGAGGGAGAATATTTTAAGTTTCAATCTAGGAGAAATGGGTTGTATAGTAGGACTGATAAGAAATGGTGGGTCGAATCATCTGACTAAGAGGCATTGAAAAACTCCAAATGAATCTGCAAAGCAATAGAATGTGGCGCAAGAGTGTAGTAGTGTCAAGAGTGAACTTTCTGAACAAAAATCACGCCTCTTTATGTTAAGGCTTTTGATGGATCTGTAACAAATTTTCCATGCACAACACGAAACACTTAATGGAGGCCATGAATGGGGTTATGGAGGAAGATCATACCGTTGGAAAGAGAAATACTTGAGGGCGCAGCAAGAGGAAGGAGTCAAATGCCTCTTTTAAAAAAACGTCTGGCACATGCAATGCCAGTGGCAGCTTTTGGAAAGAAAATGGCATGCATATAATATTAGCAACATGATATTTATAATTCCTACACCCAACATCCATCACAGACAACTGAGAAAATAAGGAATGAACAGTCGTGGGACTCCATCTCTGTTTTGAGGGCGTTGGAAGATGTTAGAGGCAGACACCACCATAAGACGAAAATGTCTCTGTAAATGGCCACATGAGTCTCTTACTAGAGGTAGATAACTGCCCAAGCAAAGTTCAAAGCTAATGTGTCCTCTAAATGTCGCTGCAAATGTTTATCTACAACATGCAAACGCCTTTGATGCCAATATGGAGGCAAACACAAATCTGAAACTCATGAAACTTGCCAAGAATAAATTTTAGATGAAGGGGAATTTCCAAGAACACAACGCCAATGCCACCAATGATTACAAATGGAATGTCATGAGGAGAAACTTGCCTGCAAAATACAATTTAAACCCTTCCAAATAGGCCGAATAGGCCAATAATTCCTGCAAGTTTACAAAGAGGCCAAAATGGCCAAAATTTTGCAAGGAGCAAATTTTCTACCCTACAGATTGGTAGAGGGAAAATTTGCCCTCTACTAAAACAAAATCAATTTTTTATAACTTTTCGATACAACATGCACAACGACCAAAAATTTGAAAAAATAAAAAATTATCAAAATTGATGAAATGAAAGGTATTTTTTTGTTTCTCAAGCCTTTTGAACGTGATGGTGCTATCTGTTTGGCTCTATGACACTCCATTGATAGGGCTATGTGTAGGAGTCACCTTGATGTGAGAAGGAGCATGCTCTCATGGCTCTGATACCATGTTGGAGAATGCCAAGATCAAAGAGAGCGTAAAACAACTTCCACAAGTGAATAAAATATGCACAATAGAATGTCTATCAAATATGAAATGAAGAGTGTATGATACAATGATCAAGTCTTGCATATAGAGGCAAGGATGAGGAGGTAGGAAGGTAGGATTCAACTACCGACTACCCCTCTATAGGTGGGCCACTTGTGAGCTCACTTGACAAGTCGGCGAGCAGTGTCAATAGGTGTCTCAAGTCATGAGAACACATTTCTCAATGTTATGAAGTGAGACAAAAAGCAAAAGAAGCCTATGTAAACTTAAGCTAGGTACGAATAGGTCAATCCTAGATAGGTGATTAGCTAACTAGGTAGATAAAGACTCTATTTATATTAACAAGGGGCAACTAACAAACGATGCATAGTCAAGTGTCACCTAGAGTTAAGTTCATACTTAATTCTATGGCAAGAAACCAAAGTGAATAAATATGAAGCATCTATGCTTCTAAGGACATGACAGAGATGGAATGGAGAATTTGTTGGGGAGAATTTGTTGGGGCCTTCAGTGCATTTAGTTGGTCTCTGAACTTTGTGGTCCCCTTCTTTTGTCAAAATTCAAATGCTACATGACCATCAAAATTGGCAGGCATAAAAAATCGGAAATCTCTTCCAATCTCTTGTTCTTCTTTTAATTTTTATCAATGTTTATGGTCATGTTGGTCATCTTTAAAAATCTTTAGATTGGGATCAAATTTCTAGAGCTTTGTTTTCATTTCATGGGGAAAGGATCATTCTGGGAGAAGATAGTATTTCTATTTTATCCTCTATAGACAAAAAAGGTGGCTTCCCTAAACTAACACAATCACAAATTGACTTCTCTACTCTTGTGGAGCATTCGAGCTTGGTGGATATCATAGCCAAAAAAGGTACCTACACTATGACAAATCTAAGGTTGGGCATCAATTACCTACCAAAACGATTAGATAGATTTTTATGCCCCAATTGGTTGAATTCTCCTTGAATTCTGGAAAATTATAAACTTCCTATTTCAAGCCTGTATCACTATCTGATTCAAAAGACCATCCTTGCTAGGAAATTTCATATGGAATAGGGATGGGACAACCACCTCAAAAAAATTAGAAATATAAAAAAAAATTATCCGCAAGATCTTAAAGTTGTTCAAAACTTTTGGAAAAAAACAAATCTCCATTTTTATTACATTAAAACAACACAATCTCCTACTTTGCTTCAACATCATACTAAGCTTACTCATGAAGTATTTTTCTCTATTGTCTGTCTTCTGTTGTTTGATGTTAGATGTCTTCACAATGATCTAAAACATCTTATTTAACAACCTCATCCATCAACATTCAATAGCATGGTCAGTATGATGTGCACTCCCCAAGCACCTCAAGTTGGATTAGTTCTTGAACCCACCATCTCCTTCACTTCTACCAATGTGCCTGCTAGCATATATGATGGCCTTATCTACATTCCTATTCGGGTTAATCTGAAAACTGTTCATAGTGCCCTAGTTTACCCAATTAGCATGGTCAATGTAGTGACCCAAGAATTGCTATATGTCAACTAGTTGCATAGAGATGTATATGATCCTTTTGACATTTCTATGTGCATGCATGACAGCCTCTCTATCCCACCCATGGGTTCCATCACCCTTTCTATCCAAGTGGGGCTAAAATCCCTAGATATCTCCTTCAACACTATTCCTACCTCAAATCGCTTTTGCTTCCTCTTAGGCCATTCATGGCTCACTACAATGCAAGTTGTTACATCTGTCGTTCACAAATGCTTGAAGTTTCCTCATAATGGCACAGTGCATACTGTTGTTCATAGTGGATACTAGCCAATCACCATTCATGATAACTTCTCACTTGACTACTTTTGGCCTACCCCGTCTTGCCCCTTCCAACCTTGCATTGATATTCTATTTAGATTCTATCAAAAATACAAGGCAAGTCAAATTCCTTCCCTTGTTCCTACCTCAATTCCATCTACACCTCCCACAATCACTTAACCCTCAATGGTTGCGTATGTTCTCCCCCCTACCCCTAAGTCACAAAGAGGAAAGCAACCCATGTTGGATGATCCTTCCTCTTTTTCTACATCTCATGTGGTCACTCAACCCCTAAAGGTTGTTCCAATTCCACAACATGTCCCTAGGACAAATAGCAAAAAGCAACCCGACTAGAATAATCCTAACCCCACTCCTAACTCCAAAGCATGCACTGAACATAATCAATCGGCTTGACTACACAACCATCATTGCCATGCCGCAACTCAAACCATCCCTAATCCACCCCTACCACCACCCTCTAGCCCTATACACTTTATTCCACCTCCCCTTTCTAAACCTAACACTTCTCATCGGTCTAAGGAGCTTGCTAACCCAAGACCTCAACGAATTCAAGTGGTCTTGGCTCCTTCTCTCAACTCTCCCATTCTTCTTGACATTTGTAATTACCCACCATTCAGCACTCCATTAGACTTGTCATATCCAACACTACCCTTTTCTCCTTTGTACCTTTAACGTGTGCCCTCCTTTGTACCTTTAACATGTGCCCGCCATCAAGTATTTCCAAAGCTCTTCCCATCCACCTTAGACATTGACATAACCCACCCACCGCCTAAGCAAAAACCTAAACATTAGCCCACTCCAACTTTTTAGCAACCCAAGCCTAACCCTATCTCACTACCTCTAAACCCTTCAACATTAATTTCCCCTAGTGTGGAGAAACTTCCTCCACCTCCACCCCAACCTATTGACACTTTTGCTCACAGGCTTGTTAGCAATGAGCCATAGCTGTTGGTGTCATATCCAAACACTAATTCACACACTCCTTCAAATGAGTGCATGTTTGAATTAGTAATGGACACACCAAAATTGTCCTCAATCTTTACCTGATCCTTGACACTTGCCCCTCTAAGATCCCACGAAAGACATTGCTCCTCTTTTGTTAATGATAATCTTGTGGTGTCCCCATCACTTAGTGGCCCTACTTCCACCTATGATTTAGAACAGGAGCACGACAACTTACTTGATTGATGACCCCAAGATTAAAATCCTCATCCCATATGTTTATATGTTTAGCTAGTGTTGCTTGATTTGTTTGGTTTTATGTTTTTGTAAGTGTATTGTTGATTGTTTGTTAGTTCCCCTAGAGAACCTTGCTACCATTGTAAGTACATAGATATAGGAAGAACAGCGTGTTGTGGCATTCTTCTATATGTATCTTACTTCTATCTATTTGTTGTTTGCTTTACTTTCCTAGAATTTTGTGGACGATGCAAAGCGTTGAGACATTTAGAGGTCTCTCTATGCTGACCCAAAAAATATTTTTTTATTTGATTGCTATGTATAATTCTTATTTATACTTGTAGTTCTACAGGTTTGGGGGATGATGACAATTCATTCACTATCCCATGATTGTCGTCCTTATATAGACATACTAACCCTAAGCCTATAGATCCCTTTGTGTGCCTTCGTGCAATGTTGTTTGTTTCTGCGACATTCTTATTCTTGCAATGGCATTTCAATCACAATTTCAAAAATTTAATGCTTGCAACATCCTCTTTTCTACCTCTCCTTGGGGGTATTTCTTTCTCTCGTTGGTGACTTTAGGAAAATATGCATATACTTCTTAAAGGTTCTTCACCTTCTTGCCCTCTTCCAACTAAAAATCAATCACATATTCTTTATTTATGCAATTATTCTAAGGGGGAGGGGAAGGAGGGGTATCCATTTGCACCTTTATGTGTGCATAACATATATGCACACACCCACATTGTTGGCATGTTCTCTACAACATTAGTAGCTTATGAGCCACCCAGCAATAGTGTTTGCTAGCCTATGTGCTTCATATGGCCTACCTTTATACCTCTCATAGGTCAAGTTGCAATGCAGTTTGCCAATGCCTATGATCCACTAAGGTATTGTATGGTTCCTAGCTACAAAGCATGCTAGACCTTAAACCATACCTTGCATTTTCCTAACAAAGCATGCTAGACCTAAAACCATACCTTGCATTTTCCTAACAAAGCACATTGGGACCATGCCTCTCTTCATCTTTCTCTCTTTTCTTGTGTGTTTGTCTTGTATGTTTGTATGGTAGACCTCAAACCATACACATTGGGACCATGCCTCTCTTCATCTTTCTCTCTTTTCTTGTGTGTTTGTCTTGTATGTTTGTATGCTTGACCTCAACCCATACACATTGGGACCGTGCCTCTCTTCATCTTTCTCTCTTTTCTTGTGTGTTTTTCTTGTATGTTTGTATGCTAGACCTCAAACCATACACATTGGGACCATGCCTCTCTTCATCTTTCTCTCTCTTCATCTTTCTCATTTGTATGCTAGACCTCAAACCATACCTTGCATTTTCCTAACAAAGCACATTGGGACCATGCCTATTTTTATGCATGATATGATCCATTAATATTCTTGTTTTGTAGGTTATAATGGTCTAACTCCTTTTTGCAAGTTTTATAAGTTATTCAACATTGCTTATCAAGCAGTTTTTTGTTGATTAACATATTTGTTTTGCAAGTTCTCAATCTAAGGGCATAATTACCCCACTTGAAGAAATTTTTGCATCCTCCACAATATCATTTTGGGTGTTTTATGATGATATTTACTTTTAGTACTTTATTTCTTTACTTTAGCATAATGTATCACCTAGTATCATAAGCCCACTAAAGTGGGAGCAAAATGTAACATTGAAAATTGCATACCCTTGCAATTTCATAGTACGTTTTGGACCAAATTTGGTGTTTGTATCCCCTAGCATGTTTTTAGGCCCATTTGGTCCTTGCCTTAGCCTTTTTCTGCCCATGGTGTCAAGTTCATGCCCTCCTATGGTCTCTTTTGTGTAAAATTATATTCCAGATGTATTAACCTTGATATTTCTTAGTGTTTCGCCTTTTCCAAGAGCTATAATTGTCCTAACATTAGCATGTTATGCAAACATTCATGCAACGAACTAGCATCCTGCGTTAGACTATTGTCGAACAACTATTTCCAAGCAAATCACCACCTACTATGTATCCAAGTCAATGGTAACCACTCTGCAACGAATCCAAACAGCTCTTTGGACCTTGGCCTCACCTATATTTCCCTCCCGACCTCACTTTGAATGGATCTATCTCTCAATTTATCAATCTCTCATTTGTTCAACTATCTCAATCTCTCGATCTTTCATTTTTTCAACTTTCTCAATCTCTTGATTTCTCATTTTTTCAACTCTCTCAATCTCTCAACTCTCAAGAAATCTTTGAAGCATTTTTTTCCAACAATTTATCTCTTTGAGCATTGCAAATCTCTATGTGAACTACCCCAGCATATTCAACACTCCATTGAAGGTCTTTGCAACACTCTACAACCAACTTGGTCCCCCTTGGCTTCTCAAGCAAGTTGAGGTGACTTTGTTCTTGTTGTTTTTGTACTTAGTGCTCTACCTTCTCATTTGCTTACTTTCATTGTTGTAAATCCTTTGTTGTCTACTTGGCACCATTGGGTTTTCACTCCCTTTTTGTTATACACACATAGACACTAGTTTGTCACTCTTTGTAGACCTAAGAGTGGCATCCATAGCTTTGGTCATTGTTTTTAACTCCTAGACACAAATAGGATAAGAGCACACATTTATTCATTTTCTTGGTTGCCTGTGGAGGTCGAAAAACCAAAATAGTGGCTTGACCATTTGTGGCAAGCTCCTAAGCAAGCACAAAATCTCCTCTCATTTCAACTAAAGGCTTCATTTAGAGTTCATCACACAAGGGTTTGCACTTCCTTTTCTTTCTTTCATCATTTTCATTTGTCAAATACATAAATTAAATATATTTTTTACCATTTTCTATACCACCTAGAGTTGTGTCTATTTTCCTATGTACAAATGTACATGAATTTCAAGGTGAAAAATGAGTTTACTAGCATACTATGTTGCAACAACCATATGGATGACAACACATTGCACAAATGTCAACATGTTGTGCAATCATCCTAAACAAAGAACTTTAGCTTTCGGCTCTAGGTTCCTTTTCAACTTTCATTTATTGTTATTACTCAATTTGTCAAAATTTTATTCAATTTGCAATAAATTAGTATATTTCCATTTTTTGCATTGTTGTAGCTTAGTGAAATATATTTTTCCAAGTTCAAAACATTTCTAGATTTAGTTTGGTTGCTTTTTGCTCTTTCGTATTGAAATTGCAACAAAAACACCACATTCCAATCAAAGAACTAGACTCACCCTGGAGTAGTGTAGGAAAACTATAAAAGTTAAAAAACAAGGAAACATTCTAGACTAGATCAATTTTCATAGATTACAAAGATAAGGCCACATTGAGCCATTTCCATTCTATTTGTTTATTTTTGTTCACACTTATTTATGTTAATGTTTAATAACTTGTTCCCCTTTGAGTTGTTAATGGAGAGAATACCACAATGAGCTATATGTATGCGGGCATGGATAGGACCAGAGAGGCTATTACATCCATTTATGATGGAGTTGAGGATAAATATTGTCCCATATGGGAGATCATTGATCAACAATGGCACTATTAACTTCCAAACCCTTACATGCAAATGCCTATTTCTTGAATTCTACATTCCAATTCTGCCTAGATTTTAAGGCTGATTTGGAGGATTTGGAGGTTCTAAGTGGGTTCCACACAATCATAGAACAAATGGTACTTAATCCTCAACTTGGAGCAAAAAGAATCTTTGAGATTGAGATCTATAGACTTGCACAAGGGGACCTCTTTGCAAGAAACATATGCAAGGCAACCGGGCGACATTGCAACTAGGTAAAAATTGATTAGAATGTAACTTAAGTTTAAAAATTAAAACTTTTCCTTCTTTTACATTAATGTTGAAACTCAAAGTTGAACAATGAGATTGAGTTCTTTTTTTCTCATTTCAAATGCATGGTATGAAAGGTTTGGTACTAAAGGGTCAAATCTTTAGAGGATTGTAGTTCCTGTCTTGAGCCAACCATACAACACTTCCAAGTGCAAACGCAATTGGAATATGTTTGAGCAAATACATTCCAAAAAGCGCAATAAGCTATCATTGCAAAAGTGAAATGATCTTGATTATGTTCATTACAACCTTCACCTTCATCACAAACAACTCCTAGGCACAAACTTATCTACCATCTCTCTAGAGAAAGTTGATCCACAATCAAATTGGACCACCAAGGTTGAGGATCTCATCTTCCACAAGGACCTTGTATTAATTGATCAAGTGGATCTAGAGAGAAAGGCAGTCGCCATGGTAAAGGAAGAGGGTAGAGCATGAGTAGACCACTTGGATGTTGGTGTCAATGATGCAAAGACAAATATCATGACTACATCATCATTGAGGACCTTTCTTAGAAACCCACACAAGTTTTAGCATATAGCTATGGATGTTGGGACAAGTAATGCAAACTCCTTCAAGCAATAAACTTATACTTTAAGTTTTGATATTTGTTTTGATGCCATGGATTTCATAATCTATGAATTTTGTATATACTTGACAATATTTATATATTTAAAAATGTTGTTTCCTTTAACTAAAATCCACTTTTATACTAAAGTGATCAATGTATACTTAGGTATGTGATCAAATTAGCCTCTATTTGATTACTTTAATCTCTTTAAAGTTTATTTATTGAAGGATGCATGATAAAGTTTTATATCCTTAAAAATCTCTATATTTCATGGTTTTTTCAATTTGCTAAGTCTAGCCACTAAGTCCACTCTAGGTCAAAAATCAGCTTACCAAGTTTGAGTCGAGTCCAAGTCTTGTAACTATGTATCTAACTTTGTAACTGTCAAATACATTAAACCTCCAACAATACTTTTGTATTTTCTTTCATCTACTTTTGGTAATCCATCCATCTTCTTTCATCAATTTTTCTCCAGCAATTGGTGCATCAACTCCTTTACAACTTAGCATATTAAACTTCTTCAACATATCTTGCACATACTTAGTTTTAGAAATAAAAACCCTTCCGTAAGATAGGTTACCTCCACGCCAAGAAAATATTGCATGAGTCCCTAATTGAGTCATTTCAAACACTTTCATCATTGCTCCTTTGAATTCTTTCTTCATTCTATTTGAGCTTTGTATATAGATTAAGTCATCAACACATAGACATATTTATTTCATTACCTTCTTTTTGAAATATAGCATAAGCTCATTCTTGCTTCTCACATATCCATTTGCTAAAAAACTTGTATCAATTCTTGAATACCATGCTCTTGGTGCTTGTTTCAAACCATAGAGCATTGTATTCAACCTATAAACATATTCTTCTTTATTGTTTTCTTCAAATCTTTGTGGCTGATCCACATATACTTCCTCTTCAGTGTATCCATTTAAAAATGCAATCTTCGCATCTAATTGGTGTACTTTACATCCTTTCCATATTGCTATTGATAATATCAATCTTATAATGTCACTCCTTGCAACAAGGTGCATAGGTCCCTTCAATCTATACCACACATTTAGCATATACTTTTGCTACAAATCTAGCTTTGTACCTTTAAACAATATTATCACTCTTGTATTTTGTCTTGCAAACACATTTAGTTCCTATCACTTCTTTGTCTTTTGGTAGCTTTAAAAGCTCCCAAGTTTTGCTTCTTTCAATACCATTAATATCTTCTTCCATTGCTTTAATCCATTCTTTCTTTTCAATTGTTTCTTCAAGCTTAGTAGGTTTCATCTCAATATGTGAATTGAATGCATAATTAATCAGTTCATCATTGCCATTGCTTTCTCTAACTTGACTTCTTGTTGATCCTTTCAAAATTCTGATCTAACATTAGATTTGGAGGATGAGTTTGAATTGACTTCTTATTTTGTGTAACATTGCTTGAACTTGATGGAGATCTTGACTTTCAACTTTT
This sequence comes from Sequoia sempervirens, assembly GCA_007258455.2. Classification (NCBI taxonomy): domain Eukaryota; kingdom Viridiplantae; phylum Streptophyta; class Pinopsida; order Cupressales; family Cupressaceae; genus Sequoia; species Sequoia sempervirens. The sequence goes on from VDFB02179234.1 coordinate 54,904,662, forward strand.
CTTGTTGATCACAAACTTTTCCTCGACTTATTTTTTCTTTTTCTATCTTCAAATGATTTAAATAGATTCGTTCAATGTAGCATCTCTTGAAATAATGCTCTTCCTATCATGAGGGGAATAAAATTTGTAGGCTTAGCTTTCTGCACTATACACTATAAATATGCATATTTTACTTTCTGCAACCAAGTTCTTTATTTTCTCATCATTTATGTGAACATAAACTAAACAACCAAATACTTTCAAGTGTGTCATTGTAGGCTTTCTCCTATACCAAACTTCATATGGTATCCTATTTCTTACCACAATAGTTGAGCTCTTATTCATGATCTACATAACAGTGTTAAATATTTTAACCCAAAACATTTTGTCCATACTATTTGCTTCCAACATGCTTCTTGCTGATTCTATTATTGTCTTGTTCTTTCTTTCTGCCAGTCCATTTTGCTATGGTGCATAAAGTATTGTTAGTTGTCTCTTGATTCCACTCCTTGCACAAAATTCATTTTATTTTTAAAAATTAACCTCCTCTATTTGTTCTTAAACACTATCTATCTTCCACTTTTTTTTCTACCAAAGCTTTAAACATTTTGAATGCTTCAAAAGCATCAATCTTATTCTTCAAAAAACCCATATGTATCCAATAGTTTAGACCATAATTCGCAGACTCAGATGAGTACTAACATGTTTTTCCCTGCCACGAGTACTTGCAAAGTAAACTCAAGGGATTTTTAAATGATCTAATGATGAAAACTCGCTGATTTTTTCCACGAATACCCACTAAACTCAACAAGTCCATGCAAAAAAACTCGATGTTAGGTGATGACATGCGTCAAATGTGGTTTAAAAGCTCCATTCGCCCTTTCACACCACAACAGCAAGCAAGCACTCTAGAGCGAATTGGGAAGATTTTCTAGGGGATTTGAAGAAGAAATTTCTAGAATTTTGGATTTGCATGAGGTTAATTCAATTTTGATTTTCCTTTTTTTTTCAAGAATTTAAATTTGTAAATCATTTCTATTTTTTTCACCATGTCAATTTTACACATTTTATTGGATTGAAATGATTCAATTTGTTAAATTTGTGGATTGATTAAATTTATTTGTTTTAACTAATTTTAATCTTTTTTTTTTCTTTTTTTCAACTTTTTTTATTTATTCTAAATATTGGATTTGCATTTTAGGGTTAAAAAAACGATTTTTTTTATTAAATTTGTTAATTCAATTACCATATTACATTTAATCTTTTTGAATGTATTTAAAATTTACATGATTTTTAAAAATCATGTTCAAGTTGCTATGTTTTTTTAATCACTTATTTTTTGTTCTTATCAATATTGCAAGCTAATATATAACCATAATGACATCCAGCTCTACATCTTCTTCGAACTCAGCAAGCGGAAGTCGTCCCATTTGGAATTAGACCTCCTAGAAGTCATGATCCTACTTGGAAACATGTCATAATGGGTCCAAAAGTGGGATCCACAATTCATAAATAGTGCACAAAGAAGCTTAGTAGAGGCATCAATCGCCTCGAATACCATCTTGCACGCATTCCTAATCACGATTCCAAACTGTGTCCAACAACCCAAAACAAGTGAAAACAAAGATGATGGCCCTTCTTGCATCACTAAATGAAAAGAAATAGAAGAGTGGCAAGCACAAGCAACCATTGCTCCTAATTTGGCAACAACAACAAAATCTGATGTAGATAGTCTCACGGATGCCAATGGGGAGGTTATGAAGGACCCATCCACATGCATTGGGAGGATGACACTTGAGCTTGAGGTGAGAGACCTCATCATTTCTAAGTTGCAAAATTATAAGCAAACTAGGAGGAGACCTTTTTCTTCACCGTTTGCTATATGAGGAAGATCCATTCAAACACCAAGTAAGAAGAAAAAGTTAAGTCTTATATCTTACAAATTAAAAATTACAATTATTAGTAGAATATTGTTTATATAGAAACTATAATATCCTTTTTGCAAGTTTTTGATGGGAAGATTGGAATGGAAATACCCCAATTTTACAAAAGGTAGCCCTCTAAATTGTCTCAACCTTGTAGTGCTTTTGGTTGTGAGCGCAACTAAGTTTGTTTGACACCATTGACACAAAGAAGCAAAATATATTGACTAACGATGCCTCAACAATTTAGTCTTTATGCAATACAACCTTCGGCTTCACACAAAATCAAAGCACCCTATTGATTTGGATGAGATTGATCACTATAGTGACTGAACTGTGCAAGATGATGAGCCCTCCTTGTTTATAGATGATGGGATTGTTGGTTTCAAGAGGCAAGCTATGGAGGATGTGCCTGCATCAAAACAAGGGAGATTGAATTATCATTGGATGACATTATGTGGCAGAGAAGGAGGCATTGCCATATAACAGCAAGGTGGAGCCACAGCATGGTCTTCTAGGTCAAGCAAGGAGCCACATGCACATCTTCTAGGCCAAGCAAGGAGCCACCACTAAGTGTGAGGACCATACCCTCTACCACCCAATTTTTCACTAAAACAAGAGGAAATTGTAAAACTTGTAATATGTTCTTGCCTAGATATGCAATTTATGATGATAATTTTCAGACAATCATCATAAATTCGTAATATTAATCAATTAGTAGCTAGCCAATGTATCCAGCTTCACATAAAGATGAGATTTTGTTATCCATTTGAATTCAAGAATCAAATCTAATAGAAAACACTTCCTCGTGGTTTTCTAGACTCATTTGATACATTTTATAACTTAATTTTGCATAAAAAATGTGTATTTACAGAAATTTAAGTAATTTTTTAAATTGTCGAGTTTTATGGAGTTTTTATCGAATTTTTGCCAAGTCGGAAATTTTGAGCTTGCCAAGTTGGAAATTTTGAGCTTGCCAAGTACTCACGGAGTCCAATTCTGCAAACTATAGTTCATACCTATGCTTGCCTTGAACAGAGAACCACACAAATCTAAATGAATAAGCTCCAATGGCTGATTGTCTCTCCATGCAATTTTGAGAAACATGTCCTTGTGATGTTTTCCAAGTGCACAACCCTTGCACACACACACACCTCTTACTTGAATCTTTGGTAACTCGTATACCATATATCTATTATACAACATATGCAATCCCTGAAAATTAAGATGTCCATACCTTTGGTCTCATAATCAACTTGCATCTTCAATAGTCACATAACAAAAAAATTGATTCACTTGCTTTAATTCTCAATGGAAAAATTTGGTTGTTTATCATCTCTGCAGTAGCAATCGTCACTCCTCCTTGTCTCTTATCATATAGATAGTACAAACTTTATCATCAAATACAAGTTTACGTCCTTGTCCAATGTCTATTCAAATTTACTTTTCCACAAACTTCAAATACTTAATTATAAACAATCTTACTTCACTTTTTAAATTTTCACCAATCTTTAAAAATGCTTCTCTACAACCTATCATATGGCTAGAACAACCTAAATTTAGAAAGAGGGTAGAGTAGGGTGGTGGATTTTCATCTCTAACTTTCTTTGGACCTTCATTTGTATTTGTGTATTCTTAAGCATAATTTGTTTTTCTTCCTTCACTTGAATTCTTGAATCTGTTGTCTCTCTATGTGACCAAATCTTTTGCTTGCTAACGCTGCACTAGTGGCCTGCCTTCATCAAATGTCTCTACCTCTTAAGAGACCATGGCCTCTACTTTGTCCTCTTCCTTTGAAGTTAGAACCAAACCCTTGATATGAGTTCTCCCCCTTATTGCCTTTAAGAAAACTAGTACTTGCTCCTTGATTATTATTGATATTTTCCTTTGGCATAAACGCTCCATCTAGACCATCTATACAATTTACCTGCACTTCATGAGTAAGTAATGATCCAATCAACTCTTCAACTTTTAAAGTATTTAAATATTTGCACTGAAAAGTAATAACAATATGCATCTACTGGGGAATAAAAGATCTCAAGATCTTTTTCACAACCAACCACATCATCTTTCACCACCTCACCATATGTTCTCATCTTATTCACTATGTTTGTTACTCTAACACAATAATCTTCAAACTTCTCATTAACTTTCATTCTTTAATTCTCAAAAGTCATTCTTAAGGTTTGAAGTTTTGCAACCATTACCTGATTTGTACCTCGATATGAACTTTTTAAAGCCGTCCATCCTTCCTTTGATGTCTTGCAATTCTTGGATAAATATTTGGATCTATTGCATTTTAAATTTGAGTGTCACTTTTCTCATCTTCTTTGTTCTCTATCTTATCTTTTGCATTCACTGTATTCCAATCTTGAAGATCAGCATACCCACTTGCTACTATATCCCAAACTCATTTCCAAATTAGTACTATTTTAAACTGATCTCTCCTATAATCGAAATTCTCACCTTCAGCTGTGGAACTGGCATTGTATCATTGCTAGCTGCCATTTTAGCAAACCAAATGAAGCTAAGATTTTCTCTCACAATATTGGGTGAAGGAGCTTCAGATCTGATCTTGTCCATGTAATTCTCACCTACACTAATAAACACTTGCATTGATAAAAATGGTTCTAATAAACACAGCTCCGATACCACTGTTAGGAAATTTCATATAGAACAGGGGCAAGACAGTAACCTCAAAGCAATAAAAATCAGAAATAAAAAATAAATTTCATACACAAAATTTTAAAGCCGTTCAAAACTTTTGGAACAAATTCTATCTAATTTTTTAAATCAAAACAAAACAATTACAATACTCAATCTCCTACTTTGCTTCAGCATCATACTTGAGCTTACTCTCACGAAAATTTCTCTCTGCTGTCTGTTGTTTGTTGTCTTTACAATGATCTAAAACATCCTGTTTACAATGAACTAACACCTGAACATAGACTGATTTAAAACACAAAAAAAATCTTATTTTTAACTCCCTATTTTTATCCTTTTATTTCTTTAACTGTATACTGCTGATCCTATTTTTATCAATCAGTAAATAAGGTTGCTGCTTTTAAATCTTTCTATATTTTTCACCAGTCAAGATTGCCGGTCACATTTAATGTTCTGCTGTATGTTGCATTCTGCTGCAGCATATAGACTGAGCCTGTATACACCAGAATTTCCAACAGTACTCTTAGATGTCCCTTCAAATTTGAAAGAATGTGGTTCAGAGAACCTAGTATCATGGACTTTATTCAGAACTGGTGGTAAAATGTCCCTGAGCTGAAGGGCTCCACGATGTACATTTTAGCAAGGAAACAAGTTTATTTAAAAAGCTGTCTTGTACAATGGAACTCCGTCTCCTTTAAAAGCCTTTTTGAAGAAAAAGAAAAAATAGAATAATAACTAGTGGCTTTGAACAGTGCTGTACAAAATTTGGGCATGGATCAAGAAGTTTATCTCCAAGGATATCTCTACTGGAAAAAAAATTTGGAGATTTTAGCGAGGAAAGAAATCTTCTGTAAACAAAAACCCAGAGAACTTGGTTGAAGAGCAGGGATGGGTATATCAAAAAAAAAATCACAATTCTACTGAGGCAAGGAGAATTCACAACAAAATATTATAGATTTCAGCTAGAGACAACAGAGTTTTGGTTGACACCTGGATATTAATCTAGAAGCAGCAGGCTTTTTTGAGATCTATTGTTTTGTGAGGAAGCTTTAGATTTGCTCAACAATCATCTCTCCTCTGAAACATTTTGCACCTTGTCTCCAATGAACACAATCAAGTTCTCATGGCTCCCTTCACAGAGGTTGAGATTAAGGCAGGTCTTCATCAGCTCCAGCCAAATAAAGCCCCTGTGCTCGGTGGTTTCCCAGCTGCCTTCTTTAAAACAAATTGGGGTATTGTGGGGAAGGATGTATGATCAGTTGGCAAAGAGTCCAGAAAGTCCAAGAAGATATTAAAGGATTTCAATAAACTTTTATAAGGCTAATTCCAATAAAGCAGATCCTTCTTCATTTGTAGACTCCTGCCCTGTTTCAATTTTGTAACAGAATATACAAAATCATATCCAAAGCCATGGCCGATAAATTGAAACTGATACTTCCCGAACTGATCTCAAAAGAACAGAGCCACTTTGTTCCTCAAATAACTGCAACAGATGGTATTCTTATCTCACATGACGTCAACTACTTGGTCATCTCTATTAAAATAATATTTATTATTTAATTATTTAATGCTCAATAATGTATTATATTCAATTATTCTTGATAAGATCGATTTTTCAATCTTCTGAAGTTTCTTTTAAAAACTTTCTTATTTTGTAAATCTTTGTAACTTATTTATTGAGCGTTTTTGCTCATTGTAAATACATCAAATTTTTTACCAATTACTTGCGTAATATGGTATCAGAGCACAAGTATCGGTTTTAAAAATTTTGAAAAATTTTCAATAAAATTTTTCTGATTTTTTGAAAATTTTCAAAGGTTTAGAAATTTTCTAGAGGTTGTTTAAGATCTGGGGTTTTACTGTTTGAACTCCCAGTGACTCTTGGGGCTGTGATTTTCTTCTTCCTGTGTCTGGTTCTGTTCATAGTTTTAGACATGAAGAAAGAAGAAAAACGCCTCATCTCTTGTGCGTGCATTTTTTCTTTGAGGTTTTTTGTCCGCATTTGTTCACGTTCTACAAGCCCGACGGACGTGTTTGCCTGTACACTCCTGTGTGTGCCCACATTGCAACCAGTGACATGTTTCGTTTTCATGTGCGGGTTTCGTGACCTTTTCTTTGGGCGACGGTTTTTGAGCTGCGCGTGATCTGCTTCAAGTTTCTGTTTTTCGTGTGTGCTCTTCGCCTGTTCAGCAACGGATGTGTCTCTACAACCTGCAACCCATGTAAAGCCATTTTTTTGCTTTTTTTTTCTGAAGAAAATTTGAGCCAACTAGGGTTTTGGCAATAAGTCCTTTGTTTCCAGCCAGATTTTTATTCAAATTGCAGATTCTGTGGGTTTTTCAAGATATTTTCTGGGTTGCATCTATTTTTACTAGGTACTTTGAAATTCGTACCTTGGGATCCGTGCCAGCAAATTTACATTGAAATTTGTACCTGCACCTGCCTTAACACATTGGAATTTGTGCCTTGAGTTTTGTGCATTCAACCTCTTTTGTCCCTTGTTTTTCATGCCTCAAAAAGCGTGCAAGATGGCGAGTTTGACCAACATTATGTTGGAAAGCAGTCAGCGATTTAACGCCAAAAATTATAATACCTGGAAGCAGCGAATGATGACCATCTTTGAATATCGTTGCCTTGATCAGATTGTTCTAGGCAATGTTACTCGTCCCACCATGGCAGATAAAACCTAGGAAAAGTTTGATGAGCAAAATCGTGAAGCCGTGATGCTCATTAAGCTTTCAGTCACTAATGATCAGCTTCCACAGGTACCATCCGGCAAATCAGCTGCCGAGATCTAGGAGCACTTGAAAACTTTGCATGAGACCTCCGACAAGAGTCGTGCATTCTTTCTGAAAAACCAGCTGTTCTCCACCATGATGGATGAGAGAATGTCCTTAGAGGAGCATCTAACAAAGATTCAGGACATTCGTGATCAGTTGGAAGCAATTGGTCAAAAGATGGAGTAAGAAGACATGGTAGTAATCACCTTGAAAAGTCTACCAAAGTCATATGAGCACTTTGTTGAAACCCTAAACATTACATCTACTAATGTTGATCTGAAGTTTCTGGAGCTTTGTACCATCCTCTTGCAGCAGGAACACTGGAAACAACAATTTGGTAGTAATGCCTCATCGTCCTCTACAGAACAAGCTTTTGCAGCTAAGTCTCAGCCTAAGAACAAAGGGAAAGGTCAATCTTCGCAACAGAAAGGCTCAAGTCAACCTCCAAGCAGCCCTAAGAAAAAGAACATTCAATGTAATTATTGCCACAAGTATGGTCATATGAAGAAGGATTGCTGCCAGGGTTTGGCTTCTAAACAGAAGAAGCAGGGAGGGTCTCAACAGAAAGCAAATGTTGTTGAGCACACTGAGCAGAAGGAATCTGCCTTTTACACATTTATGGCTAAAAGACCTGCAGATCATGTGAAGTATTCTGCCTGGTACATTGATTCAGGTGCTTCGCGACACTTCACACATCAGCATGACTGGTTCACAGACTTCTCTCCTTTCACTGACTCAGTTATTTTTGGAGGTGACGAGTACATAGTTGTCGGTAAGGGCACTGTTCAAATTCAATCTCGTGGGAGGAATCTCATATTCCTCAATGTCTACTATGTTCCTGGCATGGAACTAAACCTTCTCTCAGTCAGTCAAATTATTCAGCACTCTCCTCAGTTGGATGTGGTATTCAGTGCACACAAATGTTCCATTGTTGATCGGGAAACTCGCACCACTATGGCTGTTGGTATTGAGGATCATGGTCTATACAGACTTGTGGATACAGGTGATTCTCAGGAGTTAGCCATGGTAGCCAGAAATTCTGCTATCACCAATCTTTGGCATCAGCAGTATGGGCACTTAAATGTGCACTATCTCTCTCAACTAGCTCAGGAGGGACTTGTAGCTGGTTTACCTAACATCCAGACTCAACATCATGGCATTTGTGGAGCTTGCCAGGCTGGGAAGCAGCACAGGACACCGTTCACGGATGGTGACTCATGGCAAGCCTCTAAGGTACTACAGTTGGTTCATGCTAATGTATGTGGGCCAATGAATACACCTTTTGTTACTGGTTGTAGGTATTTCTTGTTTTTTGTTGATGATTTCAGTCGTAAAATGTGGGTGTACTTTCTTAGACAGAAATCAAATGTGTTTATTGTATTTCAAAAGTTTAAGGCCTTAGTAGAAAAAGAGTTTAGTTGTTGCATAATGACTCTTAGGTTAGATAATGGGGAGGAATTTTGTTCTACTACTTTCTCCACCTTCTGTGATACACATGGAATCAAACGCCAATTAACCACACCCTATACTCCTTAGCAAAATGGTGTTGTAGAGTGGCGCAATCGTACAATTGTTGAGATGGCTCACTCCATGTTACAACACAGGAGTGTTCGTAACAAATACTGGGCAGAAGAAGTCTACACTACTGTCTATCTATCTCCTTAATCAGTCTCCTACCCACGCTGTTAAAGGGAAGACTCCTTAGGAAGCTTGGATTGGTCACAAACCTAGGATCAGTCATCTGAAAATATTTGGCTCTTTCGCATATGTATGGATTCCAGATGCCAAGCGTTCAAAGTTGGATTCTGAGAGTCAAAAGCTTATGTTCACAGGATATAGTGACAACCATAAGGCTTATCGGTTGATTGATGTAGACACTGATAGTCTCATCTTCAGTCGAGATGTTGTCTTTGACGAAGAACGAGGACCTTTTCAACTTTCCTCGTCTGTGCAGCATTCTAAGGATCGGCCTTTGAAGGCTTCTAATTTGGGTGTTTGTCTTCCGTTAGATTCACCTAATGGGAGGGATGATGAAGATTCTATCTTTGATGATGCTCAACCTAATTGTCCTCCAGATGATATTGATCTTCCACCTGATGAACCTGTTCCAGATCCACAACCAGTTCCAACTCCTCCTATTACCTCTGAAGTTGGCACTTCTACTCTCCGGCCTAAATGGTGAGCTAAGACTATTGGTGATCTTCATGATGATGAGCTCATTGAGGGTAGATCGTCCAAAACCAAGAGAAAACAACAGCACACAGTCAATTTTGCTCTCATGGGCAACATTCACAGTGTCTATGAGCCTCAAACATATTCAGAGGCTAAAGGAATTCCTGAGTGGGAAAAGGCTATGCAGGATGAATATCATAGTCTTCAAAAAAATCACACTTGGTTCATTTCTAATCTTCCTCCAGGGAAGAAGCCCATTAGCTGCAAATGGGTGTATAAGGTTAAATACAAAGCTGACGGAACCCTTGACAAGTACAAAGCTCGTCTAGTTGCTAGGGGGCTCTCACAGAAGTAAGGCATTGACTACAAGGAGACTTTTGCTCCTACAGCCAAGATGAGTACCATTTGGCTCGTCCTTGCCTTAACAGCCCAGTTTGGTTGGAAAGTCCATCAGATGGACGTTAAAAGTGCTTTCCTCAATGGTGAGTTGAAGAAAGAAGTCTACATGACGTAGCCTCTAGAATTCAAGGTTGCTGGTAAAGAACACAAGGTGTGCAGATTGGTAAAAGCACTCTATGGCTTGAAACAGGCTCCTCGGGCTTGGTACATCAAGATTTACAAGTACCTCACAGATCATGGCTTTCAGAGAGTCCATCTGACTCTAATCTATATGTCAAACATACTGGTAGTGATATTCTTATTCTTGTTGTCTATGTGGATGACCTGATCATTAATGGTAGCTCGGCACATTTGATCGCTGAGATCAAACAGGATTTGTGCAGCACATTTGACATGACAGATTTGGGACTTTTGCATTACTATTTAGGTGTTGAGGTTTGGCACACCAAGAGCAGTATCTTCATCTCCCAGTCCAAATATGCTCAAAGTCTATTGGATAAGTTCCGAATGCAGGATTGCATACCTGCCTCCACACCCATGGAAAAAAGGGCTCAAGTTGTCAGCTAAGTTAGACTCACCGGTAGTAGATGAATTATTGTTCAGGCAACTAGTGGGCAGCCTCATCTATCTCACTGCCACTAGACCTGACCTTAGTTTTGCAATGAGCTACATTTCACGCTTCATGACAGCCCCCAAGGCTGATCATTGGTAGCAGCAAAGCGTGCGCTGCATTATGTGAAGGGCACTTTTGATTATGGACTTCTTTACACTAGGAGTCATGATCCTAGACTCTCTGGTTTCACAGACTCAGATTGGGAAGGTTCGATTGGTGACAAGAAATCAACATCTGGGTATGTGTTCAATTTGGGATCTAGTGCAGTCACATGGACTAGTAAGAAGCACCAGGTAGTGGCTCTCTCCTCGACAGAAGCAGAGTATCGGGGAGCAATTAAGGCAGCTTGTGAGGCAGTTTGCGGATATGCAAATATCTCAAGCAAGTCCAACTCCCTTGTTCTATGATAATCAGGGAGTTCTCAAACTTGCCAAAAATCCAATCTTCCATGAAAGAACCAAGCATGTGGAAACTCATTATCACTTCATTCGGAAACTTGTTGAAGACGAATCAGTTCAATTGCTGTATGTTCCGACAGAGGAGCAGACAGTAGATATTCTCATCAAGTCGCTCAATCCAGAGAAGTTTGTAAAATTCAGGGGGCATCTTGGTGTAGTTGACAGATTGAGCATTAAGGGAGGGTATTAAAATAATATTTATTATTTAATTATTTAATGCTCAATAATGTATTATATTCAATTATTCTTGATAAGATCGATTTTTTGATCTTCTAAAGTTTCTTTTAGAAACTTTCTTATTTTGTAAATCTTTGTAACTTATTTAATGAGTGTTTTTACTATTGTAAGTACATCAAATTTTTTACCAATTACTCGCGTAATAATCTCTTCCAAAGCTAAATGTATGATTGTTGACTTTGATATATGTAAAGCCTGTGAAAACTTTTGATGAAAATTTTAGAAAGCTTTGGTTTTTCTTGCCCTGGAGAGAATTTCAAGCCCCGGGTTCTTAGTTTTGCTAAATGGTAGTCTAAGGTCTTCAGCTGGGGGATCCCCCCATCCCCTTCTCTCTTCATTTTAATGGCAGAGGCTCTAGGGAGGTCAATTCAAAAAGCTTGCAAGTCTAGTTTGTGGCATGGTATTTGGGTAGCTACTTGACCAAGTAATGTCTTGTCAGCAATTTGTCTATGAAATCTTGTGAAGAAGTAGGACCTATTAAATGTATATATACAGCCACCTCTGGCCAACTGATAAATACAGAAAAATTAGAGAACAACAAATATCTTGGGGTTCCGAATCAGTTCCATCCCAAGCAGATATCTGGGGGTTTCCCTCTTTAAAGGTGCAGGCACACCAACTCTCTGGGAAAATGTAATCAACTCATGCCACTCAAGACATCCCTCCTGTAAAGGGAAATGGCTTTCATTTGCAGGCAGAATTTTGATGATAACAACAGTCCTCTCGGCATTCCCAATTTATTTGATGTCCTGCATAAGAATGCCATCCAAAATGTTGGACTCTCCAGAACATATTATGCATAGGTTTCTTTGGCAAGGTTCAGATGATAATAAGATGATTCCCCTCATAGCCTGGAAGTGCTAGATTGCAGCACACTGACATGCAAAACAAAGCTCTAGAAGCAAAACTAGTATGGGGGATGTTGGAAGAACCAGATCTTAAGAGGAGAAAAATTCTACAAAAACAAATATTTTGATTCCAAAGATCCATCAAGGATCCTTACTATCATCGACCCTCCAAGGCTCTCGCATGTGAAATTTCATGTTGCATAGCATACCTCTTGTGGGTTGCAACTAATCATTTAACCTATCAAGTTCAAAACAGTCTCAAGGCCAATTTTTGGGAAGATTCATGGATTGCTTACCACGCTTTCGCAGGTTGCCAAGAACTAAGTAAAACTCAAGAACTTCTTTCTACTTCCTGGTGGGGCATCGTAAGAGATTATGTTTCAGTCACACAACCAATGGCCTGGAGAATTCTTTTAAAAGGATTTCCCCTTAAATCTGAATTATCGAAGAGAATAGATTCAATTGGGGAAGAGGAAGATACAAGCAGATTGGCACCAAGTCACCTCTGTCCCTCCCGCCAATATAGACTAGCCAACGGCTAAATGTTGGGTAAAGTGTGTCCCTAAAGTTTGAGCCTTTGAGTGGTCTGCCCTCCACAAAAAAATCCTCACAGCAGATTGGCTAACAAAATTTGGCATTGAAGGTCCTTCGCAGTGTGTACTATGTCTGAAGAATGAATATTTATGGATCACCTCTTTCAAATGCGTACATTTGCTGGTAAATGCTGGACTTGGATGTGTGCTAAATTTGGTTGATCTGGAGATCTTCTGGACAATCTTCTTGGTTTTTTCAAGAACTGGCCAATCCTTCAAAAGAATTCAGTTTTCTCCTGTCCACGGAATATCATCCCTTCTTTGACTATCAGGCTCATTTGGAAGGAGGGCAGATTTCCTGGATGAATCACTTTCTAACAAAATTATAATTGTAGAAACACTCATGACCAAAGCTATTGAACAACTGAATAAGATGAAATTTTTCCCTTGGAACAGGGATATGGCTTAGAATTGGTCACAATTGAAATGACCCCTCAATGAAGGGGCTATAGCAGATAAATCCAAGTTTGATAAGAAGTAAAAAATAAAGTGGTCTCCTCCTGCAGTTGGACATTTCAAACTGAACTTTGACAGGACTGCACAAGGAAACTCAGGGCTCTTTGGAACTGGGTGTATTGTAAGGAATAATGCAAGAAACATGACTTGTGCAGCGTCTAAGAAATTATAATCCAGTACCAACAATGATGCAGAGGCGCATGCCCTCATACTTGGTCTTCAGATTTGTATCAAGATCAGAATTTCCTCCATAATAATTAATTGCAATTAGAAAAAGATTCACATCTAATTGGAAATCGCCCAACATCCTTCTGAAGATTTGGTCTCTCTTGGATAATCAAAGATTTTTACCATAAATCATTGCTTTCAAGAGGCTAATGCGGAAGCTGCTTTTCTTGCCAATTATGTGATTAATCCAGATGATGAAGTCATTATTAATATCCCCTCAAGGCATGGGACAGTATGATAAGTAAATTCAATCTCATTACACCTCACACAGAGGAAATAACAACTAATGATGACCAGCCACATCAGAAAGACAACAGAAACAACCAGGCATAAGATTCGGCAGATGAAAGGTTGCCATTCCAAATTCTTGCAGTCATTTGAGCTGGCAAACACAGGATAATTGAACAAAAATTCCATCTGTAAATAGTTTAGCTCCCCTGTAATGGGTTGAAGCCTTTTTGTTAAAACTTGTAGCACATCAAATCAAGGGTCTGATGCAGAAACTTGTAAATTTTTTGAAGCTCAATATATATAGGAGTGGGCAACAAGTCCACAATTAACAAACCAAAAAAAAAAAGAAAAAAGAAATTTTTCAAAGCAAAAAGAATCTAAATCAGATATAGAAACTTTATAAACTAAAGAGCAAAGGCAAACTACAAGCATTGGTATGAAAGCTAGAACTGCATCTCACCTTCAACTGGCGACTATGCAGTTCAGACTCGTTGAGAAGAAGAGCATTCTGAACCGCCTCAAGCACCACAAACTCAACATAAGCATACCTGTGCCACTAATTTATAACTACCCTGCATATAGCAAAAATGTGCAAGCAATATAGCTTGTAGGACAGAGAAATAAGCAACATGATGAAATACCCTTTTGGCTGACCAAACTTGTCTGTCAAAATTGTAACTCTATTAACTGTGCCACAAGATTGAAAATGCTGCTGTACTTCCTCTGGAGTGCATGAGTAATCAACCTGAAATTGTTAGGAATGCATTTAATATATTTTCCACCGAATAGTGTGTGAAAATTTACTAAACAAAGAAACTTAAAACTCTCATGATACTGAACTTTTGAAATCACTGCAAATTTAGCCTCTGAAAAAATTAAAACAGATAATGATAACAGTTCAAACAATATAATGAAAAGCCAATATAACACCTACAGTGGCTATGGACATATGCCCTATACTGTCATCTATCAATTCTTGGAAGAAAAAGATGCATTAAATTGGTAGTGGCCATGTTATCATGTAAAACAACCTAGGTATATTATAGTTTCTTGAATGTCAAAATTTAATAGTGTCTGGCAATTCAACAAGCTTTTCATCTTGCAGCCTTCACAACCAGGGCAAGTTGTGATTACTTTTGGTGATAATAAAAACATAACCCTCAAAGTGTCATATCTTTATGCCGCCTGCTATAACAATAGAGATGATCAATAACCTACAAAATTAAATTAGATTATCGATACTTAACCTAACTAAACAAAATTGAACTTAAATAATTGCTACAATTCTCCAAAGCTGCCAAAATGGCACTGACCATTGAAAAGTTAAATCCTAATAGTTTGAAATGATTTTTGAGAAGGTAAATTTTATAAGTTCACTTTCTCTCAAACTATTCAATCAAAAGGCAGTTCATGAGTAAACAAGAAGATAAGTATTAATTGCAAGTGCCAATTTTGAAAATTCTTGGAATCCTACGGGTAAGGAGGATATCTTCATAACCACAATTTTATTAATGAACATTAAATGCACCACAGATATAACTTCAGTTTAAATACAATAACTTATATGAAAAAATAAACCAATTTTCTCAAGGCAACAATTTAGTCAAAAAAATCCACAAGTATTTGATTATGCAACAGTTATGGTGGAGAATCCAATGCACAGACAATCTAAAACAAGACTCACATGAGGATATAAATCAGAAGCAACAAAAAAGAAGACCAGGCTCAATTCTAAATTCAAATAGCTGTACTCCCAGAACTTAATATTGGTTACACAAGGTTCAAGAGAAGGTGTCTTAACTGTAACTCATGAATAGCTGCATAGACAAAAGTATTCTAATAAACATTGCCAGTATAATGGAAAAATTGATTTGCATTAGTTCCAAATTTTCTTAAGTACATAGGATTGTAAAGATCTTAAGACTATGTCACATGTTGTAATTTAGGATAGAAATGTTTCTGGCATTACATTACATCTGAAATACACTTTTAATCTGTGAAATACATAGGTTCAACAGCAAACATTTCATTGCATCCTGGAGACATTTATTCATACATTTCATATCTCCTGAAAGAATTTTTAAATTTGGCTTTGGTAAAAATCGGTTTTGGTTTATAATTAAGAGAATTATGTACACAAATAACGACAGCAAAGATTTCTCACCAGTACACTTGGAATCTTCTCAACACCTTCGACTTTGAATTATGAATATTTTTAAACACGGTTGCTTACATACTTCTATCTCCAATCATGAGCTTAGCATGCATCCTAGAAAGACCAGCTTTCTCATGTGATGCCATGCAGAGCCTTCCTGGCATAATCAGCAGAAGCATACAATGCTTTTGTGCAGTAAATCACATAGCTTCTCGATTCCTTCAGCATTGTGCTTTTTATTGAATTCTATTTTAGAGAACTCACAATATCTTTAACCACTTTTTTCAGACTTACACATCTGTTCACATCAACTGCTTCTACCTTCATATTTTCATGCTTACAAGTCTACTTTTTCTTTTGATTGTTTTTTCCATTCACTCGAGATTTTCATTATTCATTATTTCTCTTTTGCTTGCATTTACTTTTTTTTGTATTCCCTCTTTTTTTTTCTGTGGGGACATTATTTCATTTTTTTTTTACTTTTCTCATTTTTTCATCTATAAATGCAATCTCATTCATTCTATTTCCCTCCACATTTCCCCATTTCCCTACTTAATCTACTATCTTCTGCTTTGCAGTCAGTAAAGCACTTCATTCCCATCATTGAAGCAAAGATTCCTGCCAAAATTGCCATGCATGTGTCACAAATAGGCTCCTAGAACAAAAAACCCTAGAAAAACAAATAATAAACAATAGGCAGCTTTTTTAAAATGCCATTTCAAATAAATCAGAACAAATTAACACAAAGTAGTCAGTTTTCAATTAATATCAATTTCCTTCATACACTATTTGTGCTACTTCAGAGAAAATAATGATGAGTAAACATAGCTCAAAATTTTAGACAACATTAAACAGCCACTTTATAAATGACAGCAAAAACTCAAGGACTTTCAAATTACCTTGCAACTAAAGGCAAAGTGCAATGGAATATGGATACTATGAAAATTTACACAAGTATCTGGAGAAGAGCATCAATATTATTCGGAAGGATTAGGCTGCCAAATATGGAAAGGGATAGCACTCTTCTCTCAAATCTTGAGTTTCACTTCTAATAAGGTGAAGCATCTTTCTTTTCAGAAGATGTTACACATGCCCATTCACATACTAAATAAAAGCATAAGTTACACAAAAATTCAAGGGCTGCTTCCTGCCACTAAATAGCCAAGTTTTATTAACAACATGGATCTCAAGGAAAAAAAATCCATACGAGCTTGAATTTTAACAACTGAAATATTGAACTGTAGAAGCTGATATGACAACTATAAATGTTTCAGCACATAAAGATAAACAAGCAAAGATCAATCCAAAATCATTCAATCATTGACTTTGTATGTTGCAAGAAGATTTCCATCAATGATGCACAATAATTTGACCAATTATAGAAAGGCCATCGTCCCTGTGTTCTTTCATCCTCCAAAATCAACCAGCAGCAAACAATAGTGATTATTATTTCAAAAGCAGCAACTCCACATCAGGCAGCAATGAAAACTGGTATAACTGTTAATCTAACAGATTGACTTCTAAATTTTCAAGAATTTCCAGCACAATGCAGAGGGGGGATAAAGTATGCATCCAGAAAAATGTAAACAAGTTGTGAATCAGCAAGCTGTAAAAAAGAAAAAACTAACTGTAACCACATTTCAGAATCAATAATCAAACTCTAATTTGACTGTGGTACAAATTAACTCTTTTAAATCTTACCAATAGATTATTTCAACTTCTTGACATAAATTGTCTGCTATTAGATGAACAACAGTCCCATAACAAGGTTTAGAATCTTGGAGAGAAATGAAAACATCCCCAAAACTCTTACAACAATCCCATTTTCTGTCACATTCCCAATTAGAAGCAGAAACCACAAAGCTGACCTATGCCTAGAGGGTTTCACTGTATACTTAGCTCTATTAAGTCAATAGAAATCAACCAAATGCACTATATTTTGGCATTTCTTCATTTAGTATTCCTTAATATCTGAGATCTCTGATTATAATTTGAAAGCAAAATGTGTTGCAACAAAGACTGCATGAGAAACATTCTGGCAGGAGAAAGCATGCATATGAACACTCTACACATTTCTTAGCATCAATATTTATAACTTCACATCAGAGGCCCTCTCGTTCTGTAGAATCTACTGTTACTCTACTCTTAGTAACAACATTTTCCTTTAACAAGTTTATGAGAAGAAAATTGATAATTACATCAGATCAAATATGATCAAAATGGTAGCAAAGAACATAAGAATTACTTTGTTTCACAGCAATGAGGCAAACTGATAAATGTGTTGAGTAGAACCCACATGAAGTAAAATAATTTATGAGTAAAGTAAAAATTCAAAAAGAAAGAGGATAGACAAGTATTACTTGAAACATTCAATTCATCATTAGACAAACATTACATGAAACCTCCAATTCATCATTGCAAAAAATGAAACAAATAACACATTACATGTCCAGGAGGAAGCTGCTTTCCACATTTCACTAGACAATTTACATCTGTCTGAAGAAACTTATGTACAATTGCATAATCACTTCTGTCCTTGTTTCAACTGGCAGCTTACATGCCTCTTAACATGATCAGGAAGGACCTACAAGATCAAACCTCCATTTTCTAAGCTTGCCTTAACATCCAACATTTCCCAAATCCCAATTATATGCCATATATTGACAGGATTCCAGTATTTGGGCAAAATTTTGTTATGTTTAAATTGAAAATAAAATAAAAAATAAAAAAAGAATATTTGTCCAAGTTGTCTTGACTTTAATTGGTATACAATGACATAATAAGAATTGACTTTGCAGACATCTTTGAAGGAACAGAGGGTGTTTCAATTTTGAGAACTCCTACATTTTCAGTTTGAGGGTTCTTTATCGGAATTGGATCCTGGATAAATGTTGTCCTTGTGTTTGGCTCAGATAAACAGATCGATCCAGCACACAGGTGCATAAAGGACAATACACTCAAGCAGATTAAAATGTGTTATAAAAGGAAGCAAATAATAAATGAATGAAGCGTACAAATTGAAATAATGAATCAGAGTGTTTAATTTAAGAGAATACAAGAGCAATAAGACAGTACGCTAGAACTGTTATTGTGTAATATCCCGGATGGAATATTTTGTATTATTTGATTTACATATAATGATCAGCACAAAATTGCTGATTATACAGTTCTGTTGGGGTTGAACGTATGTCTTTTGAGTAGCTAGATTCTGAAATAAATCTATGTGGGATGATTTCTATGAGGTGAACCTTGGGAAGACAAATATGATGTTGGGTGTGCAGTGGTTGCATTCCCTTGGGGAATTTTCTCACAATTACTAGTCTATGGAACTCAAATTCAAATCAAAAGGAAAGGAGGTGGTACTTGGAGGGCTTTCCAATGGAGCACCCAAGATAGTCGCAACTAAGAGTATGGAGAGATCCTTTTGTACGGGTCAAGTTGCATGGGTCATAGATTGCCTCATCACCTCAACAAACTCCTTCTCCAAGAGAGATTCCTATCATCTGGATGTTCAAAAAACTTTGGAGACGCATAGCAAAGTATTCAATGGCATACCTCTAAGACTAACACCTAATAGAGGCTTCCAACATATCATAGAGTTGGAGACAAGAGCCAAGCCTATCATCACCACACCTTATAGACATACTTGGATGCATAAGGAAGATATACAAAAGGCAATTAAAAAGTTATTAGCAGTAAGCCACATCAGGCCAAGTTCTAGCCCTTTTGCCTTTTCAATAGTCTTAGTCAAAAAGAAAGATAGCACCTTGAGGAAGTGCATAGAATACAGAGCATTGAAGAAAAAATTATCAAGAACAGATACCCAATTCCTTGGATTGATAAACTACACAAAGCTATATATTTCTCCAAGATTCATTTGAGATCCAACTATCACCAAATTCAAGTTCAAGATGAAGATGTATCTAAAACAACTTTCTAATGCCACTTTGGACATTTTGAGTTACTAGTCATGCCATTCAGCCTAACTAATGCTCCAGCCACTTTTCAATCCTACATGAATCAAGTATTCAACAAACAACTCAAGAAATTTGTCCTAATTTTCTTTTATGACATTCTAATATACAATAGGACATGGGAAGAGCACTTAAGGCACTTGGATGAGCTGTCTAGAATATTAGAACAGCAATCTTTGTTTTCCAAAGAGTCCATATGTGAATTTGGATTAACAAAGATTCTATAACTTGATCATATCATTAGTGTTGAAGGGATTCAATTGGATCAGCAAAAGATCCAAGCCATCATTGATTGGCCAACACCTAAGACTTTGACTCAATTGAGGGGATTTCTTGGTCATTGCAATTACTACATGAGTATTGTAAGTGGATTTTCTCAATTGGTTGCACCCATAACCAATTTGACAAATAAGGGAGCATTCATTTGGAGTGGCAAAGCACAAAAAAAATTTGAAAGGCTCAAGGAGGTAATGAGCTCTTCCCATACTTGCAATGTTGATGTTTATATTCAGCTTCAGTCGTATTCTTCCAGGACATTATTTGTTCTTGATTGAATAAATTAAATAATAGCTTGAGAGCTATTTAATTTATAGAGCTCATATTCTTAATTGGCACGAGTTCATATATGTGCCGACTTTCTTCTCATTGGTTGCGTCCAAATGAAAAGGCATTATTAGAGGCCGACTTGAAGACTTGTGAAGAAGCACATGTTTCTATGAGAGGCCGACCTCTTGTTATTGCATTTTATAATATCTCTATGTCAGCCGACTTTGTTCTTGAAGAGTTGCATCTCTTCTATCATTTGATATATATATGACTTCATTTGTTCACAAATGACCATCCATTCATTCACACTTCAGTTCATTCTCATACAGTTCAAAGTTCATCATATGCGTATCCATTCAAGAGCGATCTGAGATTTATATAGAAGGCTGAGATAATCATTAGAAAGTTGTATTCATTCAGTCTGTATTCGCATCAGTCTGTGATGCTGTGTGCTGGCCTTTTGAGTGGCCTATTGTATATGTATCATTCATTTTGAAGACTCAATAATATAAGAGATATTATTGGCTGGGTTTTTTCTCCCTCAAGAGGAGGGTTTTCCCAGGGTATCTGCTGTGTTTTGTGTCAAGTTTTGAATTAATTTCTGTGCATGTTAATCTGATCACTAAAATTAACATGCAATGCCTAATTTTTCACTCCTTTTTGTTCTTAAATGTGATGCTTCAGGGGAAGAGATAGGAGCAGCATTAATGCAAAACTACCACCCAAAGATTTTAAGAGTTGAAAGCTAAGAGAACCAAAGAAGGGTTCTCCATCTATGACAAGGAGATATTGGCTATTACGCACGCCTTGGCAAAATGCAAACAATATTTGGTATATGGAAGGCTTGTGGTGAAAATGGACCATAACAACCTAAAATTTGAGGCCTCAATGATCAGCAACACAAATGGGTAAGTAAGCTTCAAGCTTACAATTTTGATATTGAATATGTCAAAGGCAACAATAATGTTGCAGCTAATGCACTTTCCAAAATGCCTACCTTGCATTCCATTCAGATATTTCTAATGATTGCAAGGCACTAATCATAGCTGAATATGTTAAGAATGATTTTGCTACTAACACCTTTGAAAAAATAAAAAATAAAAAAATAATAATTTTAAGTTGGTTGATGGTCTCAACATGTACAAAAAACGGATTTTCTTAACACCAAAATCAAAAATGAAGATCTTAGAGGCTATACATGACTCCCCATTGGCATGACATCCAAGACATTACAAAACTTACAAGCAGATCAAAGAAAGGTTCTCCTGGAAGGGCATGAAAGAAAATTTACTCAAACATGTGCAAGAATGCATCACTTATCAACAGAACAAATATTTCCAGCAAGTTTGTTTGAGTTGTTACCCATTCCAAAACAAAAGTGGGAACACGTATCCATGGACTTCATCACAACCCTTCCAGAGTTACAAGGTAAGGATTGCATTTATGTGGTTATCAATAGGCTAACCAAATATGCCCATTTCTTTGCCACCTCATCTGATTTCAAGGCACCTCAAATAACTAAGTTAATTCTTCTAAGAAAACTTCAAGCTCCATGGATTGCCCAAGACAATTGTAAGTGATTCTGATCACAAATTTCTCAATCTTTTCTAGCAAGAATTGTTCTGATTAATTGACAGTACACTCACTTTGAGCACGTAAGCTATCATCCTCAAACAAATGGTCAAACAAAAATTGTAAGCAAGTGGGTAGAAGGGTACTTAAGCAATTATGTTTCTAGCACAAAAAAGATTGGATGAAATTCCTCTACTTGGTATGTCTCCTTTCAAAGCTAAATGCCATGTGTCCATTGGTATGTCTCCTTTCAAAGCTTTAAATGGTTATGAAGCATCGACTTTTGTTGATTTGGTGACTATTGATAGCAAGGTGCCAAGGGCTAAGGGCTTGGTTCAAGCAAACCAAGAATTATTGAAGGTACTCAAAAATCACTTAGAACAAGCTCAAAACCAACACAAATTATATGTGGTGCGGAGGGCCTAGCTCGATTGGCTAAAGCATCCTGTTGCAGGCAAGAGGTCACGAGGTCTAGTCTCCCCTCCATCCCCGTGGTATTGGAGGGTGTGTCGCGCCAATGTCACCGGTCACGTGAAAAGAGTTTACTAGGCACATTGTAGTTTATAGGGGGGGCTACCCAATTCCTGCAGTCTAAAAAATTTTTTTAAAAAGCACAAATTATATGTAGATGAGCACAAGACTGAGAGGTCATTTGAGATGGGAGACATGGACTGATCTTCCTAAAATTGTAGCCATATAAGCAATCATCCCTCAAAAGAATCGGAGCTGAAAAGCTCAAACCATGCTTCTATGGACCATACAAGATCATAAGGAAGGTTGGAGAAGGTTCCTATGAGCTAGAATTGTTGAAGAATGCAAAATCCATAATGTTTTCCATGTTTCATGTCTCAAGCAGGTGACTGGGCAACATATTACAACTTTTGTAATATTGCCACCTTTGGATGATGAGGGGTAATTGATCCTAGAACCAAAAGTCATCATCAACACAAAGGAGAAGAAACTGACAAGCAAAAGCATCATTGAGTACCTAGTAAGGTGGAAAAGTCTACCCATAGAGGATGCCACTTGGGAGGGAGTTGAAATCCTTGGACATCCAAATTTGCATTGCTTGAAGGCAAGCAATTTTGGGAAGGGTGGATTGCCATTTCTCTTCTCTCTAAATTAATTAAGGGGAACCCGAAAGCCCATTACTTTATTCCCATGGGCTAAGGAGAATAAAATTAAGGAAATAATCTCATAATAATGTTTTCAGTTTGCTCAATTGAAATATTTTAATTACTTCACTTTGTAAAAAGGAACAACTTGAACATTAAAATAAAATATATCACCTAAATGGGGCACATAAAGCCTTTTGTAACGCCCGAGGATAACAAGACCTAATTTTAGACTATTGGGAGATGGGCGCCCAAGTATGTGAGGGAAATATATATAAGCAATTGAAAAAAGAAGCAAATGATCATCCAATTTTCATATTATAAAACCTTCTTTTCCCAAGCAAGTAACATTTCAATTTGATATCTAATGGTTGAGTAGTACTCTACAAATATGATCAGTTTGATCTTAAAAATTCTAATTTGAAATCTTCAACTCTAAGCATTAAGAATATTGCTTATGGTTGAGCGGCCTAGTACCAACAAATAGTATTTAAGTGACATAAGCAATCTTTCATTTAGTCACCATATGCTCTCACCCTACCTGATCTCGAAATCTTGGAAATTGAAAGTTGCTAAGTGCTTGCATTGGATTTAAAATTTGTCAAATGTAAGTAATTCTCAAAAGGGGACATGACACGCTTGAGCATTTATTGTAAATCTTTATCATATTATTGTGCATCTGTAGTTTACTTTTCTTGATGTTCGCAATCACTACTAATTCCAACAAACACAATGCAATCATGTAGTAATGTTTTTAATGGCTTACCTTGAAAAATATAGAAAATATAAAAGAGAATCTAATCAGTGTTTGTAACAATAGCCATAATATAGGCATCAATATATTATGTAACACTCTCATATTAATGACCTGCAATTAAAAATGAATGAAACTCACCAAGAAATAAGAGAGGAGGGAAATAGGCTTAAGAATCCAAATGGAGCATACATCATGCAGCCTAAGGTGCTAGAGGTCAAGGTACCATGGACCAAGGTACATTGCAAGATATAACTGAATCCAAATATGCATGTCTAGGACACAATTCACCATAGAATAGAATAAAATAACTTTTAACATCCACAAGGCTAAAAATAGCCTATGGGACAACCATCCTTGCCATTTTTTACTTCTGCATTTCAATCATTTTCCTATTCAAGGCGATGTTGAGCTCCCCAAACTTTTCAGCAGTCCCCTCACTGAATAAACTGTGCCAAGAACCAGCCGTCAAGATATTGATATGTTTGTCCCTGAAGGCCTACACATATTTTGTGAGGTCCTACATACGAATTTACCCTAAAGGATATAATTCATCTCCTCATGCCTACATCATCCCGTATCATTTTAAAAGTGACAAGCATAAAAAGAGAAATGCATTGCTTATCTGCTCTGGGAAGTTTAAATTTTCCATTCAGGAGTTACCTTTGCTTCTTGAGTCACTAACTTGTGTTGACTTAGGCTTATAAGATAACTTTTACTGTCTATTTAGGTCGAGATTTTATTGGTAAACCGTGTTAGGTTTGATGTAATTATTTGTCCATGAAGTAATCTACGGCGCATTTGTAAAACAAGGGCAGAGGAGTAGGAGAAGAAACAAGAGAATGGGCTAGTTTCTTTGACGTACATTGCCAACAAAAACGGAACGCGCATCCGCTTCTTCTTTGCTTGCCTGGGCTGCGGCTGCTCCAGCGGGATCTGCATATTTTCACCATAAGTTACAGGAGGACTTAAAGAGGCAAACCAACCCTAAATTTGCAAATTAGAGGTACAGAAATGCAAAACCGGGTCATAGTGCAAGTAAGTGTAGGGGTTTCATTTCGGGAGGAGCATAGAATTGAAACCTTGAACAGCTCCCATTTCTTTTTCGACCTTGGCCTGCATATCTCGTAGGGCAGCTGCTTCTTCTTCCATCTCCTTAAGCCTCTTCTTCATCTCTTCCAGCTCCTGAACAGTAAGTAGATTATGAAACGGATGAATTTTAAAAACATGTAGCCCTGCATAATAGCATTTGATATTGGGTGATGAAAAACCTTGGCAGCAGCATCAGTGTCTTCATCGGCCTTGGCCATGTCCACGTCGTGGGGAAGAATATGGTTATCCATGTCTCCGTCCATGTCGCCTTCCACTTCTTCAGGAATATCGCCTCCATACACTTCATGCTCCTCCTCCATTCTTCTCCTTGCTTCCCTCGCTCTTTCACATCTGCTCAAAACCCCGCTCCCGTTCGGTTTCCTCAACCCCTGTGTATATATGTGGTGGTTTCTTATATTTTATTTTTTGGGCCGCACTTGTTTATTTAGCATTTTTTGTTCTGAAGAATGATCATGCCATGGATTTTCTTTAGCAAATACTCATTCGGCGCCTTTTTATTATAGGTATAGAACCAATGTGAGGTGTGGGCTTTTTAAAACTAGCCTAGATGTTCTCGATTATCTGGCTATTTTTTTATTTTAAATGAACAAGTCTAAATTACTTTTTAAAAATTAAAAAGATAAAGTTAGATCTTTAATATATATATATATATTTTTTATTTTTTTTAATTTAGGAGGTTAGTTATTGGGAAGGATAATTTTTAATATTAATTAAAATAATTTTAAATTAATATCATTTATTTAAATAGATGTAAAAATTGATATTATTTATTATAGGTATAGAACCAATGTAAAGTGTGGGCTTTTTAAAACTAGATGTTCTTGGCTTTTTTTAACATGAACAAGTCTTCATTACTTTTTAAAAATTAAAAAGATAAAGTTAGATCTTAAATTTTTATATTTTATTATTTAATTTTTATTTAGGAGGTTAGTTATTGGGAAGGATAGTTTTTAATATTAATTAAAATAACTTCAAATTGATATCATTTATTTAGATAGATGTATTTAAAATATCCATACTAGTTATAAGTAGATGTATAAAATTAAATGTTGACAGGTTTGTTAAAATAGCTTCGATACTTATTGAAAAAAATTAAAAAGACTATTTGTGAATATGAAGAATGTTAGTATTAATAATTTACAATACAAAGTATAATGTTAAAAAGGAAAATAATTCTTTTCTAGAGTTACTCTAGGTTAATAAAATAAACGTATGTAATCAGATACAAGTTAGTTTAGATTAAACAAAAGGTTGTTGGGAATGATCAATCAAAATAATTGAAATTACGTAGCTCTTAATTTGTTGAGAGGGTATGAATGCTAATATATTTTTGAATCAATTTACCTCAATGTAGAAAAATAATAACCTTGAAGTACGATCTACCCTTGAATTTTACATAGACCTACAAATTTGTGTGGGTTGATCCTACACTTGTAGGCTAATTTCACATCATATAAATATAATTTTGAAAAATATATGGTTTTTCTCTCTAATGTATTATATTTTCTACTTTGTGTTAATCTATAAGGACTAGTTATATGTAAAAATACCTTGGAGAGATTGTCAAATCACTAGGATCAAGTTCTCCTCAATCAACCATCTTGGAAGACTAACTTTATGTCAAATCACTAGGATCAAGTTCTCCTCAATCAACCATCTTGGAAGACTAACTTTATGATCATGAAATGAGTGATTGACAGTAAGCAAGTATGCAAGTGATCTATATGATGATTCTAATACAATTATTAATTCCTTTCAAAGCTTTTGGGTGAAATATTCCTAGTGAATGCTCTATGTGTGCTCTAAGATTTCAAATGATTGACTAATGCTCAAATGAATGTATTTAAATACAAGAACACAACACTTCCTCACACAAATGTATACCATGTCAACTTCCAAAGACTATGAGAAAAGGGTAGGAGTTAGTCGTTTAAATTTAAACTTTTATTTTTTATGTTTGATGTGACACGCATAATAATCTTATGAGCTAAGAATATGACTTGGGATAAAGGATGTGAAATATGGGGATCAAGGATAAATATATGGAAATGTGGGCCAATAAATAGTGTAAGTACATACGAATAAGTGTAGATAGGGTAGGGATAAGAATGGATTTATGTGAATGTTGGTAAGGAAGAGTAAACGGGGGTAGTTGATAATAAAGAAAGGTGGCAATCTTAATACAAAAGTGTGTCACATGTCATTATTCAATTGTATGAAGACAATATCTCAAAATGAGCCCGAAATTAAATAGGGATTGTCGTGTTATATAAGTTTCACTAACATAATTTACCCTCACTTTTAGGTGCATGTGAATCCTAAATGAATGTGCATTTCAAAGAAAATGAGCACCCAAACTGAATTAAAAATCTTCTAAATAAAAACTATGATGCAAAAAACTACACATAACTTTTCTTTAGAAGATATTTAATTCACTACATGGACTATCAAAATACCATGTCTTTAAATTGCAAGCATGTATAAAATTAAACACTCAATCATCAAAAAAGGGATATTGAGGTCCATGTAAACTAATAGACCCCATTAGATGTCATCGTGTGTGTTCATCCTCAACATGTGTGCTCCATAAGAACTTACAGTATAGGTATATTAAATACATTTATCAAAAAGACACTGAGAGATATCAGTCTCAAGGTGCCTATGTTGAAAATTTTATTGAGAATAGATAGATGCCTCGAGACTAATATATCTTGGCATCTTTTATATAGATGTATTTAAGATGTATATGTTAGTAGCATTTATCTAGTGTGACATGTAAAATATTAATTTAGCATCTTTTTCTTGTGTCTATATAAGCTATTATTATCCTCTGCAAATAAAGAACCTTATCATATTTATTGAAATGTATAATGTAAATTATATTTTCATTTATTGAACATTATTGAAGCATTTCATGTTTTTTTAAATGTCAATGTTATTTAAGGAGTAATAAAAGTTTAATAGAATAATTTTATATATATATACATTACATTAAATTATTATAGTTCTAAATATTTGAGTCTTTATTCTTTATCTTTCTTGTTGGAGAGTCACTTCCCTAATTTCATTTTTTCATATTGATTATATAAAAATGGTGGCAAGATTTTGATTATATTTAATGACTTAACATGCGATATAGCAACAAATGTTAAGCATGCTCTTTTTCTCAATCCTATATTAATTGTTGTCTTGAACAGAGTCAATCCTTGTGATTTGTGGATTGTTGTGCCCAAGCTAATTGTAAGGGAAATTGACATGTGTCCCCTTTGTATTGGTGAAATTGGAATTAAACTTACAAATACATCTTTAAATAGAATTCTAGACTAATTTTCAAATTCAATCATAACATATGTTGGTGGATATGGTGGGTACTTCCAAGTTTTTATATATGATATTTCAAATGTATCCTAAAGCATCATTTATAAGACATGCTTCTATCCATATATTAGAGGTTAGCATAACTCTTGTATCCCTAGCAATTAATAATTCAATATCCAATTCATCATTCTGACCTCCTATTAGATTCGTACTCCCTTGTTTGGTTGTAATGCTATGAATTATTGGTCTTATCAATTAATGCAATTCTCTTATGTTATTATTATGTATATTATCACTTGTTGCAAATAGATAAATCTTATTATCAAGCTCTTCCCTAACTACTGGATGTAATGCAATATTTGTTCTCATCTTCAATAAATAGTTATCAATTGTGGATGTGCATCTCTAATATTTGTGAGTAGTTGGTAAAACCTTTTTTGGTCCTCACTTTCACCTTCCTATCTAATTACCTAATCCAAAGTAACAACTATCTCAAATTCTTCCATGGTAATTTTTCACGTGCATTATTAGCATATGGTGTTTTTCACTAACAAGAGGTAGTTGTCTCAAATCTCTTACCAAAATGATTTATCTTCCTCCAAAGTTCAAGCTTTCTTTTTCAAGAAAAGCTCAACGCAGTCTTGAATTAAAATTTTGTAGCAAATTTTATCCAATAAAGCTCATTTCATCAATCAATATGTATTTTATATGTTAGATTTATTCTTAAAAACTTATGAGTCTCGTCTCTTCTAACTCAACAAAATATGTAAGTGAAATTCTCAATGTTGAATTGATTGTTGATGCACCCATGTTAAAAGCTATAACTCTAGTTGGTGCTAGTAATAATAGGGAACAACATTGTGGTGTTGATGCATCTTGAAGAGCTTGATGAATTGTGTGAATTAGATGTTGGATTTGGTTGTGAAGCCACCTAGGATTGAATGACTAAAGGAAAGCAAGACCAGAGATGAACAAACTCAGCACTCCTTTAGCATTGAGCTAGCACTCATTAACAAGTGATCTAGTGAACCTGCCATGGGAGAGGTGAACATTGTTTATATAGCAAAATAGAGGCAAATAATTCCAAGAGGAGTAATAACTCCCAACTACCCATAATAGTTGGGATTTTTACCTACTTGATAAATGTTGGATTACATGATTGTACC
Organism: Sequoia sempervirens; assembly: GCA_007258455.2. NCBI lineage: Eukaryota > Viridiplantae > Streptophyta > Pinopsida > Cupressales > Cupressaceae > Sequoia > Sequoia sempervirens. Next base: position 54,933,955 of record VDFB02179234.1, read on the forward strand.
TACTTAGTAAAGATAAATAAATGGTTATGAGAGGTGGAAAATAAATCTAAAAGAGGGTGTGAAGCTCAACTACACAAATGTGGGTGAGAGCGACACATGTAACTAATGGATCATGCCACGTGTCCTCATATTAACCATGTCTTACATAACTAAGCAATAATATGTATAGGAAAAATAAATATTCCCTAACATAAGGAAAATAAAACCTACACTAACACCCCCCTTAAGCATAGCTTAGGTGGGTGAAAAGATGCAAAGATGCAAATATGGATCTCGACTACTAAGCCATGTTAGGTACCCATGTGCAAACACAATCTCTCACTTGACCGAAGAAAAGGAGAAAACCCAATGGGACAAAACTCCTCCCCAAAAGAGAGAAAAGAAAATAAGTTCCTCCACATAAGAAAAAATCCCATGCAAGGAAAAAGTCTGCTCCAAAATAGAGAGAAGAAGAAAGACTAAGTAGCCTCCTCCCAAGTAGTCAATTGTGTCAATGGTTAATGCTCGATATTGGATGTAGAAGATGGTCCACGATCGTTGAACAACATTCCTCCCCTTAGGAAGAAACAAAACCAAATGTATACATGATGTCTTCCCATTCTTGAGAGGAATATGAGGGAAGGAAGCTCAAAATGTAAGAAGTCTATGAAAACTTCTCATGTGTCTCCATGTCTCTGTTGAAAGCTGCCACCATCAAAATAGGCATTCTAAGCCACATTGTTGAAAATGATAATTCAGAATCTAGTAGAGATGAATGCAGAATAGGATCCAAAGATGAAAATATATCCTTTGAAGACAAAGATGCCTTCTCCAAATGTTGCTCAAAATTCTCCACGGTCATGTCAAATTATGGTAAATGATCACATGGAGAAAGAACAAAAGGGTTTGTAAGATCCCCCATAACATCTAAAGAAGAATCAACTCCATCAAAAAGAAGATGAATGTAATCAAATACTATCTCCCAAATCTAAAATTAGGGACTCTACAAATAGAAATGATATGTATGATAGGAATATATCCCAAGAAACTGAATCAGGAAGACCAATACAAACCTCCTACACTGTTGTAATGTCAAGATCAAAAGAAGCAGAAAGAGAAGAAGAAATATAGGGCTTAAGAACTACATCTGATGTGAGAATACCCAAGTTCAAGTAACCAAAATTCTCCTCAAAATCAAATTTCACACTAGAAGTGTGATCAACAACCAAAGGATCAGAGTCATCATCAGGTGTAAAGTCTGAAAAGGTGTATAACTAAGATGCATGTTCAACTACCCCAATAGTAGTTATCTCTCTTCTTTCCAAGTCTTTAATGATAACTGAATCGGGTGTGAATTCAACAATATTCCTTGTGCCACCATGAGTGATCTGATAGGTGAAAAGAAGATTATTTGTCAAATGAGGAACACACAAAACATCATTGAAGGTGTCATCCCTAATATCAATAGATCCCCTCCCACTTACATTCATGTAAGTATTGTTGCCCATCAGAATAAGTGGCATAACACAAGGCTCAAAAGAAGAAAACATAGACTGTGTAGAAGCCATATGATGAGAAGATCCAAATTTGAGAAGCCATTTCCCTAATTCAGGACTTGTAGAAGCACAAAGAGCTTTACCTTTGTTTTTCTTTGACTCAAAATCAAAACTCGCATGACCTTTATTCTTATTAGATCTTGATTATTTAGAATGTGAAGAAGAAGAAGTTGATTCAAACATTCTAGAAGGTAGATCAATGTTGTTCTTCTTAAGAAGATGTTTCAATTCATCAATATCCTTCTTATAACAAGAATTTTCTTCATGTCTAGTCCTCTTGCAATGTGAACAAGTAGACTTCTCCTTCTTAGATGAGTCCTCCCTTGAAGAGGATTTATTTTGTGCTTGTTACACCTCGAGTGATATTACCTATTTACTATTACCTTGTTTGGTTAAATTGCTTGAATATGTGAATGAGTTTATGAATCTTTATATGAATGTGTTTTATGAATCTTAAATGAAATATGATGAATGAATGATTGATGCAATTTGATATTTTATAATGATTCTAACTATGAAATGTATGATGCATATGATTATGTTGTGATCTGCTAACTACTGTTATGATGTGCTAAGTTGAGTGCAGGAATAGGTTCGAACCTCCGAAAGAGAGGGGAAGTATCACTCAAGAGAAGAACTTGGCCTAGTAACCCTTAATGAGCCTAACTGAGCATTCACACACTCACACCCTAGTTGGTCTATGTCGAGTCAAGACAGTTTTGGGAAAAGGTAAGTAATCTTTGGTTTGGATGTGGATGTTGTGTTGATCTTTTCCTTTGAATGTTGTGATTGAGGAATGTGATTAAGTCCTAATATTGAGTTGGGTATTTATAGTATGTCGATGAGATATATGCATAAAATGTATATATATGTATGTGTCTACAGTAGACTCATACATGTGAGTGAATATGTACATGAGTATACGAAGGTAGACGTACCTACACATGCTCATGGACGGATTACCCATATGCATGTGAATACCGATTGGACTAAGGCGACATATATATATACACACTTTGTGTATATATATCGATCAATGGTTATGAGTATGAGTGTTTTTATAAAGATATTGAAATGATAATATGTATATGTATATATATAGTGTATATATATACGTAGTATTATTCTTTATACATTTATATATGTTTGATAACTAACAATTAATGTATTCGATAACTTTATGAAATGAATATATATATATTATATATATATATATATATATATATATATAAGTTGAAATCATTTGTGATGAAGCGCTAAAATGAATAAAGGCGCATATGATAATACATTGCTGCATAGTAAACCAACACATAAAGCAATGTTAGACCAAGTCAACCAAAGTTTATAAGGCACATATGGATTTATAACTACTGTGTATATGTTGCAATGAGTGGTAAATTCAATTTTAAAATAATAACAAAATAGTCTACCTATGCTATCCTTATGGGGCGCCAACTTATGAATGTGGCACCAATTTGGAAGTGTTTGGAATGCAAAAGAAGCCTACAAACTGTGCATGAGTCTGATAATAGCCTTAACACTTAGTCAAGAGTAAACTTGGAAAAAGCATGAGAAGGAATTTGATTAAGGAAACTTGTTGTTGAGCTTGCTATTCATTTGACTCAGTGAAAGAGCCTTGTTGTCCCTTATAACAAGTCGACTCGGCCATTTAAATAAAGAGGACTGTTATGTGTTGCAAACCTATAAGTTAGTTTCATGAGTCATTGCATGAGGATAGAAAGGTGGAAGAAATATTGACTTGTTTATAGCCTTGGGTTGCTCACACTTTAGTATAAATAGAGGTGCTCATTCTACCAATGGCTGCACTTTTTAATATGATTATCTTGTTGTTATTATGAGTTAGTGATTTTGAGATTTGTATTGCTATTTTGCATTAAGATTGTTGAGAGAATTAGTGAGAGGTTAAAAGAGGAGATTAAGTTGATCTCGAAGGAAGTATCAAGCAAGCTTGAGGAATAGAGCTAGGAAGGAAGTTTAATCAATTGGAGCATTATATAGGCATGCTAGTTTCTATACCTTTGTCATTTATGTTGGAAAGGTTAGATAGTTTTGTTTACTTGGTTGGAAAAGAATGCTTTTGAATATGTTGTGATGTTTGTACATGATTGCTTGTTTCTTGGTTGTTCTTTATGATGTGGAACCTATCTTATTAGTTATATTGTATGTACCCTATATATGGGAGTTTATATGAATGCAATGTATTTATATACTATACGTAGTTGTCATCGCTATATGAAGGATGTCTATACTAGATGTATGTAGCATAAAGTAAGAAGTTGCTAGAATCACTTTGGCAGGAAAGTCATTTTGTTTATGAGTTGTTAAGAGGGTTATTCCTGGGATTTGTTTGATCCATGGGAAAGGGGGTACAACTTTTATATAGAGTATGAATGGTCATAAAACCAAATCCAGCTAGGAAGGTGGGTGAGCATGTGACATCCACTTTAAATTCTGGATGATAAATACTTTAGCCAAAGTAGTGTAAGTAGCCACTGTTTACACTATTAGTTCACTATGATTTGGGTTCACATACTAGATAGGGATATTCATACATGTATATTGTAGCCACTATATGTCAGTTCTAGATATGTAGGACACAACACCATGTTCAAAGAAGGCTAGTATTATGAGGTTACCAAACCAATCTCTTCGTCGAAGGGTTGGTCCATCTTACCAGTTAGGTAGATGTGCAGGGGACCACAATAAGCCTGTGGTTGGTGGAAAAGTGCTTGAGTGATGCTTCTCCTCATTAGTTGGCGGCGAAGATTTGAGGGGACTACTTGGACCATTTTTACTTTCGATATTCAGTAAGCTTGTTAAAGCTATGTATGTAAACTTGTATCGATCTTTGTGGGAATTGTAAATATGAAATGTCATATGGAAATTATGTATCATCAATACTTGAATTAATGAAAGGAAATATTTTGTATGCAATGGGAAATTTTGAAATATGTTTCAAATGTGCATTTATTATTCAAAGGAAAAATATATTTTTTATTGCTCTTAAAGGTTAGATGCATAAACTATTCACTTGTGGGTGAAACATAGGAAAATTACTATGTAGAACAATGGGCATGTTACACATGGTATTAGAACTACCAGGTCCATCTTTGGAACCTATGTGCTTACTATGTTTCCAATCCAACATTATATGAGTCTAATGTTTGGAAATTATTGTGCTAGGCTAGTGCGTTTCAAGATGACTACAAGAAAGTTAGTGATCAGAAATGAGCGCTACCTATGGGCCAAGAAGGAAAAAGAAGCCCTTGTTCAAACCATTGAGGGAACCAATCATGACAACACCATTTGGCTAAGTGATATTGAGACTATCAATCATGCCCTTTCACGAATCAGTTAAGAGAAAGAAGGATGAGAGAGGTTTCCAATTTCAAACTTCTACCTTTTGTTTCCCCGGCCAAGTCAGACTCTTTATCACTTTCTAGGGATATTCCCTCAGAATGTAGTGTTAATCCAACAATGATATTTAGGGACCCTTATGTTATACCTATGGTTGAAATTATTGTAATAGCCTCTAGTGGTGAATCGGAGGAGTATGTTCCCTAAAATTATGTATCAGAGGATAGGTATGAGGGATATTTTCCTTTTGACAAAGGATATGAGCAAAAATATGAGGGGTATACCCCATGTAGATATGTATCAAAGTAGATATGTATCAAAAAGTGAATCTGAGGGATACTCTCCCTTAGACTATCTGAATAGTCATTCAATGTAAACTCAAGGATATTGAAATCCTTTTTAATCTTAATGAAAAACATGCTTTTGGAAAAACTTGTGTATAAGTACTTTATGGAATTCCTTACATGAGTGATTGTTCTTTTAAATGCTTTTAGAACGTTAAGTAAACTTTCCTATATCTAATTAAATGAAACCTCCAAGTATAATTGTTCTTGGGAAAAATGGTTAGGACACGAACTAATGTTGGGGGAAGTCAAGAAGTAGGACAAGGTACTAAGAATGTTGAAGCTAAGTTGGACTGCATCTTGTGAACAAGAATAAGGATAAGAAACCTCAAACGAGAAGTAAGGGGGAAAGAAAGGGAGGAACAAGAAGTCTCAAATAATGATTAGGGAGTTCCTAACAATGAAGAAGAAGGGGAGAATTCTTGTGATCACACCCATTCTAGTGAACATGAGGATGAGGAGTCACAGTCGAGGTTAGACAGAACTAAAAGGAAAATACTAGCCAATGAACTATCTTGTGACATGAGAAAGATCACGCCTCCAAAGTTTGAAGGTAGTGCTACTGGTGATGTGGCTAAAGCATGGCTTACAAATATGGAAAAGTACTTTGAGATTATAAAATACTCTAAAGTCACTAAAGCTATATGGGGAGCTTTCTAGTTGGTAGGTGAAGCATCCAACTGGTGGATGAATAAAAAGACAGAGCTAGGGATCAATTCCTTGAGCCTAACATGGAGTGAATTCATAGAGATTTTTTAGAAATGGTGGTTACCACAACTCTTCTACGATCAAAAGCTCATTGATTTCCATAATTTGAAGCAAGGAGATTCTTCAATGAATGAATATTGGGAAAAGTTCACTTGTCTCTTGAGGTACGTACCCATGTAACAAAAGGATGAGCAATTATGAATAAGGAATTTTATTATGGGTCTCTATACCCTAATAGGTGGTGAAGTAGACGTGCACGGCCCTACAACCATGGACTTGGTATATGAAAAAGCTATTATGCAGGAACAAAAACTTAAGTCTATTTCAAACTACTGAGAAAGGAATAGAAAGAAGTTTAATTTGGCGCAAGCTAATCAAACTTCGAGGAGGCCTAGTGAAGGGAAAAGTTTTAGAATCAAGGGGAAAATGGACCCCAACAAAATTGGAATGAACCAAGAAGAGATCGAAGAGGAAGCAACAACAACAAGTACAATAACTTCAACAACAATGTTGGTATAAATGTTAGTAACTCTGGAAGACCAGCGAAAAGGAGGGGACCAGTGAAAGGATGTTTTACATGTGAGGGGATCATTTTGCTAATTTGTGTCCTAACAAGCCGACAAAATCACAACCACATGGGAATTCTCTTCCTGCGCAACAAGCTGCATTCTAGAAAAGGATACATGCTATAGTAGACAACCGACAAGCTGAGTACCAAATCACTCCAGTAGAAGTCTTAGGTACTTTTTATGGCATTCCTATCTCAATTTTAATAGATATTGGTGCCACAAAAAAAAATTATTTCTCCTAGAATAGCAAGTCAAATGTCTAGAAAGATTGGTTTTATGGATAAATCTTGGGCTGTTGAGTATGCAAACCAGACAAGAGCTAAGGCGAGTCAATGTCTATTTGAAGCAAGGGTTGAACTTCCAAGTTTAAATACACAGGTGAATTTTTACTTAGCTCCCTTAGGTTCTTATGATGTCATCTTAGGGATGAATTTTCTATGGAGAAATAGGGCCAAAGTGGATTGCCATGCTAAAACCATAGAATGCTTAGATGATCTAGGTAACCAAGTGTCATTGCAAGGAGCACCTAAAGAGGTAAAACTATGATAGATTTCAGGTATGCAAATGTATAGGGCGAAAAAGAAAGGTTGTCAACTCTTCGCAGTGAAGATGGAAAAAACTTGAGGAATACAAGGAACTCGTTATTCAAGATGATGTTATGTATTATGAACCTCAATATTCCTAAGAAGTTGAAGAAGGAGAAGTTGTGAAACCAGTGAAATCAGATATGGAGAAATATCTTGTCCTATAGAAATTTGCGGATGTATTTCTAGATGAACTACCTGGATTGCCTCCCAAGAGAGTGTTTGATTTCTCCATTGACATAGCCCCTAGATCAGAACCTATATCAAAAGTACCATATAGGATGACCATAATAGAATTGACAGAGTTAAAGGCACAATTAGAAGAATTGTTGTCTAAAGGACTAATAAGACCCAATGTTTCACCATGGGGAGCACTAGTGATATTCATAAAGAAGAAATATGGTACACTACGCTTGTGTATTGACTATCAGTTGCTTAACAAAGCAATGGTAAGAATAAGTATTTTTTGCCACTTATCAATGATCTCTTTGATTAGATGTAGGGAGCGACAGTGTTCTAGAAGATTAATCTACATTCTGGATATCATCAACTAAGAATCAAGGATGAAGACATTTTCAAGATAGCTTTCAAGACTAGATACGGTCATTACGAGTTCACAATCCTACCTTTTGGACTCACGAATGCACCAACATTATTCATGAACCTAATGAACAATGTATTTAGGGACTACTTGGATAGGTTTTTGTTAGTTCTCTTGGATGATATCTTAGTCTAATCCACGAATGAAGAGGAACATCATAAGCATCTAGAGATTGTACTGAAGTCAACAACTGAGAGAGCATAAGTTGTATGGGAAACTCTTGAAGTGTACCTTCTTCCAAAAAGAGGTACAGTATATGGGTCATGTAATTTCGGCTAATGGGATTGTAGTTGATCTAGCAAAGATAAAAGTAGTGCTTAAGTGGTCAGTGCCTAAGAATGTGTTGGAAGTTAGAATTTTTATGGGTTTCTAGGTATTAATGCAAGTTTGTTGCAAAATTTTCAAGAATGGATTTCCCCATCACTTCTTTGCAAAGGAAAGGTAAGAAGTTTGAGTGGACAGAGAAATGTCAAATGACATTTGATTTTCTCAAGGAAAAGTTGACCATGGCTCTGATACTGAAGGTACCAGATCTAGATGGTAACTTTATTATTATCACTGATGCTTTAGGAGAAGGTTTGGGTGGAGTGTTAATGCAGGAGGGGTGAGTTATAGCTTATGATTCAAGGAAGCTAAAGCCTTTTGAACAAAATTATGCTTCACATGATTTGGAGTTTGCAACAGTTGTTCATGCATTACATATGTGGAGACACTACCTATTGGGAAAACCATTTGAACTCAAGACCGATCACCATGGTCTCAAGTATTTGTTTACCAACCTAATATTAATGCAAGGCAAAGAAGGTGGTTGGAACTAATATCTTACTATGATTTCAACATCAATTATATTAAGGAAAAGGAGAACCAGGTTGTCGATGCTCTAAGTCATAGGAGGCATATCTCCTCGATGGTATCTATCCAAACTGACTTTAAAGGTCAAGTGTTGCAAGAATCCAAGGGTGATGAGTTCTATGAACAATTCAAGCAAGCACTCTCAAAAAATCCACAAGATCGAAGGTGCGAGGGGTATCACGTTGAACCTAATGGTTTATTAAGGTTTAAAAGAAGAATTTATGTACCTAATTTTGGAGAATTGAGGAACTTGGTATGGAAAGAAGTTCACAATGCACCATATTTTGAACATCATGGTGTAACCAAGATGGTTGTTGAAAAGCCATTATATTTTTGGAAGGGTATGAAAGGGGATGTTGCAAGCAAGGTTTGTAGCAAGTTTCTTAGAGTTCCAAAGAGTGAAGGAAGAGCATCATCATCCTGTAGGTATTTTATATCCACTTGAAGTTCCAAAAAGTAAGTGGCAAGTCATTAGCATGGACTTTGTGCATGGACTACCTATGTCTAGGAATAAGCACAATGCCATTCTGGTAGTGGTGGATAAGCTCACAAAAGTGGCTCACTTTATACTAGGAAATTTGACCGATGGAGCTCCTATAATAGCTCAAAAGATTGCATGGGATTCTTGAAAATATTATATCTGATAGGGATGCTCGTGTGACATCTAGATTTTGGAAAACCTTGTTTTCTGCACTTAGGATAAAATTGAATATAAGTTTCACATATCATATAGAAATGGATGGACAAATTGAAAGGGTAAACCAAGTATTAGAGGACCTACTGAGGATGTATTGCATGGATCAACGATACAAATGGGAAGATCACCTACCATTGGTTGAGTTTGCATATAATAACTCCTATCATTCTACAATCAAGATGGATCCATTTGAAGCATTATATGGTAGGAAGTGTCAAACTCCTATAAACTGGGATAAGCTAGAAGATAGGATAAGCCTTGGGCCAGAGATGTTATCTGAAATGGAGGAGAAAGTTGGTATTATTAAATAGAGGCTAACAAAAGCTAATGATAGGCAAAAAATCTATGTTGATGCCAAGCAGGTACCCAACAATTTCTCAAAAGGAGAAAAGGTTATGTTAAGGGTCAAGCCTCATAAGAGTTCTATCAAGTTTGGAAAATCATCCAAACTAGCTTCACATTATGTAAGTCCTTTGAGGTTCTTGAAGAGATCAACCCTATTGCGTTTATGATTGCTTTACCACCAACTCTTGCCAAGATGCATGATGTTTTTTATGTCTTGTATCTTAAGAAGTATATACTAGATGATAACCATGTTATTGATTGGAATGCTTTATAGGTACATGACCCAAGAGTGGTAAAAATTGAGCCTCTTAAGGTGCTCAAAACACGTTAGCTCCGCTTACATAATAGAGAGGTTCTATAATGCAAGGTCCAATGGGATCAATATGTAGAAGATTCTGCCACTTGGGAAGACTATGCTAAGATGAAGAAGTTTCCACAAGTCTTGCTAGATTTTGAAAACTCTTAAAAACAATGATGTTTTGTAATGTGATGCTTTAAGGATGTTTTATGTTGTCCATGTAAATACTTAACAATCATTGGGGACGATGATTCACAAGGGGGAGTATGTTACACCCCGAGTGATATTACCTATTTACTATTACCTTGTTTGGTTAAATTTCTTGAATATGTGAATGAGTTTATGAATCTTTGTATGAATGTGTTTTATGAATCTTAAATGAAATATGATGAATGAATGATTGATGCAATTTGATATTTTATAATGATTGTAACTATGAAATGTATGATGCATATGATTATGTTGTGATCGGTTAATTGTTGTTATGATGTGCTAAGTTGAGTGTAGGAACAAGTTCAAACCTCCGAAAGAGAGGGGAAGTATCACTCAAGAGAAGAACTTGGTCTGGTAACCCTTAATGAGCCTAACTGAGTATTCACACACTCACACCCTAGTTGGTCTATGTTGAGTCAAGTCAGTTTTGGGAAAAGGTAAGAAGGTAAGTAATTTTTGGTTTGGATGTGGATGTTGTGTTGATCTTGTCCTTTGAATGCTGTGATTGAGGAATGTGATTAAGTCCTAATATTGAGTGAAGGTCCTTCTTTGAGTGTTTATAGTATGTCGATGAGATATATGCATAAAATGTATAAATATGTATATATGTACGTGTCTACGGTAGACTCATACATGTGAGTGAATACATACATGAGTATACGTAGGTAGACATACTTACGCATGCTCATGGATAGATTACCCATATGCTTAGGAATACTGATTAGACTAAGGTGATGTATATATATACACTTTGTGTATATATGTCAATCGATGGTTATGAGTATGAGTGTTTTTATAAAGATACTGAAATGATAATATGTATATGTATAAAGTAATATAGTTACATATTTATTAATATATATAAATATATATAATTGTATATATATATACATAGTATTATTCTTTATATATTTATACATGTTTGATAATCGACAATTAATGTATTTGATAACTTTATAAAATGAATATATATATATATATATGTTGAAATCATTTGTGATAGTTTCTAAAGCACAATATATATAATATATATAGCACTATTATTAAGTGAAGCACTAAAATGCATAAAGGCACATATGATAATACACGGTGCAACCTGCTACATAGTAAACCAACGCATAAAGCAATGTTAGACCAAGTCAACCAAAGTTTATAAGGCACATATGGATTTATAACTACTGTGTATACATTGCAATGAGTGATAAATGCAGTTTTAAAACAATAAGGAAACAGTCTACCCGTGCTATCCCCAACTTATGAATGTGGTGCCAATCTGGAAGTGTTTGGAATGCAAAAGAAGCATGTAAATTGTGCATAAGTTTGCTAATAGCCTTGAGACCCAGTCAAGAGTAAACTTGGCAAATGCATGAGAAGGAATTTGATTAAGAAAACTTATTGTTGAGCTTGATGTTCATTTGACTCAGTAAAAGAGTCTTGTTGTCCCTCATAACAAGTCGACTCGGCCGTTTAAATGGAGAGGATTGTTATGTGTTGCAAACCTGTAAGTTAGTTTGATGAGTCATTGCATGAGGATAGAAAGGTGGAAGAAATATTAAATTGTTTGTAGCCTTGGGTTGCTCACAATTTAGTATAAATAAAGGTGCTCATTCTACCAATGGCTACACTTTTTAATCTAATTCTCTTGTTGTTATTCTACTATGATTTTTAAGTTAGTGAGTTGAGAGCTTGTGAGTTTGAGAGTTATATTGTTATTTTACATTGAGATTGTTGAGAGAATTAGTGAGAGGTTAGATTAGGAGATTAAGTTGATCTTGGAGGAAGTATGAAGCGAGATTGAGGAATAGAGCTAGGAAGGAAGTGTAATAATTGGAGCATTATATAGGCATGCTAGTTTCTATACCTTTGTCATTTATGTTGGAAAGGTCAACTAGTTTTGTTTACTTGGTTGGAAAAGAATGCTTTTGAATATGTTGTGATGCTTGTCCATGATTGCTTGTTTCTTGGTTGTTCTTTATGATGTGGAACCTATCTTATTAGTTATATTGGTATGTACCCTATATATGGGAGTTTGTATGAATGCAATGTATTTATACTATACATAGTTGTCATCGCTATATGAAGGATGTCTATACTAGACGTATGTAGCATAACGTAAGAAGTTGCTAGAATCACTTTGGTAGGAAAGTCATTTTGTTTATGAGTTGTTAAGAGGGTTATTCTTAGGATTTGTATGATCCATGGGAAAGGGGGTACAACTTAGATATAGAGTATGAATGGTCATAAAACCAAATCGATCTAAGAAGGTGGGTGAGCGTGTGACGTCCACTCTAAATTCTGGATGATAAATACTTTAGCCAAAGTAGTGTAAGTAGCCACTATTTACACTATTAGTTCACTATGATTTGGGTTTACATACTAGACAGGGATATTCATACATGTAGATTGTAGCCACTATATGTCAGTTCTAGATATGTAGGACACAACACCATGTTCAGAGAAGGCTAGTATTATGAGGTTACCAAACCAATATCTTCATCGAAGGGCAGGTCCATCTTACCAATTAGGTAGATGTGCGAGGGACCACAATAAGTCTGTGGTTGGTGGAAAAGTGCTTGAGTGATGCTTCTTCTCATCAGTTGGGGCCAAGATTTGAGGGGGAATACCTAGACCATTTGTACTTTCTATATTTAGTAAGCTTGTTAAAGCTATGTATGTAAACTTGTATCCATCTCTATGGGAATTGTAAATATGAAATGTCATATGGAAATTGTGTATCATCAATACTTGAATTAAAGAATGGAATTATTTTGTATGCATGGGAAAGTTTGAAATATGTTTCAAATGTGCATTTATTATTCAAAGGAAAAAGAAATTGTTTATTGCTCTTAAAGGTTAGATGCATAAACTATTCACTTGTGGGTAAAACATTGGAAAATTACTGTGTAAAATAATGGGCATGTTACAGTGCTTGATTTGTGTGTGGATTTTTCTTTAATTTTTTCTATTTCTTGTTAGATTGTCCTAACTCTTTCTATCCCTTAGGCTAACCAACCAACAAAGCCTGAGTTTGTGATGACTCTATGAGACCCATAGGTAGAAGCTTATGTTGTTCATGCATTAACATCTCAGAAAAAGATGCAAATAAATGCATAGTATATGTAGATCCCATAGTGAGTCTATGAGTATGAAAGCTAGAAACCAAAGCTACAAATTCAAGACCATGTTTATTCAATACATTATAGATTAATTGAATGTCCTTTTTCTCAATACCACATGCTTTTCATTGTGCTCTCTGATCATTAACCTTAGTTATATAATCCTTGATGTTGCCAAATTTCTTAGGATCAAGGCTCATCAGTTCATTATCAATCTGATAGCCTTTGACTTCATATGTTGTACCATACAAAGATTTTAATTTTTCTAAAGCATCATGTGAATTTGTAATGCTTCAATTTGAAACATAAGATCAAGGGAAACAAAACTACGAAGACATCCAAGAGATTTTGTATGTTCAAACATCCATTTTATCTTTTCCTTATCATTTTTAGGTTCAACTACCATTTTTTCAATGTATGAAGTATACCCAAGTTGCATTAAGGCATTCCACGCATGTTGATTCCATGTTGCATAATTATAAGGTGTTAGCAAAGGAACCTTAGAATGATCCATATGTGTAGGAAAAGAAGAGCACAAGCAAACGAATCAAAAAATATAGCAAGAGACCCCCAATTTTCACCTAATAAAGAATCCCACAACAAAAAATGATTTAGCACTTTATAAATTAGTATGTTTACAATGTTAGAGTTGTTTTCTAAAGTTTTACAAGTGTCCAAAATAGACCAAATATTGAAAGTATACAAATATATCTAAATGAGAACCTCAAAATAGCACTAGTATGTAGTGCTCAGAAAAATATTCACTTTCAAAAAAAGAAACACCTCAATCTAAGGTCTTAGGTGAAAGTTACATCTATTTGAAGTTCAAAAAATGAGAACTGTACTTCAGATTTGATGAGAAAACTAATTTTCTAGAGAAATGGGATAAATTGAGAAAAAACTCATTCCTTCACTATGGAGAGCGTGAAATTTTTCCCCAAATAAAACAAAATTGTGCCGAAAAACGCCTTTGTATGGCTAAGAACGAGTCGTTTGAAAATCAAGAGCAAAACACAAAACTCCAACGGTGAGGGGTCCAAGTTTTCAAAAGTCAACTCCTGCCAAATTTGTTGAACTAATGCTAAATATGGAGGTGTCATTAAATTGGTGATCTTCCAAATAGTTTAAAACTCTTCTACCAGATAATAGTAGGGTCAAGTTTGGCATGAAGGTTGAGAAGGGTAGGTGCAACAGTTTTTAAGTTTTAATTTTTAATTTTATTTTTTTAATGTTTAAAAGAAATATTAAAAAAAAAATTAAATGAGTGTGGGGGGTCGAGAAGCCACCCCCACATGACCCCTTTAGAGTGGGAGTTGTGACTCTTATTTAGGGTATGTGGCCTCTTTCAAGGCATGAGGCCCGAAGGAGGGACCCATAGGGGTACCCTCAGGTACAAGGACCTGACAACCCCTATGCAACGGTTCCTGTTAGGTACCCTTCACACATTTTTTATTTTTAAAATTTAATTCAATTTAATTATATATATTTTTTATAAAAATTGTGATTAACTTTTTGAATTTTTTGATAACGCAAAAAAAATTAAAAAATATTTATTTGTACCATATGCTGCATAGATGGAGCTGTATGGTCATGCTTGTAAAAAAAATGGCCTGAAATCAAATTTGTTAGATTTTGACAAATTTTATATGGAAATAGGGGTTTTTGGGCCTTTTGAAGGTGATGGCATAGTCTATTTTGCCTCAAAGTGCCTTGATTTTTAACACCTTGTTGAATCTTCACAATAAACCTCTATTCTTCAACCTTTCATAGATCTCACCTCCGATATCCAATTTGAACGAAATAAAAGCCTGATATAATTTTTCCAATTGCTTTGAACTCAATGGTGAGCTCAAAATATCTCTAGGAAGCTCCAAAATACCTGAAATAAAAGGAAATAGAAAGGAAGTCCCTAAGAAACTGAGATCTCTATCAAGCATTTTTATTCTCCAAGTCATCATAGGATGCAAGAGAAGAACATGCTTTGCTTTTTAAAATGGATTGAAAAAACTACTACCCACAACTCACAACTAGCTCTGATACCATGTTAGATTTGGCTGTGAAGCCACCTAGGATCAAATGATTGAAGGAAAGCAAGACTAGAATCTAGAGATGAACAAACTCAATGCTCCCTTAGCACTGAACTAACACTCATGAACAAGTGATCTATTGAACTTGTCATGGGAGAGGTGAGGGTTATTTATATAGCAAAATAGAGGCAAATAATTCCAAGAGGAGTAATAACTCCCCAACCGCCCATAATAGGTGGGAGTTTTACCTACTTGGTAAATGCTAGATTACATGGTTGTACCTACTTAGTAAAGACAAACAAATGGTTATGAGAGGTGGAAAATAAATCTAAAAGAGGGTGTGAAGCTCAACTACACAAAGGTGGGTGAAAGTGACACATGTAACTGATGGATTATGCCACATGTCCTCATATTAACCATGCCTTGCATAACCTAAGTAAGCTTAATAATGTGTATAGGAAACATAAATATTCTCTAATGTAAGGAAAATAAATAACCTACACTAACACTAGATATGATTTACTTCTTCCAACTATTTCTTGAATTATCATACATAATGGTATGACATTTAGATCTTGATAATACTGTGACATAATAATATCAAGTGCTTGTTTTTATTAGTGCCTAAGATTCCATATGATATATTTGGCATTATATTATCACGTATCAATAAGCCATTATCTTTCATGGTGTTCATAAATTTGATTTTTTTATTTGTGTAATCTTTTCCTTGATATTTAGTACTCCATAGATTTTGCCTATGGGTAAAAGTACAAAGTTGTCACATTTTTGGCCAGCTTATCAACACAAGCGAATTTAAGTATTTCTAACTAAAAATCAATTTTGGTCAAACATATAATCTAGTAAGATTTATTCTAGCTAAGTTAGATATGTCCACAACTTTTCAAACTAAAATTATTGGCTAAATACATATCTAGCACCACTTTGAGACTATTTTACCATAAAAATGAAATTATTTGGAAAACTTGATGTTTCAACAAGTCCCACTCATGTAAATAACTTTTTTTAAATATAGAAATACCCTTTTGTAGATTATTAAGTGTAGTTTTCAAATATATATTAATAGTTTAATTATTATTTATATTTTATTTTTTATTTTTACTAAAAGTAGGTTATCAACACAAAATATTATGTTAATTATCATGTCAAGAAAAATACTAAAACTTATTAAAAAAATAGAAAAAAATATGGTGCACTAGATAAAAGAATCTATATCAAGATGGTATATATATATATATATATATTTATTTTAGATAAATAGTTAATAGGAAAGTTGACGTGGAATGAAAATAACTACATTTTAATCCATGCACACTTTGTTATTTATTTAAAAATATATATTATTAAAATTAGAAAAAAGTATATCTATACACTAAAGTTTCAAGATATAAATACACAAAAAAATTGAAGGAAAACAATGAAATTTACTATATAGAGATTGATGTCTCATGTAACTTCATTTTTAGTATTTTGTCAGCAACTAAATTATAGTGTCAACTTATTAAAAACTAAATACAATTAATTTTTTAATTTTTTTAAAAAAATACAAACATAAAATATACTAAAAAATACAAATTTTATTAGTTTACATCATTTCAAAATTCAAAACATGTATGCCACTTTTTAATGATTCAAGTTTAAAAGTTGGATTAGTGTTGGTTGCTTCCTTTATAAAAGTGTGACACAACTTTATACTTTTACCCCTATTAATGTCTCTTCTACCAAACATATCTATTTTTTATTACATCCATAATTTTCCCATAGTGTAGTCTTGAGATGATCTCCCACTCGTGTTCAATTGTATTTGTGATCATTAGGTAAAATATCCTCATATTAATAATCAATATGATTTTAAGTTTCATCTAACATAATCCTCCATTCCAAATGTCATGGATTATAATTTAGTGCAGTTTTAGTATCATCAAGTCCAATATCTCTTTGTATATGATAAAATGGCTTGTACAACAATGACTAGAACCAAAAAAAGTCAACCCATTTTTTATTGGCATGCAAGTATGGTGGTAAATCTTGGAAACACTCTCACAATAGCTATCATAGTTCTTGCCTCTTGTTTTTGATCTCTTCTTTTCTTTGGATTATACATCCAAGATCTAATTGCATCTATGAGTGAAACACTTTCCATTGCATGTGGTATATCCAAATATCCTTCAATGAAATGTTTTAGGTGAGTTTCATCATCATTTTCTTCTTCTTTTTTGTTATTTTCTTGAACACCTCTCTTGAAACATTTAATGTGACAAATACTCTACTACTTTATACCAATGATAACTCCAATAATATATGACTTATTTCTTGTGCTCCAATATTTCTTTCAATGAGAGATTTTATTAGAAGTCTCTTGTATGCTCTTGATGCTACTTCATTTTGGCTTTCAATGGTTGCAATTCATGTTAACATTTAATGATATGTTTTCAAAGTATTTTATTTTTTGCTACATACTTTGTAATATAATTGATTATAGCATGTCTTAAAATAACAAGTTGTCAATTTACAATTGCTCTCCATGGCTAAGTTATGTTATGATCATGTGTATTTACTAAATCATTATTTCTTGTAAGTTCATAAATATTTACCACATGTGGCTAGGTATTCAAATAACTTTGATCCATTTATGCAATGGCCATGGTGCTTTATATCTACAAACAAAAAATAAATTGTTATTTTGTATTAAAAAAATATTATTTCTTAGTATAAAACATTTGAATGTATGGAAACTATACCTACAAACCATTCTTCCCCATTTTTACATAGGCAAGTGTGGATCTTCCTCTAATGTCTAATTAACTAGTGTACTTGATCATACACATGACTTAATGGACCTAAAGATCCCTCATATCAAGTAGTTCATTGTTATAAAAGGGGGCTTCATTCAATTGTGAACCAAGGAGTTGTAAACTTTAGATGATACTAGCACTATATGTGCATTCAAAAATCCTAACTTTAATCGATTGAGTACAAATAAATACAAGAATAATTTGAAATAAACTTTATCAAAGAAACAATGTAATCAATTTGGTTACTGCTAGTTACTACAAGTAATTATTACTCTACAAACTATAATTGATTAATTCCTATACTTCAACATACACTTAGCTTAACTTGATCATTGAGCTGAATGTAGAATGAAATCTTAAATTGGAAATCTCAAGGTAGCCATGAATTATAATGTAAACTAAAAATCTAAATTCATAACTTACAATGCATAATCTAACTAATGAACTACTACGTGGAATCTGTAGTACCTCAAGTGGGTCTTGCTTGATTGTTAAGTTCCACAGTATCTCTTCAATTAACCTAGCAAATCATATATCGAAAGAAATCTTCTTTATTGCAATATATCAGACATCAAAAACAAAATGTAACAACTGATATTCAATCTAATCTTATGCAAAGATCTAGCATGTAACCTAGCATCCCTAGTCTAGAAATCCTTCTGTTGCAGGTTGACATGTCTTTTTGCTGCTAGGGTTAGTCTTATTTTTTAAAGGCACATTTTATAGTTAATAATTATAATTAATCAAGAAATTCTACTAAACTTATAGACATTCAAAATTCATGCATACATTCATTAATACAACATATATCACCTTTAAATGCTTTGAAATACTTTAAGGTATATGAAAGGTTTCGATAATCTTTAAAGCTTAGAAAATATAAGATAGAAAACATAAAATTATAGCAAGATACTAGTCAATTCTAAGGCTCATCATTTCCCCCCAACTTGATTTCCTACTTGTCATCAAGCAAGTTCAGGGTCGTAGGTTATATTGTAATGCAGTGTCTTTGTAGACCACCATTCTGGCTACCCCTTTTTCCTACTCCAAGCAAAATCCTTTCTAATTTGATATCTTTCCCCACCTGGCTTCCTCTGTTGCATCTATCTCTTATCTCTTTCTTGTCCAATTTGGAATAGGAAACAAAAGAAGAGGTAGATGGAAAGTGAGGGGAAGCCAAGTGATTCCATTTTGTAGGGAAATTTTTGTGTACTTATGTTCCCTTTTGACTGCTACTACATAATTGAAGATGGAATGGGGTTCCTTCTTTTTAAGCTTTGGTGTAAGTTCCCTCCATCTATCCTGGGAAAATTCAAGTGCCTTTTTAATTGTCCTTGCTGCAAGTTCCTAGAACCTCTCATAATCCTACTCCCTACAATCCAATATTTTCATTTCCACCCACTATCTAGGTCTATCCATAGTTCCACCATTGTTTAAGGATTTTTTTATTCTTCCCTCAACTGAAGAGGGAATGATTTCTCTCTTCCCTAATATTCTTGTTGCCACTATCCTCTTAGATGTTCATTTCAAATGTAAGAAACTAATGCTCTAAGTTGAACATCTCCCACAAACATAAGTGGGTTCCATGTAGTTTAATAAGGATCAAGTTGTGTAAATAGAATTCATACAACTGATCTTACATTTCCAGTGTAGACTACAGGAATACTTCTAAAAATAGTATGGGTGTGTTTAATGAGATAGAGAGATCACTAATTAGTTGGCTAAACTAAATATTGAATTTTTTTCCTTGTAGAAATAGACTATATACCTTAGTTGGAGGTCTACACCTCAACAATTGGACTATCTTGTCCACCATTTCCTCTATCTTTACCTTCAATTTCTTGATCTTTGCCTCCTATTTATCAATTATTCTGGTATGAGTTGACAATAACTCAAACTTTTCCTTCTCCCAATCTTTTTGGTTATGGGAGAATTGTCTTGTTATATTCCATAACTCAATACCAAGTGTCACCATAGTAGGGGTATTAGGTATCTTTGGGTGTCCAATTGGGTCCATAGATTTTTGGGCTCTTTTGCTCATTTCAACAATGGCCAATTATGCGAATGTTTCTAAACCTGACCCTTGCTACTCAAATTTATGCAACTTCTTCTCTTATTCCCAAATTCTAGCATCCATTCCATTTTCCCTCAGTTGGTATGTTTTGAGGTATTCTTCTAAGTCCTTTATTCTTTGCAAAGATGCATTTATTCTTTGCAGAGCTGCCTTTAGCTCCTTGTTCTCATCTTTCTCTTCGAAAAATAACTCTTCTTCCTTTTCCAAAAACACTTCCTCATCAACCTCATCAAGTGAAACAAACCCTTCTTCAAAGATAAGGGTATTTTGAGGTCTTTTATTTTTCTTAGTTGTAAATAAATATTCAGAGTTAGAATCTACACTTCTGCTTAAATATAGGGGCTACAATGTCTTAGGCTACTTCTCATCATTGAGCACCTTCTCCCCTTTAAGATCTATCTCAGTTTCAATCTCAACAATTTTCTCTTTCTGAATCTTGGCCTTCCCCTTTTTAGAGGTGATGTGATCGCCTTTTTGGTTGTGTTCGATTCTTCTAGCTTTTCTTGGATGTAGAAGTGGAGGCTACACTTTTTATTTTTCATTTCTTGGGCTTAGAGGGGCTCTTGGTAGAAACAGGGTTTTTAGGTTCCTCTTTCGTTATGGGCTACCCCATGGAAGCTACATGTTGAGCTTCCTGTGCTTCTAGTTCTACCTTCCCACCAGTATTGTAGGTAGGCGAAGTGATGGATGAGGCAGAGGATTCATATCCTTCTTCTGCATCCATAGAAGGCCCATTTGCTTCATTTTCCCTATTTAATTGTTCTACCTATGGCCTTATAATAACATCATTAATGTTATTTCAAACTAAAAATTCATCCCAAGATACATAGGGAAACTAAATTTTGAGACTCCTTTTATTAATTAAGTGACCCAACAAAAGTGAGATAATGTAGAGTGGTTTCCTTTCCTCTTGTACTTTGCAGACATTATTTTTAATAGATTATATAAAAAATTGGGAACATTCACCAGTCGTTGGTGGCACGGGTGACTAAGGAGTTTAAAGTACACGATATATAGGAGAGACTACCTACCATCATAGGTTAAATATTTAAATATATAAGAGGCTACAGAGGCCTACAACCAAGGTAAATAAATTCATTTAGTATCTTGAGCTAAAGACTCTAGGTTTTCTCCTAGCAGTTTGAACTCATTCCTTTCCCTGCCTGTAATTGCATCTACTCTGGTTGGAAATTCTTCTCTTGTTCTAGGTATCCCTGAAACTTTTTCTATCGCTACTTTTGATGCATCTATCCTTAACCCTCTGACTATAGCTTCATCATTTTGCAAAATGCTAGCAAATTGTTGAGTGGTCTCTTCATTATATTCAATTAAGAATAAAATAGTCAATCAACCCAACTTGTTGAAAAATGGAAGACATTGATAATCTTCTAATAGCAGATTATGTGTCATTGGCTCTCTTCTTACAATATCACCTCCCATTTTTTTGTTAGCTAACTTCTATAGCTCATAATCTCTCTGAATTCTAATATTTTAGATGTTACTGCTTCAAGTATTCCTTTGTATTTTGTAACTTATTATAATTGATGGCTTATTGAATTCTTTGGGTTCTTGACAAAGGAAATTTGGAAATGGGAAACGATAGACTAAACCTTTTATCCCCTCGACTTAATTTGGCTATTTACCTCAAATAGCATGGTATGAAAAGGACGGGGAGAAAATATTTCAAATCAATTGCAGATAATGCACGTAATAAATTTGAAATGCATGTAAGATATTGAAATGTTAAAGAAATCAATATAACTTAATGTTAATTATAATGAATTTCAAGAAAAGTACCTATAAATGTGATGTTATGGAAAGGTTATGTGTGTGAGTAGATTTGAGCATTGTCATTCAACTATAGTGAATAATATTTGAAATGATGGAATATAAGTGTTAGTACTACAGGTATGCATGATAAAGCAATACATTGTATAATGATGACAAGTATTAAAGAAAGTGGCAAGTTGAAACAAAAAGTTGTGCGTAATATGTGATGGTGCATGATCGTGTTGGAGTGGAGTGTAGTTGTTGCATGTTAGGAGTATAAAAATGAAAATTTGGTAAGCATTAATTTCTATGGGTAAAAAGAAAGTTGACCGTAGTGAATTGTTGTAGGTGTGATGAAAATGAGTGGAGATAGGTGCTATGAGTTGCTGAAAAATAGGTCATTTTTTATTTAAATGCTTGAGGCTATTGCTATAGGTCTCGTTGGTTTTAGTTGTGTGTGTCTTAGAATAATTGTTGGTGATAGAAGATGATGCATGTGTGTGCATGTGTTGTGTTGTGTTGTAGAATTTATACCTGTAATGCATTAGTAGTTGAGTTGGTTGGCTCATCTTTTGATGTAGAACTTGTTGTGTCATCCTTGTCTATTTGGTAGGCACGTGTCCAAACATTGAAATGTTAGTGTAGATAATTTAAAAATTCCTCCTTTTGTAGTGGCCTTTCATAGAGCTTAAGTTTGTGCCCATTGACCAATAATGAAAATTGTACTAAATACATTGTTGTTAACTGGACTACTCCATTGTGAAAAACATGGTGAATCTCATAGGGGCCAAGCCATCTTTTTTGTAATTTCCCCTTATGGCCTTCATACTCTGAGTCATAAAGTAGCTCCTGGTCCCCTTCATTGAATTGTTTAGTCTTAATAAATTGGTCATGCCATCAAATCCTAGGCTTTTGTATTATTTTAGTAAGGTGAATTTCCTCTATTCTAATCTCGTCCAAAACATTAAGATTATGTAATATTTCTTTTTGTGCTTCAGATATATTTATTCCCAGTTCTATTATTGTACAAAGAGTTTTATATTTAAACTCAATTAGAAGGACAACTTTTTTCCCACACACCAGTTCATCTGGTGTGAACCCTGTTGTGGTCTTCTAGGTTGTTTTGTATGCCCAAACTACTTTAGGCAATCTTGCTACCTAGTCCTTCACATGCAATTGAATTGTCTTTGTGAGAATAGTTTATATCTCTCTATTTGTAACTTTCACTTGTCCATTAGATTTGCAAGAACCCGTTCTCTCAGCTGCTCTTCTTCAATTCTGGCACTAACTCTCCTCATCTCCAAAATTTCATACAATTCATTAGGCAACTGTGCCATTATCTCAACAAGAGTCATATTGAAAATTTTCAAATATTTTATTGTAGCCTCCTCAAGGACTCTTTGACCAACAGTATCAAAGGTACCATATACTTCACATAGGGGATTAAGATTTCCATCCTTGATTATACCTCTTTCAACTTCCTCTAATTACATACCTGGTTTGTCAGGTTTCATCTTCTTCTTTTCTTTCTCCTCTTCACTGGAGGGCTTGACTGTTGTTGCCATAGGGGTGCTCATATGCTTTATTTCTTTAACTTCTTCATCATATTTTGTCTCTTCATCTTTTGAAACAACTGTATACACTCTTGTGATCTTATCCTTCTTCCTTTTACCAGATGCCTTAACTTGAGCTTTTGTAGGGACTGACTTCTTTGCATGATTGAATAGGGGTGTTGAGCTCCTTGTTGATCTAGTTCAGGCAAAGGATGTCACCAGACTAGCAGATTCAGTTTTATAGGCTCTTTTCCTTTTTCATTTCCAGCTTGTTCTCTCTTCCTTCTGGCTTCTCTTACAACTTCTTTAGATATGCCCATACTCTCTGTAAATACTTCCACTTCTTTCCTCACTCTCTGGAATATCATTGGTTTCTTCAATTACTCATGGACTTGCATGTCCTTTTCTGCATATGAATCAAAGAACACGAATCTACCAGATGCTCTGTTCTAACTAAACAAATAACCACTAATCTTTAATTTTTTTGTCGGTATGAGTAAATGACGACGTGCGGATCGACTAGCTGACAAGGGTTGCCATCAATGACAACACCAGAAAATATGTGCAGTGTCTCTTGCTAACATGTAGATGATATGGGGTTGATTTTTTATGCCTAATTTCATATTCCTTGACTAACTTACCAATCAAATTAGAAGTGAACTAAGGTCCCTGGTTTGTTACTATCTCTCTTGGAACACCAAATATGGTGAATATTTCTTCATAGAGGAATTTGGCAATATTGCCATATTTGGCATACTGTAATGCCTTAACTTCCACCCATTTTGTCAAATAATTTGTACATACCACAATATACTCTTTATTATTGGAAGTAGGAGCTATTATCCCAATGAAGTCTAACCCCCATGTATCAAATGGTGCAATGTCCAATTGTGTCTAGAGAGGCATTTCATCACTCCTAGTAGGTCTTCCCATTCATTGGCATTTGTCACATATTCTTGTGTATTTGACTACATCCTTGTGTAATGTAGGCCAATAATATCTAGTGGTGAGGATCTTTAGAGTTTTTATCTTGGCTACAAAGTGTCCTCCATAGGGCTCATCATGACAAGCTTTAAGAATATCATAAACATCATCCTCCTTGATACATCTCCTCATTATATTATCTGGCCTTGTATAGAAGAGATAATCATCCACCCATGAATAAGGAAAGTCGCATTCTACCAAGTGATGCTTCTCCCTAAGTGATAGATGTGGAGGTATTATTCTTGCAACCAAATAGTTAGCTATATCCACATACTAGGGTGTTTGCATAGAGAGAGCAAACATATGCTCATCTAGAAAAGAATCATCTACTACGTCTTCTATTGATTTAATTTACAATCTTGAAAGGAAATCAACTATAAAATTTTATTTTCTAGGTTTATCCATAATGGTGATATCAAATTCCTACATTAACAATAACCATCTAACAATCTTACCACCAATTATTGGTTTGTTCATTAAATATCTTATTGTTGTATGGTCTGTGTGAGCAAAAATAGAGTATTGAGTAATATAATGTCTAAACTTGTTAATGGCATGCACTACTGTAAATATTTCTTTCTCAATAACTATGTATTTAAGCTCAACAACCTTAAGATTTTTACTAATATAATAAATTGCATATTCCAAATTCCCTTCTTTTTGTCCCAGAACAACACCTATAGCAAAGTCAGAAGCATCAACATGTTTATGGAAATAAGCTGTCTAGTTAGGGCCTCTCAAAACAAGGGTTTTTGTGAGAGTTATCTTGAGTGATTCAAAGGCTTCTTGGAAAGTAGGGGTTCAATCAAATTTAATATCTTTAGATAAAATAACAAATAATGGAGCTATTATTTTACTAAAGTCTGATAAATCTTTTGTAGTAACCTGCCTAGCGAAGAAAGCTTCTAACATATTTTTGTTTCTAAGGAATAGGTAGAGTATAAATCACCTATATCTTATTAGGATCCACCTGTATTCATCTATTAGACACAAAGTGTCCCAAGACCACTCCTTCAGTCGTCATCATAAAACATTTTTTATGACTTAAGGAAAGGTTATGATCTTGACATCGTTGAAGAAAATTTTATAAATTAGCTAATGCTTCCTCATAAGAATCCCCATAAGTGGTGAAATTATCCATGTAAATCTCCATGGAATCATGTGCAAAATTCAAGAATATGCTCAAGGCCACTCTTTGAAATGTTGCAGGTGTATTACATAATCCAAATAACAAAACTAAATAAGTATACATACCCCATGGATAGATAAAAGTTGTTTTATCTTGATCTTCTAGAGGTGTATTTATCTAGTTATGCCCACTAAATCCATCTAGGAAGAAGAAATATTTCTTTCCTACTAGTAAATCCAACACCTGATCAATAAAGGAAGTGGAAAATGATCCTTCCTTGTGGCTGCATTTAGTTCTCTATAATCCACACATACTCTCCATTTTCCTCCCTTCTTTGGAACAATTACCAATGGGGAAACCCATTGATTATCAAATATGGGATAAATGAAACTTACATCCAATTTTTTTTGCAATTATTTCTTGATTATGTTGCAGACAACTAGATTCATTCTCCTTTGTGGTTTCCTAACTAGAATGTGACCCTCGTTAATATAAATTCTATGCATACATAGGCTAGGATAAATGCCCTTCATGTCATGGTATTCCCAGGAAAATATTGTTGTATTGGATCACAACATGGTTAATAATGAAGCCTATTGTGTAGTTTTCAATTGGTTATTGGCATTTATTCTAGTGTGATCTATGTGGTTAAGACTGATGACTTGATAGAAGCAATGCCAAGACCTAATAAATTGAGACTATAATTTTGGGGTGGTAGTGTATGAAAAAGCTAGGAAGTAGACTCAAAGGAATTTGAAGGTATTATGTTATGCAAAGGATAATGTAAGCATGTGAGGTAGTGGTGTTATTGTGGGTCCCTACCATAAGAGTTTTGCATAATGTTTGCAAGGGCTCCATCTTCATTGTAGATGTCTAGCATTGGACTATGTTCAATTGTCATGAGTTTCTATAAGGAATACTACTTATCTTCCTCTAAAGTTGGCCATATTATGTTTTCCAAGTCTGTATGTGGTTGCGCAGGTGGATAAAGAACCAATTTCTTGGTTTTATTCCCATAATATGTTATCATATTTCCAAATTTGCACCCTATAAATGCATTTGTAGTGCCTAGCCATGGTCTTCCAAGGATTAAGGGATATCCTACAAGGCTGGTCTTGTGTTGCAAAACCATAAAATTAACTGGATATTCCCATGAATCTAGTGTGATGACCAAATCTTCTATGATGCCCTCTGGTTTGACGGTTGACCTATTAGCTAATTGTAGAACGGTAGGTGTGGGTCAAAGGTCCACCAATTGAAGTTGTTGCATGGTTTCCCTTGTCATTACAATAATGGCTACCCCCAAGTCAATCAAGGTGTTTATGATAAGGGTGCCATTAATTTTCACATCCACTATAGAGCTCCCAAGGTCTACATATTTTGGAACAACTATATTGCTAAAATAATGTCAACTAGTTATCCTAAGACATGAATGGTCTAGGGGTCTTTCATTTTTCCACTTGGATTTTGATGGAACAATTCTCATGATTTTTTATATATATAAGTACTTCTTTATTAGCTTAAATGAGAGGTATATTTATACATGCATTCCTAAGTTGGCCCAAAGGATCAAATTCAGGTTCAAGATTAGATCTTTGTGTTGTTAGTCTCTCTAGAAATGGTGGTTTTGGACTTGTGATGTTTTGTTGAATTCCACCTTGTTCAAGCTACTTTTTGATGTGAGGAGATGAAGGCCCATGAAGCATTTTTCTTGAATGAAGGTGGACATCACTCACCTCTTTCCCATAGGTTGGGTATTGGATGGTGCCATTAGTATAAGCTTGTTGAATAGACTTGTTGTCAAGGATAGGTGTAGGTTAGGTTGGTAGTTGAGGTACCTTTTGTTGTGATGGTGTGGTCATGGATGGATTTGGCATTATAATAGGTTGCTATGGTTGCAAAGGTTGTTGTGGCTACGCGTAGTTTATATTCTTATTTTTCCATTGTTGACCTCCATGCTACTGTGATGGCCATTGGATTTGTTGGGGTGGCATCTAGGAATTGTAATTTGGGGCTTGGTAAGGTTGTGGTGGCCATACCCCCTTTTGTGGAGCCTAATTGGGCACTTGGTCCATTGGCCATGATTGATTTTGTGTTTTATGTTAGGACCAAGTATTTCGATGTGAGAAATTTGAATTAGCACCTAGAAATAACATATTGTAAGATAATGGATCTCGAGGCATACCTTTTCTTTGTTTCCAAGGTTTGCATCGAGAAATGTAAAATATTTGACCTTCATCATCCTCCAGGGCTTGAAATTCAAACCTCCACTACTTTTTTCAAAAATGTTGGCCAACTTCTTGGATTTGCAGTTTATCCTCTTCTGGAGGCAATGTGGGCAGTATTTAGTTAAGGATGCCTACACTTCTTCTTGCTTCTTCTTTAT
The DNA here is from genome assembly GCA_007258455.2 of Sequoia sempervirens. Lineage (NCBI taxonomy): Eukaryota > Viridiplantae > Streptophyta > Pinopsida > Cupressales > Cupressaceae > Sequoia > Sequoia sempervirens. The sequence continues at coordinate 54,961,934 of VDFB02179234.1, forward strand.
ATGCAAGGTGTCCAATTGGGTATCCAAGTGGTTGATGATTTCCCTCTTCATGTTGGATAGGAGGTTACTGAGCTCCACCATTGAGACCCCAATGGGCATTTTATTGAAAGAAGAGGTTCTATCATTCCTAGTATTTTTTATGGATGATTTGGAGTAGCTTCTACATATCTTGGAAATCTCATCAAAATAAAGTTGAGAGATATCTCCTACCCTATGAGATTTAGAGCATCCATACAATCTTCATGTACTCCCCATAAAAATACCAGTTTTAATAAATTGAGAGAGATCCTATTTTGGTGTGATTTCCTTAGATAGAATTGAAATCTTTCAACATAATCCTCTAGTGGTTCATCTTCTCCCTGTGTCATCCTGAAGATGTCATCTCGCTTCTTTTCCATCCCTCTGCAATAATCTTGATATTTCTACAATAATTTGGTCTTCATTATTTCCTAGTTGGGTACAACATTTCTTCCCAACCCCATAAACCATCATAGAATAACATCCTTTAATGTGGCTGGAAATAGTTTGTGCCTATGAGCATCCATAGTGTAATCATTGTTGGAAATAGGATGCCATTTAATTGCAATCCTAAAACATTATTTATTTCATGTATCTCCTAAGTCCTTGGAAAGTGTTACCCAACACTAGGATTAGAAAGAGATTAATATTTGATGAAATAATCATGTTAATTGACATTTGTAATTAATTCTAAATGTTAGGAGCATGTGAGGGCGTCCATTATGAGTTCCAAAATAATAGGGGCACATGGGGCACCCATGTGGTAGTTGACACTCACCTTGAGTTCAGTTAACTATTCAGAGTAAGAGATAACACTTCTGAATGCATGTAAAGATCCTAGGAGTTAGGGTTTGATATTTGCATGCATGAAGTTTAGTTCAATTTAGTTCAGATCAGTTCAGATCAGTTCGATTCAGTTTAGTTTAGAATCATTTTAGCTCAATTCAATTAAGTTTAGTTCAGTTCAGTTATGGTTCAATTATCTTCAGTTAGTTTTAGTTGAATGCTAGTTAACTTCAATTAACTTGGAATGCATGACTAATGACTTGAATTGCATGACAGATAATAGGGACTACCTTCAGTTAATAGGGGATGACCATTCTTGCATGAATGGTGTTGAGAAATGTTTCAGTTAGCAGGAAATGACTTGGACCCAACTTGGGTGCCCATGTTGGCTTCTTGGCTTAACTCCTTTACATGGTAATATATTTTAGAAGGCTAAGTTAAGTGGGCCCACTCTTGGGTGCCTACTTTGAGGATGAAGCCTTGAAGATATTTATAGAATAAAGGTTGAATTGGCACTTTGGTTTGGGATGCCCAAATGCATGAAGATGAGGATTTGACATTGTTCTTCACGACATAACTTTACTTGCAAGAGATAGGTGTACCTTTTAGGGATAGGGCTTGAGCATTGTAATTGTAACTCAATTGGAGTTTACAAAGTTGATCAAAGCCTATTTATCTCAAGCAAGTTGAAGAGCGTTATTATCAACTTTATTGTAGGTTGCGAAGAAGATTTGGTGAAGGCAAAAGAAGCATTCTCAAGCAAGAATTGGAGCTATTGTAATCTACTTCAGAGATTGAATAATAGATTAATTCTTGGTGGAGTTTTTTATTGAAAGGGTTTCTCCATAGTATATGCTTGTGTAATCTTTCTAATATCCTATCTAATTCTTCTATCAACTTTTGTCTTCATTCTACAAATGGTAAAATGGATTAATCGAATAATCACCCACAAAGAATCTGTAACAAAGGAAAAGCATATTTAGATCATAAATCTTAAAGTTTTACAAAGTATTAAGCTAAGAAAACACCTCAATTTTCAACATTTGGTATTAGAGTTGAGGTTGGGTAGAGTATTGGGACACCTTTCTCTTAAAAGATTGGAGGTTTTTTGGCTTAGTGGGAGCTTTTATTATTTTTGTTATTTGCTGATTTTGGAAAATAAGTTTGTTACAATGAGTTTTAATTTTCTTTTAGATATTGAAAGGCTCAATGGATCTAATTATGAGATGTGGAAACTAAAAATGGAGGATCTCCTTGAAGAGAGAGATCAGTGGTTAGCTGTTGGTAATGAGACAAAGTCACCTACAAAGATGTCAGATGAGGATTGGGCTAAGCTTGATAAGAAGGCAAGAGGGACCATAAGATTATGTCTTGTTGATGTTGTTCTCTTGAATGTTTCAGAAGAAACTACTGCATATAATCTGTGGAAGAGAATAGGTGATATTTATCAAACTAAAAGTCTGACTAATAAGTTGTATCTGAAAAGACAGTTATATTTTTTAAAGATGAAAGAAGGTGATTCTGTTGTAAATCATTTGAATGCTTTTAATTTGATTCTAAGTCAGTTAGCATCTATAGATGTAAAGCTAGAAGATGAGGATAAATGCATTTTGTTACTTTGTTCTTTACCAGATTCTTGGGAAAATCTAATTGTTGCTATTAGTTGTAGTGGTGTAGATCCTAAGATGAAAAATATAATTCCTACTCTCCTATCAGAGGAGATGAGGAGGAAGTATAAAGAGGGAATCCAAGATGCCTTGTTTGTAAAAGTTAGGCCTAAGAAAAATGAACCTAAGGGAGACAAGGAAGGAAAGGGTGAGTCTAAAGGACGATCTAAAACCCTTGGTAAGAGTAAGGTAATTTCTTGGAACTGTGGGAAACCAAGACATGTGAAGAAGGGTTGTAAGAACAAAAAAGGGAGTTTTGATTCTTCTACAGAGGAGTCCTCAGATGGCAGTAATGATGCATTGGTTATTTCAGCTAATATTGTTTGTGATAACTCTTTGCTTCATGTTACAAAGTGATCTTCATGGAGAGGATGGTAGTCACAATGCCATGTGTAACTCGGTACCATGGTTCAGTGGGAGTTGTTGGCAGTGACGTGGATGATTCATTGGTAAGGTTATCTTCATGTGATTGGGGATATAGTTTTTATTGGTTTAGAGTGGTTTCTACTATGTCATGGTTTACTCTTGATTGTAGATTAGAGTTTGGCATATTACATGTTATCTTGGGACCAGGATGTATGTTATGGTGCATGTGATCTCCTAGAAGGAGATGGTTAGATCATGGATGTCATGTTTATGTTCAATATTAGAGCTTTGACATTGATCTTGTGTAGTTCTCTTATGTATTTGGTACATTAATCATTTGTTTGATTGCTTCATGATAGTGCTATGTTGCATTTGGAGTTTGGCATGGATTGGTTGGTTACAAGTCCTCATGGATACTTGGAGAAATAGGTGAGGCTTGAGTTTTCTTATGATTAGAGACATGTGTTGGAATGGTTACTAGAAAGAAATTTTTTTCCAATAGAAAAGATTGAGGAGCCTACACCTTGGTTGAACATGAGTTCAACACACTCGGTGGTTACACATGCCTTTGAAAAGGTAGTTTGGTTATAGAGACTTGGGAGAGGTATTGGTTTTAATTGCAAGTAAAAATTGAATGTGATAGTCAGAGTGTTATGTGTTTAGCCAAAAAATCCTATGTATCATGCTCGTACTAAGCATGTTGATATTCAGTATCACTTTATGCGAGAAATGGTTGAGAGTGGGAAGGTATTAATTGAAAAAGTTGACACGTTAATTAATGTTGCAGATTATCTTATGAAACCAGTTTCTACAGATAAGTTCTCTTGGTTTTAATCATTTTCTTGGAAATTCATGATCATGAAAGTTGCATTTGAAGTTAGCATGGATTGATTAGTTGGTGCAGTAAGGCCATTGGCCTTGAGTATTGTACTTTATTTAAAATTATTATTCCTTGTTTAGAATAATTGCAATGTATAATGTCAAGTGGGAGAATGTTGGAAATAGGATGCCATTTAATTGCAATCCTAAAACATTATTTATTTCATGTATCTCCTAAGTCCTTGGAAAGTGTTACCCAACACTAGGATTAGAAAAAGATTAATATTTGATGAAATAATCATGTTAATTGACATTTGTAATTAATTCTAAATGTTAGGAGCATGTGAGGGCATCCATTATGAGTTCCTAAATAATAGGGGCACATGGGGTTCCCACATGGTAGGTGACACTCACCTTGAGTTTAGTTAAGTATTCAGAGTAAGAGATAACACTTCTGAATGCATGTAAAGATCCTAGGAGTTAGGGTTTGATATTTGCATGCATGAAGTTCAGTTCAATTTGGTTCAGATCAGTTCAGTTCAATTTAGTTCAAAATCAATTTAGCTCAGTTTAGTTTAGTTCAGTTATGGTTAAGTTATCTTCAATTAGTTTTAGTTGAATGCTAGTTAACTTTAGTTAACTTGGAATGCATGACTAATGACTTGAGTTGCATGACAGATAATAGCGACTACCTTTAGTTAACAAGGGATGACCATTCTTGCATGAATGGTGCTGAGAAATGTTTCAGTTAGCAGGAAATGACTTGGACCCAACTTGGGCACCCAAGTTGGCTTCTTGGCTTAACTCCTTTGCATGGTAAGATATTTTAGAAGGCTAAGTTAAGTGGGCCCACTCTTGGGTGCCTACTTTGAGGATGAAGCCTTGAATATATTTACAGAATAAAGGTTGAGTTGTCACTTCAGTTTGGGATGCCCAAATGCATGAAGATGTGGATTTGACATTGTTATTCACGACATAACTTTACTTGCAAGAGATAGGCATACCTTTTAGGGATAGGGCTTGAGCATTGTAATTGTAACTCAATTGGAGTTTACAAAGTTGATCAAAGCCTATTTATCTCAAACAAGTTGAAGAGAGTTATTATCAGCTTTATTGTAGGTTGTGAAGAAGATTTGGTGAAGGCAAAAGAAGCATTCTCAAGCAAGAATTGGAGCTATTGTAATCTACTTCAGAAATTGAATAATAGATTAACTCTTGGTGGAGTTTTTTTCCTGAAAGGGTTTCTCCATAGTATATGCTTGTGTAATATTTCTACTATCCTATCTAATTCTTCTATCAACTTTTGTCTTCATTCTACAAATGGTAAAATGGATTAATCAGATAATTACCTAGAAAGAATCTGTAACAAAGGAAAATCATATTTAGATCAACAATCTTAAAGTTTTACAAAGTATTAAGCTAAGAAAATGCTTCAATTTTGAACAATCATAAATTCAACACATCAAATCAAATTCAAACAAGAATGTATCTAGGTCTTTAGTAACTAATCCATAAAAAATGGGTAATGTTGAAGGGGGCATGCTCTTAAGAGAAAAAACCCTTTCTTGGTTTGTTATTGGAAACTCAAATGTCACATGTTCTACTAGGTTTTTCATCGCTTCCTTAACCATGGTGTTAGATTGCCTTCTAGAAATATCCTCTATGTCTAGAGTAGCTATTGGTGTGAGGGGTGGTTATCCTTTGTCGATTTCCCCAATATGTTCTCTATTTGTACCAATGCCTTCAAATTCTTCATGAATTGAGGGGAAAAAAATTCCCAGAGCATCTCATTGCCTCCACATACAATAGTTCTTTGATCTTTAATTGATGATCCTTGCACACTATTAGTGAATAATTCTTTGTTGATTCATAAATATCTATTGATCCTAATGTTGAAACAAAAATTTACTAATCTATTAAAGCTTTGAAAATAATTTTAAACATAAATAAGAATTATGAGCTTAGCACCATCCCCGATAATGACACAAAAAATGTGGAGCTCCCCCTAATGTCTAATTAACTAGTGTAGTTGATCATACATGTGACTTAATTGACCTGAAGATCCCTCATATTAAGCAGTTCATTGTTCAAAAAGGGTTCATTCAATTGTCAACCAAGGATTCATAAACTTTAGATGATACTAGCACTATATACGCATTCAAAAATCCTAACTTTAATCAATTGATTATATAGATAAATACAAGAATAATTCAAAATAACTTTTATCAAAGAAACATAGTAAGCACTCTGGTTACTGCTAGTTGTTGTACAGATACCTATTACTCTACAAGATTTAATTGATTATTTCTTATGTTACAACATGCAATTAGCTTAACCTGATCATTGAAATGAATGTAGAATAAAATTTTAAATTGGAAATATCAAGGTAGCAATGAATTACAATGTAAACTAAAAATTGAAATTTAGAATCTACAATGCATAATCTAACTAATGAACTACTATGTGGAATTTGTAGTACCTCAAGTGGCCCTTGCTTGAGTGTTGTGTTCTATAGTATCTCTTCATAACTCAACAAATCATATATCAAAAGAAATATTCTTTATTGCAATATATCAAACATAAAAAAAAATGTAGCAACTGATATTCAATCTAATCTTATGAAAAGATATAGCATGTAACCTAGCATCCCTGATCTCTCAATAGAACACCTTCCTAAATAAGGAACGTTAGAGTCTAATTATTATAAGACTGTAAACAAACTAATAAAAAAATGTCAACTCTTTTAGGAAGATAGGAGGAGGACTTGAGTCTTTAAAGCTTAACAAAAACAAACAACTAATGGAAGCAAGAGTGTAGAAATCAATAAGGATTCCACATATTTCAAGAAGGTTGTCATAATATTGTAACATGTCAAACAGGGCAACCTTTTTCATAACTACCATCTCTTGTTATAACATACTTCTTCCTCCTTCAGGTTTATTGAGTGGATGAAATGTCACATGGATACTCGTTTCCATGTCCTCCAACCTTTGTCTTCATGTTATTCTAAAAGCATGTTGATGTTGTAGTCGATTGACTCCTTTGTTGTATTGAACCGTCACACCCTTTACGGTGGGTTAAAAATCCTTTTGTTGTGAGTTGACAAGTCTTTTTGTTGTATGGGTTAGTCTTATTTTTTAAAGGCACATTTACACCACCAACGATAGCTTCAACCATATCATACCTACATTTACACCATACCTTCTATTCCTACATTTACACCACCAACCATAGCATCAACGATACAACACACCAATGGCCTAACTCCACACTTAGGAATTCCTAGTGGGAATCCTTATAGTTTTGTAGCATCAAACGTAACACCTCAAAATTTGTCACCTCTCATAAACATGCAACATAGTAGTCCACCAAACACTTACACAATCCCACCATATTCACCAAACTCTCAAATCATGTCAAACAATGGTTTTTTCATAAACCAACTTTTGCAAAACATGGCATTACTTCAACAACAAATCTCCACATTGAATCAAACTCAAAATGGAAAACCACCACAATATCTCAAAAGGATCCCATTGTCAATTGACATCCCGAAAACACCCATGCCTCAAAACTTAAAAATACCCCAATTTGAGAAGTACAATGGTAAAGGAGATCCTAATAGTCATGTATCAACTTTTATTGCATTGTCTAGCAACTTCATTTTTGAAGATAAGCTCCTATCTAAGCTCATTCCTAGATCATTGAAAGATATGTCCTTGGAATAGCTTTACTCATTATCGAATAACTCTATAAATTAATTCATTTAACTTATCGATACTTTTCTCCAACATTTTCAAGCAAATATTGGTCCTCAAGTGACATTAACTAATTTAGTACATTGCAAACAAGGACCTAAGGAAAAGGAAAAGGAAAAGGTAACAAACTTTATAGGACGATATCAATTGCTTTACTCACAAATATCCTATAGTCTTCCTAATGCTAATGTTCAAAGGGTGTTTATTGGAAGTTTGCAACCTTGCATTAGGGACAAGATATTGTTGATGAAATATTCATCCACTTGTGTACAACTCTTCATGATTATCAAATATTGGTTAGTCAATATGAGGGTACACCTTCATCAATTCGTACTAGTCAATATGAATCTGTGCCTCAAAACAATTATCAACCATTCAAGAGGAAAAATAGAAACTTTCTCAAGATAAACACACCTCAAACAACTAATAACATTGAACTATAGGTCATAGTTGTAAGTTCAACTACTTATCAATTTAGGCCAAGAGATAGACAATTTACTTAGTTACTTGACTCTCTTCATGTGATCGTGTTACAGTTGATAATAACCTAATCAAATTACCTCTAATTAGACCCATGGACATGACTAAACTTTTACCTTCAAACTTCAACCCGAAAGCATTTTATCAATATCATCATACACCTAGACACGATACAAAGTGATGTATGCATCTTAAACATCAAGTGAAAGACCTCATCAATTCTAATCACATCCGGTTGGCTAATGTTAATGATAAAGGAAACAAGTCTATAGCTCCACCCATCAAAATATTAAAATTTTCACAAATCCCATGCCAAATCATACATCCAATTTTGTGCAAGCTAGTGATGATATGAATGATGATGATGATGGTCTAGATAATATTATTAATGCAATAGATGTCCAACCTCGTAAGGGTTGAACCACTTTTTTACTTGCCATTTCTTTCACACATATTGATACATCTATACATGCATCAAATGGTCCTCTTTATATTGTCAAATGTATTAATGACAAACCTACACCAGGGATACTCATTGATCTTGTGTGTTTAGAGAATGTGATCATTGAGGAATTCTTATTTATGCATGAACTTTATAAAGATTCTTATGAAAAAATGAAAGGATAGTTAAAAAATCATGATGGTTTTGCTTTCCCTATGATTGTTTCGATAAATCTTCCACTTAAATTTGGACCAAAACAACTAGATGTATCATTCACCATGTTGGTGTAATTAAAAGTGTTGTACCTTGTCCTAGGTCATTATTACACCTTAGTTAAGTTTACTTAGGGACCACATAGGAGGTTGTTGGAGAATTTCCACTTTTGGTGGACTTATCTTGTTATTACTTTATCACATGCACCTTTTGTGGACATATCATGTGATTATCTCTCCACCTTTTGTGTGTGATCCACCTTTTGTGGTGATTATCACATTATCACTTTTCCACTTTAGGTGGAGTGATAGCTTTTCATAGTTGTCTCATGTCATAAGACTACAACACTTGTCATAATATTGTGCCCTTCTATGTACTCACCTTGGCTATATAACCAAGGGGTCTCCTATGTACTTTCGCACACATTACATTCTATTTGCATTATTAGCATAATACAGTCTATTCTTGTCATATTGTTTCCATCTCTCTTATGCTTGTGCTTTCTATTAGGCCTCTAGATCTTGGGTGGCTACCTTCATAGCTAATTCTTACATGGTATCAGAGCCATTGGAGTGCCTTTGGATTGTTATTTTGGAGAGATTCTTGGAGGGTTCCATTTTTAGATTTGTATTGCATGTGCATTTTGGGAGCTTTTTGCATCAGATTTGAGCTCACCATTGCGTTCGAAGTGTCTGAGATAGTCAGATTTTCCTTTTGGTTCGTCCCAGTTGGACATTGGAGGCCAAATCTACAAAGATTTGAAGATTGGAGGTGGTTGTTAGATCCAGGACCTAGCTACCACTTTGAAGCATTTTTAGCCAAAAAGGACATCGCCATTGCATCTAAAAGGGCCAAAAAACCCCTAAATCAACTACCAAATCGTCGAATTTGGACAAGTTGTCCGTCAAGACAAAAAAAATTTGCTGGTCGAGCTGTACGACCCAACCATCATTACGATGGTATGATTTTTATTTTTCAAAATTTATTTTTTTGCAGAAAATATTTTGCAAAAAATTATATCAAAAATTGTATTTAGTGGATTGTATTGTAAAAGTTTTCATTTTAAATCAAAAATAAAATAAAAACAAAAGTTTGTTTATTTTATGAGTACAAGGTACAGTCCGCAGACTATACCCTGTCCCCACATCATACCCGGGCCCTTCCGCACTCACACGCGACCCACGGCCCCACCTTTCACACCCAGTGAAAATTCTTCAATCGGCGGCATTTTTCTAAAACTCCCGACTATCAACCCAGCTACCGGCCAGTTCATTCATTCGCCGACGACATATATCAACCGACAAACCTTTAATATTCTGGGCGGTCAAGTAGATTCTGGTGCAAACAAAATAGGTGCAGAATATTCCTTAAGGAATATTTTGAAAGAATCTTTCACGAAAAAGATTCTGTCATTGGAAGAATATTCTGTTGACAAAAAGAATATTCTAGACCAGATTCCGTTAGAAGGTGCGACGGCTAGTGTGACAGGCATACGACTGTCAAATTTAATCCACTAAATCGGATGACGGTCATCTGCACATCAAATTTAATGCCCTATTTTGTTGACATCAGCACTGCGTCAACCACTTTTTGAAAATTAGACCCCCTCTCCATTTGAGTTTTTGATTTTGCAGTTCATCTTCAGAGGCTCATATCTTGGTCATTTTAAGGCCTTTTTCAGTACAATTTTTTTTTTATTTGGGCTATTTTTCATGTAATTCACAGTGGTGCAATTATTTTCTGATTTTGGTGGACATATTTTCCATAATTTTTAGTTTCTTCAATCTGTACTTGTCTAGTCACCATTTTTGCAACTTCCGAGGCTTCATTCAGGCTCACACAAACTCCTTTTTAGGTGCTATTTTTTTTGAAAGTGCATGATTTTTTCTGAACTTCACAGTGGTGCTATCAGTTTGTAGTGATTGTGATTAGAAATTGTACTTTTAGCACTTGGACATTTTTGGCCTATTTTGGCATTTGTAAAGATAAGATCTCAGTTTGGTCCTTTGTATCAGTCATTTGAGTCTGTTGTAAAACATTGAAAATCAAAAGCCCACTTTGCTTGGCTTGCAAGTGGCCAGTGTACACACACTAAGTATAAAGTGCCAAATCATCTTTTTTGGGCGGGGGGTTCTTTGATTAACTGAATTTGGGGGGTGTCTTATGTGACTGTGCCTCTCTCTCTATCTTGTTCTCTTTCATTTTGCTGCTATGGGTTCTCCTAAGTTTCCTTTGTTAACTCCACATAACTATGCTTCTTGGAAAATTGATGCTTGGAGTAAGTTAATGGAAAAAGGATTAACTCATTATATTGACAGAGCTATTGTTGCACCATCTGATCCTAAAGTTGATCATGTTGCTCATATGGATTGGCTCACTAAAAATACTATGGCTCTTGGAACTTTAAGGAAATATGTATCAAAAGATCTTATCTTTCAAATTGAAAAGTGTAAAACAATTAAAGAGGCTTGGGAAAATTTTGGTCAATTGTATGGCCAAGATGATGAGATTAGAGGTTATCAACTTGACAATGATCTCATAATGTTAGATCCCAAGAATTTTGATACAATCCAAGACTATGTCACTGAGGCAAATGAGCTAAGAGCACAACTTAAGGATTGTGGCATTGATAAAAAGGATGCACAATTGGTCTACAATTTGTTGGGAAAGCTTCCATCAAAATATGCAACATTTGTTTCTAGCTTCCAAACCCATCGCTTGATAGTGGGTAGTTCTTTCATTATGCCTTCATTTGATGCATTCACAAAAATGTTGATGTTAGAGCAAGCCAAGTTGATAAGGGTGGGGGTTCTCAAGTCTTCAAAGTCCAAAACTTTGGTGGCTAATCAAGGGAATCAAGGGACTCAAGGAAAGGGTTCCAACAAGAAGCAGAAGCAATCTAAGCCAAAGACACAACAAGATAAAGCACAATCATCCTCTCCACAACAAGGGAATTCTTTATCATAAGGGAATTCTACATCTTCTCCCAAGAAGGGAAATTCAAGCAAGAAGGAGAGACCAACTTGTTCATATTGCAAGAGATTTGGTCATGATGAGCATCATTGCCACACTAAGCAAATTGATGAGTTGACAAACATCATCAAAAAGAACAACATCAATTTTCCATTTTCCTACAAGAAGAAGTATTCATCTCCTTCCACTTCCTAATAATCAAAAGGAAAAGGGAAAGCATTTGTGGCTACTTCAGGTTCTTCATAGCAATGGATACTTGAATCGGGTGCCACTCATCACATGGGTTCTACAAGGGAGCAGTTTTCTTCTTTGGAGCCATCTAAGGTACCTCACATCTTCATAGGAGATGATACTCAAGTGGAAGTTGAAGGCGAAGGTTCATTTGCCATGGATAATGGAGCATTTGAGAATGTTCTCTATGTTCCTAACTTGAGTGCCAATCTTCTTTCAATCTACCAAATCACTCACTTTGGAGATGGCAAGAAAGTTGAGTTCCTACTAGATTCAGTTGTGGTCAAAGAACTTAAGGATGATGCCTTGGTTGCAGTGGGACAAGCCAATCATAACACACGACTTTACTCATTCTCCCACTTTGTGCCTAAGTCTCCTTCTACAACCTTGCTCACTCATTCAAATTCAGAAAGTAAGCTATGGCATGAGCGGTTTGGACATCTCAATTATTGCTATCTTCAACAGCTTAGCTCCAAGTATATGGTTGCATGACTACCTCCAATCAACTTTTCAGAAGGTGTATGTTCAGGTTGTTCCTTGGGTAAGCATCCAAAAGAGAAGTTTGACAAAGGGAAGTCTTGGAGAGCTTTGGAAGTTCTTCAATTGGTTCACAGTGATGTAGCAGGTCTATTTCCAGTGCCATCATTTAGCAAGGCCCGCTATGTCCTCACCTTCATTGATGACTACTCCCACTTCACTTGGGTCTATTTTCTTGTTCACAAGAGTGAAGTGTTTGAAAGATTTCTAGCCTTCAAGGCTCATGTTGAGAAGCAATCAGGGAAGCAAGTCAAGATTCTCTACACAAACAATGGAAGGGAATATGTGAACAACAGACTTGAGGAATTTTGTACTCTTGAGGGGATTACTCTTCAGCATTCAGTTGCATACACTCCACAATAGAATGGTGTAGCTAAAAGAAAGAATAGAACCTTCAAGGAGATGGCTAGTTGCATGATTCATGCTCGTTCTCTTGGTTCAAAATTTTGGGTAGAAGCTATCAGTTGTGCCACTTACATCCAAAATCGGGTTCCCCATAAGGCTTGAAGGGTATGACTCCTTTTGAGGCTTGGTGTAGTAGAAAACCAGTTGTGAGACACTTCAGAGTTTTTCGTTGTCCAACTTGGGCATGCATACCTCTAGAGAAGTGCAAGGCATTGGAACCTCATAGTAGGCCTTGCATCTTTGTTGGATATCCTAAAGCTATTAAGGCATATAGACTTTTGGATCCAGAGACACATGAGCTATTAATGAGAGGAGTGTTCACTTTGAGGAAAGCTCTCTTAGCTTGGACTCTAATCCTCCTCTTCCTTCCTCCATAGTGGAAAGTGATGATAGTGATGTTGATGGTGTTTTCTGCACAGCAACAACTCAGACAGAATACAATATTCTATCTCTCTTGAAAGGTAATTTTCAACAACAAATTACTAAAAATCACCCCAAGGTCTCTCAGGTGTTAGGTCATGACAATGCATAAACAACTCAGATAATATGTGAAAATGTTGGTAATCACAATCGGACCTTACTACAAGCAAACCGTATCCTTCCATCTTATCAGATTTTGCAATATTATGATCTCAAATCCTAAATCTAACCGAATAATAAAGAAACAACAAAAGATGAGGGTGCAAGAGAAGTAATGAAATCTAAACCATTTCTAAGATGAGCAATGAAAATGATAAATACCTGGAATGGACCAATCTCTAATAACCAATTCCTGCTTAACCCACAATGCAATATCACAAGAAAAGTGCAATCTTCCAAGGCATACAGATTTTCAAATCATAAACATTCATCCACAATCGAAATAAGCACAAATAGATATATGGTCCAGGTTGACTTCACCAGCCTACTACAATAAGATAGTTACTGGGAGTATAGACTAGAGATTACTACAAACATTCCAAGCATAAAACCATGAACATTATTCACTAGACTAATCTAACTCTAAATCTAGCATCCAATCTTATATCTTCGAGCAATTTCAAAGGATGGAACAACGGGAACCATGCAAGATAAACTAACACAAAAGAATTCACTAGAGAAACCATAATGCCTCCAATTGTATTAGATCACCAAAATGTAGCAACAATTCCACTGTTCTGTGTTACAGTATTTGCTTCAAAGAACTAACTACTATCTCTACTACAAAATTACTCTAACTCTTTCTTAATCTAGATTGTCTCTATTATCTGTCTAACTAACTCCTTACAAATGAGGCACAAATACCATTTATAGAGAATCCTTAAAACATGTCGGCCCAGCCAAACGTTTACAAAATAAAATAACCAAAAGAAGTCGGCCTCAGGAATTTCAAAATAAGGCACACATTAAATGCCGATACATCGTCAAGGTCAGCCAAAACACACTCCCCAATGCAGCTTGGATCAACCCATGCCCTATAATAATAGGGAAACACAAATCTCCAAGTTGACATTAATTGCCACCTCCCTTATCTTTGTTCTGGTCCAACGATTCATGAACCTTCAAAAACACCTTATCCAACTCAGCAACAGGTGGCAAGGGTAGGACTTTGAGCTGACATTCAATGGATCCAATTTCTTCCTTCAACTGCTTGACCGTTGCATCCCAATCACCCTTATATGCCGAGTACTTATCCACCACAGCCAGATAAGTAGCTGCATCATCCAATTGGTGCCCTGTACAGGGTTCTCAATATCAGGGGCATAGACATCATGCCACCATTCCCTCAATTGCTCTAAGCTCAGGTATTTAGGAGCAATCTTCCTCCTACCAGTTATTACCTCAAAAAAGGTGATGCATCCATCATAAACACCAGTTAGACTACCATCCATTTGCTTCTTTTGTTTATAAATCTTCTTGATGGCTTTCTGCTGGATTTCCAAGGCTTCGAACCACTCCCAAGGCTCATTAACCCTAGATGAAGGAAGGATTCCATCAGTAACCAGCTGATCCTTATCATACTCCATGATTGCTTTAGTTTTCTGTAATAAGAGATCAGCGTCCTCCTTATCCTGAGATAAAACATGATCTAATAAATCTTTAGCCCTTATTGCATCTTTTCTAGTTGAAAGGATTTCCTTTATTGCATCATCTCCTTTAGTCTGTACCCCCTTCAACCAATATATTGTAGCCATGGTAGAAGTTTTCATCTTTTCTATTTCAGAGATGGTCTCCTTCGGCAAGAAACTAGCAGTAGCAGAAGAGGATGGGTGAAAAGATTGCAAAGGCTTCATTAAATCTTCTAGACACTTCCTTAGCCTTTCATTTTCCTTCTTTAGCTCATGTTTGGATTGTGTTTCCTTCCTTAATCTACCAATGATCACTGCACTGGACCCCTCATATTCTTCAATATCTTGCTCCATAGAAGTAGGCCCAAGATTGATAGTCTGTACATTATAATCCTTCCCGGTGACCTCATCTCTACTTTTATCAGCAGCAGGGGTAGCAATATGAATAACCCTGTTACTATCCTCATCTCTTTCAATCTTTGAGACCACCTTGGCTACCCTCTTCTTCTTACCCTTTCCAATCTTAGCCAACATCTCATCCCAGTTGAGAGGAGTGTCCTCAACAATGACCTACTTTCTTCTAATCTCCTTATCTAGCCAATCCAGAATAGCAGGATCCACCCGGATTTCATCCTTCTTGACCTCTTCATGCTGATCCAACGTCTCATCCTTTTCCTTTTCAGGAGATTGATCACCTTTGCTTTCCAGTTCTGGTTCCTCCTCTTGCAAGGGTGATGGAGACTTAGCATGAACATCCTCCTTCTCAGGGGATCTGTTATCTTTACTACTCACAGGAGAATCCTCATATTGTACCAGCGGAGAAGGATGCACTTCTACATGTCCTGCCTCAAACTCAGCAGCTGCGCCATAAAGTTCTCCCTCCTTAAATGGTTCCGCTTCTTCACTAGTCTCATGCTCTCCAGGAGTTGTCTGCTCAGGCATACCCGATGGAGGAGAGGTATCTTTTTGTTGTTCTACAGTGGATGCCATTGGAAGAGGATCTATTTTTTGCATGGTCTCCTTGGGAGATGGAGTTCTTGACCTTCTTGAATAGACCCTGGTTTTCTCTCCTGAACTCTCCACATCAACCACATGAGGATCCCCCTTATCCTTAGGAGCTTCCTGACCTTTCTTCTTAGAAGCCCTAGTTGTCCTTGCCCTTTTTGGTTGTGGAGGAGGATCTTCTTTCTCTGCTTTCTCAAGTTCCTCCTCTTCAGAAGACTTTCTTATTTTTACAATATGGCTTCTCTTCTTTCCCCTAGGTTTTCTTTTCTTTCCAGGCTCACTCTCCTTAGGGCCTCTGATTTTAATCTTGAAAGGTGAGCTCACCTTAGCTTTTCCTACAGAATCATCCTCACCAGACTCCTCTGAAGTGGAATGAGCATTCAAATTTCCCATCAGATTGAAGGTACAAGGTACCTTTTCACTTTCCAATTCCCATACTTTATGCTTCAGCCAGGACTTGGTAGATTTCATAATAGGAGCCATTAACTCCTCTAGTTCAGTTATTTCTTTTTTTGACCAATTTATATCTCCAATGGGTCTGTCCTTGACTGACTCATATGCATGATCCTGAACTAAATTTCCATCATCTTCCAACTAATCAGGAATTAACTTGACATTGTACATTCTGATCACATCAGCTGGAAGCCTAGAATATCTTTTCTTTCTTACCTCAAAGTCATCCTTGATGTTCGCCCAGTAGTCCTCTAGATCATCCTTATGGTGATATTCTTTGGTAGCTCTCTTATGGGCTTCACCAGTAATATCAAAGTTCGCCCTCTTAGAATGGAAAGAGAACCCATAAGTACTCAATTCCTCTCCTGATGCATGAGTGGATTGGATCAAAGGGAAAACTTCAGCTATACCAATTTTCAAAGGAAAGTCCCCACCAAACCCTGTCTTGTGCTTTTCTCTTTTAACAATGGCATCAAAATAACATATCTATCGGGTAACCTCTAAAATTATGACATGGTCGGTAGGATATCTAGGCAATCTGTACGGAGCAGTCGGACATTCATCAATCCTAATATAGGAGAAGGTGGGGAATTGTATGAACCGAGCTCCATATTTTTTGATCAGCTCCTTAGCTCCATTAGAAATTCTCACATGCTCTACATTTTGAAGCAACCTAGTGATATGCATAGTGAATGCATCATTTGCTCTTCTATAATTTGAATTCCCTAGGTGCAACTCAGGATACACCTCATAAATGACATCCTGTCTGAATGTTCCTTTTGGATTCAAACCCCTGTATGGATAAAACCTGGCAAGCACATACACCACATAAGATGACATGGTGAATTTCTTTGTTTCAAGCACATCTTTCATCTGCCTGTCAATTATTGCACTAATAATCCCTGCCCAATGGTAATTAATACCTTGCTCAATCTTGTTTATAACATGTACCATCCAACTCTCCAATACCCCAGTGCTCTTCAAGTCGGCTACCCTGCTTAACAGTGTGATAGCATCATATATATCCTGTCTGAACTTGACCCTGTGCAACTGCTTAGGTAGCTTGGAGAAGTGGAATTTTAGCTTTTCCAGCCAGGAATTGATCATCTGCTAGGATTTTGTAGGCTCATCCTCATAGTAAGTCCTTGCTAAGTCCATGTCTAATGCACACACACATGGTAAATCTGGCATATCAAATGCCTGGGCAATGGAAACCGGATTAAAGTTTTCCAACACTCTTCCATCAGTGCTGACAATCCTCTGTGTTTCAAAATCATAGTGTCGGGCACATTCCAATATCAACTCATAGCATTGAAACTGTAGGAGGAAAGCCGACCACATGAGCTAGTCCAGACTTCACTATCCCCTTGGTCAGGACTGATAAATCTTGCTGAACTATCATTTCTTTGAACTCTTCATATCTCCAAGCTCCTACATTGGTGTCTGAGACCTCTGACCAAATTGAAGCTATCTTACTGTCAGGCAACTCACTTTTCACATCTAGCCTTAACCTTTCCGCATCTGTGACCGAGGACCCCTCTGTATCTCCCTTGGCTTTTCTTGCTGCTGCTTTGCTTGATTCAGCCTGCATTCACAAAAGAGCCTCATGAAAATCCAATTATCATCCATATTTCAGTCAAAGATTAGCCTTGAAACCATATGAAATCATTAAGGTCAATAATTAATCATCAATCTTGAAACGTCGGGAAAACAAAGCAATCTAGTCAGGGCAGAATTCAGAGAAATCCGACCCAGATGGACTCCCGCTGCCAAGACATCATTCATCAAACAAATCATCAATACAGACAAAAGAGATGCATAATTATCATGAAATTCATCTATTTAGCAACAAGGAACCATCATCCAACATTTAATTCACTACTTCAATATCGAAAATCAAAATGAAATGAAACTAGGTAGAAAACTAGAAAAATTTGAATGACTCGGATTTCCGTGGACAGCTTGAAATTCTGGGAACTCATCATACTTCGGGGAAATGGAAGAATCCAGGAAAATTCGGGTGCGCAGAAATTTCGCAAACACCTCGAAAACCCGACGACCGTTCGACGCGCAGACTGTTAACCGAGTAATCACACAAATTTCCCTATTTGGATTACACAACGATAAACTCGACTCCAACAAGCCAAATTTTTCTTGCACATGGATTTAATTCCCCAAAACTCTCAGATGATTGATTCCTGCAACGAAATGATGATGCCCTAAGTTTGACAGCTAAACCTCTGCCATGAGAGCTAAAGCAAGCTCAAAATTCAAACGCAATCCCTCAAAATGATGAAACTAGGATGCACTAGGGTCTCAAATGCCACGAACAAGGTCGAGCAAAACACAAGACAAGAGGATCATGACGACTCCACCAAACTTAAGAAATCTAGGAAAACATATCGAAACCCTAATCTTTACAAAATATAGCAGACTACGCGCCAACAAGGCGAGGCCCTAACAGAAACGCCTAGCCACAGGGGTATACCCGACACTCGATTGATAAACGAAGGGATGTATAGTGTGGATGATAAGACCCGTGGAAGGGTGAGTTCAAACCCTAATTCGATAAATACGTGATCATGAAACAAACATGGGCCGAACCAAATAACCACCAATCAACAACTTGAAAGATTCGATCAAAGCGCAAATAAAAGGCAAAGTCAACGATGGCCTACCATGGATCAACTCCGAATGAAGCTCGAGCCCGAGGAAGTCACTATGAATTAAGGTGCCCTAGTGATGAAAATGTCCACACAGACGCTCAAGTAATCCACACGCGAACAAACCAAATCCAATGACCAAAACCCAAAATGAACAATCCTAAGCGCTAGAGTAGATGGCAAATGAATAATGAAATCATGAAGAGCACTAGAAGGCTTTAAATTCGCTTACATTCATGCCAGAGCTGGCGTACCTCAAACATTAATGGCCAATAAGACATATCGACGAAATCCGGAAACCCGAGCTCAAAACGGAAAACCGGAAAAAACTGAGCCAGACGGAAAATCCGAGTGAGCACGAATTCCATGGATAA